>JAQHUG010000125.1:1310562-1333772 GCA_028555095.1 Dicrostonyx torquatus
ACACACACATACACACACAATGTAACAAAGCAAAAATGTTTTAAATAAATAGAATGAACAAATCATTGACTGATGATCTTAGTTATGATTCAACAGAGAAGTACTGAACTTGAAGAGGGGGCATGAGACCCTCTCGTTCACAGCATTGTGGGTAACCTCATTTGTGATTGGCATCTGGAGTCCGGCAGCCCTTACCTTGTCTTCCCTCTGTGGCGCACTAACTCAGGTCTCACAATGAGTGGGAAAAGTTTCCAGGCTCTTGTGTCCCCGGACAAAGAACTTGACTAGAGACACATGGTTAGACATAGAAATAGAATAGAGACAGGTTATTAAGAAAAGGAAAGTGGGCTAGTGAGATGGGAGAAAGGCAGACACTCCAAAGTGCTGGTCCAGGAGCCAGCAACATGGCTCAGCAGATAAAGATGCTTGTGTCAAGTTTGAAGACCTGAGTTTGATTCCCACAAGGACACAACTGCCACAGCAAGTTTTCTTCCAACTTTCTCATACATAAGGTAGCATGAGTGTGCGTGTACCCACATAGCAAACAAACAGACAAGTGTCCTTAAAGAAAGCGTGCTGGGTCACTTCCATAGCACCCACAACTTCCTTATTTACATATTGCAGGCCTTTCTCCCACGTGCTTGCTGTATGAAGCCCAGCTGGGGAAGAGCTTCCTGTGTTTTCCTACTAACTGGCTTCATGTTAATCTTGATGACGCTCCTCCAGGCTCTACTTTCCTGCCACATGAACTGAGAATTCGTAGGACATCCAGTTGGTGTCCAGAGGGTTGGCGCACTGGTCAGTGCCAGAAGGCAAGCATTGTGTACGGTATAGAGAAAAACAGGGTCCAGGCTGAGGACGTAGCTTGGCTGGTATGCCTGGCATGCACATGGCCCTGGGTTCGACCCCAGCATCACATAAACTGGGTTTAGTGTTCATTCCTGTAATCAAAGCTCTCAGGAAGTGGAGGAGGAGGAGGAACAGAAGTTCAAGATCACCCTCAACTGCAAATGGAATTCAAGGCCAGCCCGGGCTACAAGGAGAATGTGGCTCAACCTACAGACCTTATGGTGTGGGCACCTGAGCTCTTTCAGTGGGTCTCAGCTTCCCCAGTGGCAGCAGGAGTCACAGAGATTAGACCAGCAGCCTGAGCTGTTTTCCTAATGAGGGGTTGGAAGGGTGTGTCTACATGCTACCGGCTTCCACATCACGCCTCTGCAGGTCCGCAGTCAGTCTGCCATCCAGGAGCCTGGTGCCTATCCTCCTCAGCCCTGCCTGACCAGCCCTGGCCACCCCGCACTGCACTCCCAGGCCTCTGCAGGTCTGCAGTCAGTCTGCCACAAGGGAGCCTGGTGCCCATCCTCCTCAGCCCTGCCTGACCAGCCCTGGCCACCCTGCACTGCACTCCCACGCCTCTGCAGGTCCGCAGTCACAGCTGTGCCACACAGGAGCCTGGTGCCCATCCTCCTCAGCCCTGCCTGACCAGCCTGGCCACCCCACACTGCACTCCTATTTTGTATACAAACACCGCCCTTCCTTGGGGCTTTGGAAACTGCACGCGTACTTTGTGTTTTCAATATCAACACACATTTTTCTTAAAGGTGACAGTGAGTGTTTGAGTTTGCCACACAAGTAGGGGCCTTGGAAAGTTCTGGAAGTAGGAGACAGTCTCCCTCTGTCGGCTCTAGCTACTGTAGTGTCTGGTACTCCACACTGTGGGCTCAAGAGAACTACCGGTTGAAAAGGGGAATGAGTGAATTATGAAACAGCCCCTAAAGAGCATCCCGTTCACAGTTCATCTTTTCTTTCCTCTCATCTCCCCATCTCCTTTCTTCTAAGCGAAGGCTCTTCTGCTCCAATGGCCTCTCCTCCCCACTGCTTTTAATGAAGCAGAATTGTAATTTATTAAAGTATTTAAACTATTTTTTTGTTAGACCCAGGGTTTCACTATGTAGCTTTGGCTGACCTGAAATTCGCTATATAGATAAGATCTATCACAGACATCTGCCTGCCTCTGTCTCTTACGAGCTGGGATTAAAAGTGTGCACCACCACACCTGGCTTACTATAGATTTTAAGCAAGAACAGTAGCGCAGAAGAGGGTCGCTCAGAATAAAAGGACACACCTCAGAGCATCGGTCTGCGCTCCCTAAGGAAGACTTACCTTGGTTTTGCTGTCATTGCTTGAACAGGGTCTCAGGTAACCCAGGTTGGCCTGGAACTCTCTATGTAGCTGAGAATGAGCATGAATGGCTGATCCTTTTGCCTTTATCTCAAGTTCTGGGATTACAGACATGTAGTATCATGTCCAGTTCATGCAGTGCTGAGGATCAGGGCTTTGGACATACGAGGCAAGCATTCTACCAACGGGACCACACGCCCAGCCTCAGCCTCTGTGGGTAAATAGAGGTGCCATGGACCTCAGTACCAGACTCAGAACACAGCTAGGCAGAACCAGTGTACTCAGCATTGGCTTTGTTCTTGCTAAGTTTTCTTCCCTCCCTCCTATGTGTATATGTGTGGGTATACACACATGCTCATGTGTGCATGTGTGTGCACTTGCAAAGGCCAGAGGTCAGTCCTGGCGGTCCTGTTCTATCATTTGCCTATTTGTTGATGTTGTTGTTTTTGAGACAGGGTATTTCTATGTAGCCCTTGCTGTCCTGGATTCCCTAGTTATGTAGACCAGCATGGCTCAAACTCAGATCCTGCCTCTGGCTTCCTATCTCAAGTGCTGGGGTTAAAGGCATATGCCACCACATCCAGCGTCCCTAATTTATTGAAAGTCTCTTTCAGTGAACTTGGAACTCACTGATTGAACTTGCCAGCACCCCAGGGACCTGCCTGTGTCCACTTCCTCAGTGCTGAAATTACAAGAGTGAGACACTACCTCTGACTTTGTTTTTAAATGAGGTTCTCATGGCAAACACTTTACTGCTGAGCTATGTCCCCAGCCATAAAAATTAAGTTTTCTATAGAGTAACCATAGTCATATTGGGAACTCCAGGTCAAAAGTGTCAGTTAAATATAATTTATCTTCATGCATTGGTCTGAAGCAGAAATTTGCAGTCCTTGTTTAAAAATTCATTATAATAAAACAGGAGGCTTAAGATTTAAGGAGACCAGAGGACATGTCATGGTGTCCCAACCAGGCCTTCCCAAGCTAGCTCTCTGGGAGAGTAAGAGCCACCCATGTGGCAGGGACAGAGGGGCAGCAGGAAGTCACGGGTCTTCCCAGGCACTGTGGGGCATCAGCAAGGTCAACTGTAGGTCTAGGACACCAAGGAGTGGAGCGCTGGGGTCAAACCTTGGACACCAGAGGCCTGTGGGGTTCTTAGAAGTGGCTCTGTAGGGACTCCAGGTGGGTGCCACTTTGAGATAGCATCTCATTTAATCCAGACTGGCGTCAGCCTTGGTGTGTAGCAAAGGATGACCTTGAACTTCTGACCCTCCTGCCTCCAGGCCTCACTGCTGAGACTGCAGGTGGTCGGTAGTGTCAGAAGTTTAAGGCTAGTCCTTACCTATACAGAGACCTTAAGCAACACAGGTAGGAAGGTACAATGGTTTCTACTTCCGGCTACAAAATGAAACAGAATACCACATGACCTGACACACTCCTGGATTTTTCTGGATTTGTACCCAACAGAATTAAAAGCAGGAACACCCACCCATATGCAGTGCCATTCACTATTCCCAAGTGTCTATTGAGGGTGAACAGACACATACATGGTCCAACCACACAATGGAGTATCAGTTTTAAAGATGGAAGCTATCCTAATACATCTAATTTCATTGAAATAAAGCCCCTAGTTTACAGATTCAGGCCTGCAGCACCTGGTAGCTGCTAAGGGGTGAGGAGCTACTGTTTAATGGCTACTGACTTTCAGTTCTGCAAGAACACTGAGGGTGGAGCATAGGGGAGGCCTAACTGTACCCAGCGCTACTGAGCTGTGTCTCCAAATACTCCACAATAGTGAATTCATTTGCTACAGCTCAGTAAACAAAGCAACTTGAGACCCCGGCCACAGGGGTTTAGTACAAATGTTTTTCTTTGCATTCTGACCCAGCACAGAGACCACATACAGATTTCTCATTTACAAGTGCAAAATATGCTTTATTTCAGGTACAAAAACAACATGGCATTATGACAACTTGGGTTTTCATGGCCACCTCCCCATGACATGTCACACACATTTGACGGATCTGGACCACTCCCCCAAACCCCCCACCACCGTTAGAAAATTCACCCATCTGGAGGGAGAAAGTACACCTCAGGAATCACTTAAAGCACGGACTTAAAAGGACACAGCAAATAACCAAGACTTCTACCTAGCAGAAGATGGGTCAGTGCATCAAACAGCCCCCTTTGCTTGTTTTTAGTACTCTAGCCCCATAAAGCTCTCTCCAGTAGTACTACCAGCCCACGGACAAAGCCTCAGGCCACCTAACTGATGCCTGGATGGGACCTGGACTGGATTCCACTCATCCTGGCCTAACCCACTGCAGGCTGTACATCCCAGATCAAACCCTAAGATCAGGGTGGGTTTGGATATTGAGCTACTGATGCACGTGTTTATCTTGGGGATGGGACCTACATCTAAATACAAAACCCACATATGCATGTGTTTGTGCATATGCTGTACACATGACCCAAGGGTAATTCTGTTTATAGTGGACCCATGTTTTGAATGGGACCTCTCCCAGGAGTCCTGGCATCGAATTTAGGATGCTCAAACTGCTGTAGTGTTAGGACCCAGGTCTGTCCGAACTTATCAATGGTTTCCTCAGCTAGAAACCTGGGCAAACTCAATGAGAGGTTTGTCTAAGTGGAACACAGGAGAGGGAGGTTCTGGGTGCCTGTGAAGGGTTGCAGAAGATAGACAGCTGCCAGGCAGTGGTAGCACACCCAGAGGCAGAGGCAGGCAGAAAAACCAAAGGGGAAAAAAAAGATGAGCATCACTGGAGGACACACACTGTCCTGCAAGAACTGACCTAGAAGAAATCTGGGTCCAAGGAAGGCAGGAAGCTACCCATGCACTCACAACCCTGTAGAGAGGGACCAGAACACGTGGGAGGTGACTGCAGGCTCCAGGGATGCTAAGCTAACAAGGCAACAGTTGAAATCTGCCTACCCGTTCCAGGACAGGCTCTAGTGAGCAGCTCAGACCATCGCCACCCCTTACAGCTTGTGAATACGGCACAAAAAGTCCTTTCTTCTATCCAACCCTGGCCAGGGAACCATGACAAAGGCTGAGCAGGGCTCCAGGTAGCCGGGTGCATTTGAGGAAGAGACCTCTGTACTCCCATGGAGGGGTTGGGCAGAGTCCGTGGAAGCTAGGTGAGGTTCAGAACTTTCCAGAATAAGAAACACAGGAGACAAGGAGCATTCTAGACTTCTCTGAATATACCATCTACTTTTACGTTTATATGGATTTGTTGTTTAAGACAGTCCTTAACACCTGAGACGGTCTTTAAATATCCAAAGGAGAGAGGCTGGGTGTGCAGTTCAGTAGCAGCTTGATACTCTCTGGGTCCTAGGATCAATCTCAGGAGCTAGGAACTAGCTCAGTAGTAGAACACTTGCCTCAAATGTGAGACCCTGGGTTAGAGGTTTGCTCCCTATGACTGCAAAACAAAACAATACATTACAAGTATAAAGGAGGGGTTAGGGAATAAATATTTCAGTATTGAAAGGCCAAGAGGTAAAATTATGTTGGCACAAGAGAAGACAAAATTCTATTTTTTAAAATAGCCCAGACTGGCCTCAAACCAGTCACAGTACTCGTACTCCCCAGTCCCAGCATCACCATGAGACTAGCATTAAAGGTTTACACCACTACACCCAGCTCTCCACAGATGTTTGGTGCTGGGGATAGAACCCAGGGCCTCAATCACGGTTGGAAAGTACTCTTGCCTTGAGCCACACTCCAGTCCTGCATGATTTAACATAAGCAATTCAAACAATAGTACTTTAGTATAATTTTTGACTGCAGGGCTATCATCTCCTAAACTAGGTTACTGATGACAGAAACAGACTGACTTGTGAACATGAAGGACGGTGGGGATGGCTACCTGGAAGGAAGCACAGACCTCATCACTCTCGTCCTTAGGAAAAAACAGCCTGATGGTCCAGGCCAGGGTCTGTTAGTGCTTTACCATGGGTTTACAGGAATGCCTAGTGGCGGGGACCTCGTCCATTAAGCCTGGTAGGATTTGGGGAGCTAATAAATGGAGCTGGCCTTGACAGGGAACCAGGGTACTTCCCAGGATCTCGCCGTTTCTTGGGCCCAGCGGCCCTGTCTTTAAGGGGTGAAGAGAAGGGAAGGAAGTAGACCAGCTTGGATGACAGCCCCGTGTTCAGAGGTCCACACGTATACACACTCATGTAGCTGCAGCAGTCAGTGGGGAAGGCCTGGAGCTTGGTGAGCAGCCACAGCACTGGTGTCACTGTGCATGCCCAGGACAAGCAAAGGTCACCTGTCTACTGACTTTGAAGAATGGGAAACAACAATGGTAAGACCTTGACTCCGATTACTGTTTCCAGGTTCTGAGGTCTCCAAGTCAGTGCTTCTTATTTCATTTGGGGGGCAGAGCTGGGGTTCAAACCAGGGACAAACACCTACCAAGGGGATATACTGCTCACCTTGTATTAAGGGAGACAGTCACTCATGATGCAGCCTGGGACCCTGGACTTTTGGTCCCGTCCCTCCAGTGTACCTAGGACAGTGCGCACATTCAATTCCCCATGCCCCCACCAACCTCAACTTTCCACTGACAACAGCTAAAGAGCCTTTCTGTTTCTCCCACTAACATGTTAATGATTTTCAGAACTTGAGTCACTTGGGCCAGCCCCTGCAGCAACACTGGACTTAGGAACTAGTGACAAGCTTGTGGGTCCCTGCTTTTCCCCAGTAAGGATCTCTAGGTTAATAGCTCTGCTCAAGGGGCTCCAGGCAGACTGGGTAAGAGGTCACTAGGACAACACCTGACCTTTTTCTAGTGGGATTTGATATCACCATGGAAACAGACCTCTGTATGTCTGTGAGGGGTTTTCATTTCTACTCTTCTAATTTAGTAAATAAGAACAAGAAAAACTATGTAGTCAAGTTTCCTGTGTTTGAACAGAATCAGAAGGCAGGCATCCAGAGTGCGAAGAGGCAGTCTCCCCTGGGAAAACCATCTTCTTGCTCATGGTAAGTGTGTGAGGCGCTTTCTGGATTAGTTCCTGCCACTGTGCCTTCCCTGCCATGATGAGCCACATGCTCAGACTGTGACCCAGAACAAGCCCTTTCTGCTTTACGCTGTTTATGTCAGACATTTTGTCACAACAGTGAGAAAATGACTAACGCAGAGCCCAAGACAAGACTTGGAACTTCCCACGCATCTGCCCTTTCTGTGGCGTGCCATTCTTTGCTCTCCATTTAGACCTGATTTGGAACTCAGAAAAAAAGGTATCAACACCCCCATTTCTTAGAGTTCATGTGGCACACGTAGAGCTATCTCCTGGGTACAGTGGCCACAGACACCTCGATGGGCTGAAAGTCAGAGGCCCAAAATCTAGTTCTGTTCCTTCCAGTGTCTGACCCTGAGCTAATTATTCTAAGTGACTTAGTTGCCTCTTGATGCAAACATGGAAACATGGAAATGACTGGCTGTGATCTTCCTCTAGAAGTAGGGAGGGTAGAGGTCATGCACCAGGAAAGGTGGCAGAACAGAGGAGTGTCACCCAGCCCTGCTGACACGGACAGAGAGAACGCAGGGGCAGGGTAGTGAGATGACTGACTGTAAGAAGTAGCCCCAGATGCAGACAAGAAGGAAGAAAGAAGAGAGCAGCAGAGACTACACCATCCCACAGAGATACAGGAAGAGAACAGCAGAGACTACACCATCTCACAGAGATCCAGGAAGAGAGCAGCAGAGACTACACCATCCCAGAGAGATCCAGGAAGAGAGCAGCAGAGACTACACCATCCCAGAGATCCAGGAAGNGAAGAGAGCAGCAGAGACTACACCATCCCAGAGATCCAGGAAGAGAGCAGCAGAGACTACACCATCCCAGAGAGATCCAGGAAGAGAGCAGCAGAAGAGACTACACCATCTCAGAGAGATCCAGGAAGAGAGCAGCAGAGACTACACCATCCCAGAGATCCAGGAAGAGAGCAGCAGAGACTACACCATCTCAGAGAGATCCAGGAAGAGAGCAGCAGAGACTACACCATCTCAGAGAGATCCAGGAAGAGAGCAGCAGAGACTACACCATCTCAGAGATCCAGGAAGAGAGCAGCAGAGACTACACCATCCCAGAGATCCAGGAAGAGAGCAGCAGAGACTACACCATCTCAGAGATCCGGGAAGAGAGCAGCAGAGACTACACCATCCCACAGAGATACAGGAAGCAGAGCAGCAGAGACTACACCATCCCACAGAGATCCAGGAAGCAGAGGCCTCCAGCAAAAGCACCAGGCAATGGAAAAATGCAGGCTTTTCAGTAATTAGGGATAAAAAAAAAAGCAGATGCTCTCAATCAAAAGGATGGAACTGAACCTCCCTTGCCAAACACACATACAAAATACATGTAAAACTATCTTAAACTGGAACAGAGAACATGGTAACAGCTAAAACTTCAAAAATTCTTAGAAGAAACCAGACATTGATTTTCTGAGTTTGTATTACGTCATGGTTTCTTAGCATCCACATCAAAAAGTACAATAGACATAGGTAACTCAGTCATCACAAACTAAAATAATAATAATTGTTTCTGAGGCAGGGTCTCACTATGTAGGCTGAGCTGGCCTTAGGAAACTTGGCTTTCTGAGTATTGGGAGTGCTGGTGTATACCACCAAATCCAACCAAGTTACAAACTTACACACCTCAAAGGAACATGATTAAGACGGTGAAGACAATGTTCAGAATGGAGCAAAACTGATAAAGGACCTCACCTAGAATTTCCCCAAAATTTGGACAATTCAATGAAAAGATAGCAAAGGACCTGAAGAAACATTTCCTCAAAGACATAAACGACCAATCCACATGTGAAGAGACTGGTTGAACATTAGCCATCCGCGAAACACCCGCAGGATACTGTAACAGAAGACCAACTCAAGGAAAGTGGCTTAGTTGGTAGAGCACTTGCCTAGCAAGCACAAAGCCCTGGATCCCATCCAGTGCTGATAAATTAGGTGCAGAGGCAGGAGGGTCTCTTCTACCTGATGACTGAACTCTACACGAAAAGGAGGGAGGGGGAGGGAGCACAGCAAATGTTGGGTGAGGAGGCAGAGAAACTCAAGCCATCCATTGCTGGTAGGAGGGTAAACAGGACAGTGTGGGAAACCCGGGGCAGCAAAGTTACTTTAGGAATTAAATACTTTCCCCAACATCTCAATAAAGCTGTCAGCCCCACCCACACACTCCCAAGAGACAGAGAGCCCAGCCTCACTGTAAGAATACTTCCTCTGCCTATAAAATAATGTTTGCCAAAACCTGATGACCTTTGAGCCTAGAAGTGTATCCCACAAGAGCTCTGGTGGTCAGAGGGCTCACCATGTTTTGGGGAACGTGGATTAGGAAGGAGACCTAAGTCTACCAGAGCTACCAGTCCTCAGATCCCCCATAGTTAACAAAGGTGACTTACATGAGAGAAATGCAAATCAAAACAACTCTGAGATTCCATCTTATACCTGTAAGAATGACCAAGATCAAAAACACTGGCGACAACTTATGCTGGAGAGGTTGTGGGGAAAAGGGAACACTTCTGCATTGCTGGTGGGAATGCAAGCTGGTACAACCCCTTTGGATGTCAGTGTGGCGATTTCTCAGAAAATTAGGAAACAACCTTCCTCAAGACCCAGTAATACCACTTTTGGGTATATATCCAAAGGATGCTCAATTGTGCCACAAGGACATGTGCTCAGCTATGTTCATAGCAGCATTGTTTGTCATAGCCAGAACCTGGAAACAACCTAAATGTCCCTTCGGCTGGAGAATGGATAAGGAAAATGTGGTACATTTACACAATGGAGTACTACACAGAAGAAAAGAATGACATTTCGAATTTTGCAGGCAAATGGAGCTAGAAAACATCATACTGAGTGAGGTAACCCAGACCCAGAAAGACATTTATCACATGTACTCACTCATAAGTGGTTTTTAAACATAAAGCTAAGAAAACCAGCCCACAAATCACAATTCTAGAGGACCTAGACAACAATGGGAAGCCTAAGAGAGACATACATGGATCTAATCTACATGGGAAATAGAAAAAGACAAGATCTGAGTAAATTGGGAGCATGGGGACCGTGGGAGAGGGTTGAAGGGGAGGAGAGAGGAAGTGAGAGAAGCAGAGAAAAATGTAGAGCTCAATAAAATTTGAAAAAAAGGTGACTTAAGCATAGCAACAAGACAGTGCCCTAAATAGACACCTACAATCGGGAAGACACTCTCAAGTTAGAACAATGCAGAGAAGACCAACCAAGGCTGTCTCAAGGGAATTCCACCGGGCAGTGGTGGAGCAAGGCTTTAAATCCCAGCATTCGCCTTTAATCCCTGCACTGGGAAGCAGAGGCTGACGTTCAAGGACAGCCTGGTGTACAGAGCTAGTTCCACTAGGACTATTAAAGAGAAACCCTGTCTTGAAAAACCAAAAATAAAATAAAAGGAATTCCACAAATCCCTCCTGCTGCAGTACTGGGATGGTACCCATTATTGCATACTTGCTAGGCAAGGGGTCTGAGCCATACTCCAAGCCAGAGTTCTAAACTGATGGCCAAGGTCACTGGATCCAATGCAATCCACACCTCTCTGGTATTCTACACCATAGCAGCCCAAGAGGAATCATTTTGTTTTCATCCCGCTTTGCTGGTGAGCAAGTTCTGCGTTATCTCCTCTCTGCCATCTCCTCCTAAACAGCTGTGCCCTAATTAGCATCTGTGAGGTCACATGGGGCAAAATGTGTGGTTTGAATGATTTGAACACGTGGTCCCAGCTGGGGGTGTTGTCTGAGGACGTGTGACACTGGGGGTAGGCACTGAGGGCTTGTAACGTTGTACAACAATTCTGTCTCCCTCTGCATCCTTTGGGTATGGAAATGAAATCACTAGCGTTCTGCTCTGTACCTTCCTCACCATGAGAGTCTATGACTTTAACACTCTAAGAGCCCAAACAAGCCCTGGCTGCAGTTAGTCACCTTTGTCAGGGCATCTTATTATAGCAACAGAAAATGAACTAAACACAGTGCCCACAAGAGGTCACACAGGTGCACTGTGGAATGTACCATGTCAAGGCAGAGACGTGCACAGGCCACTAGGCTTGAGTGGAGCAAATCCTTAGAAACAAGGCAACCGAGAAAGAGGTGGAAGGCACGAAATAAATAGCCCCAGTCCTAGTAATTCATCCAAGAACAGGAGGGAGGTCACCACCAGGGCCACCTGGAAGGGATGTCAGTATTAGGGTAGGAGAGCTGTGCAAGGTGTTCCTGGTTGGCAGAGACAGCCATGAAGCCAGTGGCCCAAGAAGGAGGTGCGGAACAGGGGAGGCATAAAAGTAGTCGGGAGGGATCAACTGAGCGGCCACCATCTACAGGGTCAGGGTGTAAGAGATGTATGCCCCCACTGTCTGCCTGGGAAACGGAACGAGGAGCTGTTAGAAAGCTGGAAGCCAAGAGAAGGGAGAAGCAGTCACTGGCTTTCTGCATGGCAGACTTGGTGTCCATGGCTGTCAATAGCTTTCCTGGTCTGGGCAGAGCCCCTCCTAGTCTGAGCTCCTTAGGTGAAACAGCAGCTGACAATGGTGTGACTTCTACAGCCAGGGGTCCACGGGGTTGGGACAGCTGCAGGTCTCAGCTGCTCAGAGTCCACACTTCAGGATGATGTGGTAGCCGTCATTGCTCTCTGCTGCAAGAGAAACATTGGGTGTGGGCATGTGTCACAGGAAGACAGGTGGCACAGCGGGTCTAGGTGTCCCGAAAGGCATGAAAGCGTGTTAATACAGAAACAAAACCACTTAAATAGCTACATAAGGAAGATTATCTTTATAGAAGCAGGAATTTCAACCAGGTATTTGTCTTATATAATTATTGTGGTACACACCTGTGAAGAAGTCAAAGGACCAATTTCAGGTGTCCTTCCTTAGGTGTTATTTATCTTGTGTTTGGAGACAGGGTCTCTCATTGGTCTAGAGCTCACTCCCCAAGTAAGCTGGGCTGGCTGGTAGTGAGCCCCTGGGATCCACCAGTGCTAGGATTGGTTACAAGCACACACCTCTACTGTCCAGTTTTTAACAAACAAACATGGATCTTGGAGACTGCTCGCATAGCAAGCACTCTGTCAACCGTGATCTTCGCAGGCACTCTGGTGTTTACTGTGAGCCTTCTCACCATGACCCTAGGCCCAAGGAGGCACAAGGCAAACTATGGCTTTCGACCGAGGCCGTAAGATCCACTGTCTGTGCTGTATTTAGGACAAGGCTGATGTCTCCACCCTATAGCACTGGGACCTTGAAGGGGTGGAGCCTAGTGGGAGAAAGTGACCTCAGAGAAGACATTGGGTCTTAGCTCTTCCTCCTCAAGCAGAGCAGCTCACCACCCTCACACCATCACATGCAGCCTTGGCATGGGCCCAAATATGACAGGTCAATTGACCATGGGCTAAAACTGAGCCCAGACAAACCTGTCTTCATTGTTATCTCGGGCATTTCCACTGACAGCCCGATTCACAGAATGGAGCAGAAGTGGTAGTAGCATAGTCTGGGATGTCATCGCTTGCTCTTTATTTTCTGTAAGACGTGTTTCAGGCTTCATTATGCATGTGTATGTGTGTATGTGCAAATGAACTGCCTGCAGAGGACATGAAGCTGGAGCAACAAGTGGGTGTGACCCACCAGACAGACTTGGATTTCCCGCAACAGCAATGCGTGCCCTATCTACTGAGCCAGCCCTCCGTCCCCAGACTTCTGTTCTGATGAAGCCCTCCCAATTCTCCCAGCTCTAAGAAGAGTCACAGCTTGTCTTTCTCTGCCATGTAAAAATAAACACAGCTCCTGGTATGTAGGTTCACTCTCAGCAGAGAACAGGCATCCTGACATTATCAAAAGATATCTGGTGCCAATGGACTCTCCAAATCCCTGATTCACTCTGCTTGCCATTGGAGCCCTTGCTTGAGCTCCCAGAGACCTTCTTTGAAAGCTCCAGCACCACGGTCATGGAGAACAAATGCCCAGGCCTGCTCCCTGGAGATGCCACTCATCCTGTCATGGCCAGGACTAAGTATGAGAAAGTGTGGGCTTTTCTTGTTCCCAGAGGCTGCTCCAATTCAGCATCTTCTGGAGGGCAGGCAGATGCCACCTGCCACCCACCAACCTCTGACAACAGGGAACACAGACCACACTTCAATCAGGAAAGCAGGGAGGGGCTTACCTTTCAACGTGCTGAGCATAAAGCAAGACTCATCTTGGAAATTCTGAACCATCTGAAAGGCAAAAGAGAGACAGAGACGTGCTCTTCTCAGTGGTGTCTTCATAGCATGGCAAGGCTGGAGAGGCTGCAGAAGCAGCCCAGTCAGTGCTGTGTGAGCCTGGTGCCAGGTTCTCCTCTGACCTCCGCACGCCCACAGGCACGAGACAAAAGTTAGTAGAAGATAGAACATTATTTGCTGGGTCATCTAGTCTCTGTACTGGACTAAAGAAAGGTTTTATGTTACAACAAAAACCGATTTTTAAAAACTAAACACAGAAACAGGCATGGTGGTGTACATGGTTTTTCTTTTCTTTCTTTTTTGTTCCTCCCGAGATAGTGTGTAAAATCCTATTTTGGTCAACAACGGGACACATGAACAATTGATGGAGCTGAACGATTCTCATTACTTAGTGCCACTGTCATCTGGTAACTTCACATCTGTGGCAATTCTGCGAACACGCTACTATGTTGCCAGTACAGAACAGAAGGTGACACACAGTACACACCACTACCGATCTGCATATGCGCCACACCAACCTTTGTGCTCTCACCCAACAGGCCGCTTGACTACGTCAGTGCCATGTTTCTGACTGACATGCACCGTGCAGGTTTTGAGTGCCTGTAAACTAGGGTGTTGCACAGTGATGAAATCACCTAGCAAAGAAAGCATTCTCATCCTTCAAGAGGTTCCATGACTGGAACATGTTTTGAAACAAAACAATTGTGCCTGAATGCAAAATATCCTCCCGAGAGCCATGTTTTTTAACACTTGGTCCAGGGCTGGTGGCACCATTTGGGAAACTCTCGGAACCTTTAGGAAGTGGAGCCCTGTGAGAAGGGGTCACTGAGTGGGTCTTGAGTGTTTCTAGCTAGACTCCCTTCTGGTCACTGTTTCCTGATGGCCCCAGCAACCTCCCTTGCTCCTGCTGCCGTACTTTCCCCATCTTGATGAACCACAAAGAACCCTTCCTCCCTCACACTGTTTCTTATCTGGCATTTTGTTACAGTAACAAATACCCAACAGTTTTTAATGGATGTGTGTGTCAGTGGCTTGCAAAGAGCAAACAGAAAGGAGCTGCTACCCCTACATGTGCAAGAAGGATGACCCACAGCTATCCCAAGCTCTCACTGTGACTGCCAACCAGTGGTCAAGGGAAAAGGCTTTCTGGCTCCACAGCCCCATCTGTAAAATGCAACATCATAACAAAAACATGCAACCAGGCTACACAAGGGTACTAGCACCTCCAGAGGGCAGGAATTCTTTAACTTCATCTGCTGGAGCTCACCCCCAGAGTTCTCCTACAAGGAGACATGCTGAAGAACACTGGGAGCAGCACTACAATGACTAAAGCTCAGACCATCCCTGGCATTGCCAGTGGCAGGATTGTGAGCCAAGTGGGATCTAAGCAGTCATGGCACTCGGAGGTAGAGCGACCCTCAGCTACACACATCAGCATTCATGAATCAAAAACATACAGGAAGAGTGGAGAAATGGGGCCCTGGAGGAAAGCATGGCTACTCCACACCTGTTTTAAAGCATGCGGAAGAAAGTGGCCTACTGGCCTGAGGACATGGGTGGTTGGTAGCATGCTTGCTTTGCAGGAGTTTGATTCCCCAGAACCCAGGTTTAAAACCCACTGAATAAAACAGGCATGATGCCATGGGCTTGTAACTCTGGGCTGGCAGATGGAGACAAGAGGATTGCTCAGGTTCCCTACAAGCCATCACAGCCTACTTGAAGAGATCCTGTCTCCAAAGCCATGGTGGGTGGTGCCCAAGACCATCTTCCAGTTAGGGAGAAAAGAGACGATTGCTGTTCAATACACATGAACAGGCAAAGGTTAAAGATGATCCAAGCCTACAGAGGGGTTTATAGCCATATAGTCTAGTAAACTGGGTACAAGGTCTTGGTTCCTTATAAGAGTATGTAAGTCAGGGCCAGTGAGGTGGTCAGCAGGTCAAAGTGTCTGCTGTGTGAGCCTCAAGACCTGAGTTTGATTCACAGAACCCACAGAGGAAGGAGAGAAGCCACTCACACATATTGTCCTATGATCTCCACACACACACGCACACACCATAGCATACAAATACCTGCCTGCACATGTACACACACATATAAAACCAGATTTTACAAACTCTTCACATGTGTATGCTGCATTTCAGAAATAGGTAAAATATAAACGTATACATGAACACCAAACCCAACAGGGTAGCTAAGCCCCTTTCAATTAAAACAAACAAAAATGCAACCCACTTTTTATTGCCTGCTCTGGACTACTGCCTCAAATCCTACAAATGCACCCACCTGTCGACCCTGCCCCTCCCTGCAGGGCCTAATGGTGCGTGAAGAACATTTATTCTATACCTCAGCCTGCTCCAGCTCGGACTCTTGGCCGCCCAGCCACTTGGGCATGAAAAAACCAGGGCCCACAAGGGCTTAATCAGTAACTCCCTTGTTTAATTGAGTGCCCTTGCACCCCAGGGGCTGGCTCCTTGCTGGCCAGGCTGCCTCCAGCGCTCTGGGTAATTCTGAGCTGAAGGTTTCCAAATTGATTCGGGTTGAGTGGGAAGGAGACTTGGGGGAATGAGAATGGCCTACTTAGCCAAGGTGGCCTTTGAGGTCTGTTCTCTGCTTCACTTGCTTAACTGCCTGTTGTTGAGGGCACAGGGCAAGTGGGGAGGGACTTCCTCAGGGACTTGGAAGTTGCAAAGCATTTGCACTCACTGTCGTTATCTTCTCAAAAAGAAACCTTCGGGGCCTGTGGATGTGGCTCCACTGCTAGAGTGCTTGCTTAGCTAGCAAGTACAAAGCCCTGGGTTCCATCTCCAGGGCTGCAGAAACTAGGTGTGATACCGTGGGGGATGTAAGCCCAACACTCTACTACCCCAGCACTAGGAAGGTGGAGGTAGGAAAACCAGAAAGTCAAGGCGATCCTCGGCTACACAGCAAGTTCAAAGCCAGCCTGGGCTACAGATGTCTCAAACAAGCAATTCTCTTTGAGGCACAAAAGTAGCATGTCTTCTACTCCACTGAGCAGTCTGTCACAAGGGCCTTCCACCCGCCTCGCTCATCTCAGTCAGCGCTAGAGGCAGGAACTTCTGGTTCCACTTTCGTTTTCTGTGAAATGGAAGCCAAAAGCAGTTGCTTTAAGCTAAGACTTGGTGGTAGATGCCTGCAGTTTGAGTGCCCAGAAGGCAATGCAGGAAGACTGCAGTGTGACCAAGGCCGGGTGTGTCTACACAGTGAGTGCTGGGCTGCTCGGGGCTCTACAATGAAGTCCCGCCACAAAACAGAACAGAACAAAGCTGGGCCTGTGACACACTTCTGTGACCCTGGTCCTCGGGAAGCAGAGGCAAGCAGAGCCCTGCCACAAGGTCAAGGAGAGCCTGGTCTACATCCTGAGTTTCATAAGGAGACTTTGTCACAAAACAAAAGCAAAGCCAAACCAAACCAAACTACAGCTCCCATTCTTCAAGAGGCTGAATCTCTGACTTGCCCAGTCTCCAACAGCTGGTTCATCTGGGTTTCCACCAGATCTCCACCCCATCTCAGCAGTCACATCTGTGGGCAACCTCTCAGTGTCTCTGTGCCTCAGTTTCCTATGTGTGACATGGGATCCTAGTGGGAGCTTCAGTGTACACACACACAACACACACACACACACACACACACACACACACACACACGCACACACGCAGCAGCAGGGCACAGCAGCAGCATTGGCTGGTTTGGATCTGCAGTGTCTCCCTGAGGCCCCAGTGTTGAATGCTTGGTCTTGGCCTCTGGTGCTCCTGGGAAAAGAGGTGGAGCCCAGTAAATAAAGCTTAGTGTTAAAAGGGATATGGGGACCTGTGCCCCACCCTAACCCCCTTCCTTCTTGGTCAACTTGAGAACAGTATGTTCACTCCCCTACCATGATGGGCTAATACCACCAGCCCCCAACAACAGGAAACTGCCAGACCAAAAATCTCTCAAACTGTGAAGCAGAGTCATGTGTGTGCACGCGCACGCGCACGCACCTTCTCTCCAGCACTGAGATTACACTGGGGTATACACCGTGCCCAGCTGTTGACATGGGTTCAGGGGATAAAATCCAGGTGCTCACACTTCAGATGAGCTCTTTACTGAGCCTTCCCCCAGACTGAACCTTTCTTCTTAGGTTTGCCATCCCAGGTTATCTGCTACAGGGCCAGAAAGCTAACCATTTCCATTCTGAACAGTCAGTGGAAGGAAGATCCAGGACATCACAAGCTTAAGATCATCTGATCCATCCTGGGCAAGGGATGCCCAATTTGATGGGCAAGTCTGCTCAACACATCTCTCCCAGAAGGGCTGGGGCAAGGTTCCAACAGGACTCTGGCTTCCTAGACCTTCTGCTGGCGGCTATGTCCAGCTTCCTTCCACGGGATTGTGTTGAGCAAGAACAAGCCTATTGGGCACTGGAGATGGCTGAGTTAATAATGGTGTTTGCCCCACGTCCGATCTCTAGGCAGCACGTGGTGGAAGGAGAGCACTGATCCAGCAAGTCGTCCTCTCATTGCTGTGCAGGGGCTCTCGGGGCACCCACTCACCCACCCCTCACAACATAAAGAAATACATGTAATAAAATGTGTCTAACCAGTCCCTTATAGAGGGCAGGAGCAGGGTGTTCTTGGCTCCTCCCATGAAGCTGATTCTTCCTACAGCTCCCTCCCAGGTTTATGTAATTACTTTGGAAGGGTGTCACCTACACTCCTGTTAAGTGAACCTAAAAAATTAATCAGTCCTGGAATTGTTACTTTAGTCTGTGGTTGGTGCCCTATTTCCCGACGTCGATGTGGCCTTTAGACACAGTCGTGGTTAGAACATCCCTTGCACTGCAGGCAGGCGAGCAAGCCACACGTGTAGCAAACACTGAGATACCCTGAGCAATGGACTCTCCGGCATTCTCAACCTGCCTAACGCTGCCATCCTATAATGCAGTTCCCTATGCTGTGGTGACCCCAACCATAAAATTATTTCACTTTCACTTCATAACTGTAATTTTGCTACTGTTATGAGGTAGAGGTTTGATAGAGGGGTCGTGACCCACAGGTTGAGAACCGCTGCCACAGCGTCCGCTACCATGTGGGGATCTGGGGCTCCTCCTGAGGGCCGGGTCAGCTCACCTCATTGCTCACCACCACATGGATGCCTGTGGGGCCCTGGCGATAAACCCGGTGGATGTGCTGCGGGGGGATGCTGTACAGGCTGGCGATCTTCTCGATCAGCTCCAGGGTGGTCAGCTCCTCCAGGAAGATGGCGTGGTACACTGGAGAGGAGCAAGCGCCTTCTTTAAGGGGCCATTAAATGAACAAGAATCTGTCCCATCATGAGAAGCTTCCGTGTGAGGTTGCTCATGCCCAGAGCCATGGATTCTGCTGGAAGCTGAGAAGGCTGTAGAGCCCATGGACAGGTAAGCATAGCCTGGCTGCTTGTCTCTCAAGGGCACACATATTGATTGAATCCTGGACCCAACCAGACTCCAATGCCCCCAACTAGAGGAGGGGAGGACCTAGAGGAGCAACGGAATTCAGATGTGGTGCCTGGAGTGCACACAGCCTGCACCATGGGAGGAAAGAGCACCATGTTACCTTCCCAGGGGTTACTCGGTGGCAGACTGATATTTAAAGACAATTATTAGTGTGTGCTGGGGAGCCAGCCAACTGAGCACCAGAATTCATTGCTCTGTTTCCTTGCCATGGATGCCACGTGACCTGGTGCATCTGCCACATGGACTGTGCCCTCAGACTGTGAGTCATAACAGACTTCCTTCCTGAAGTTGCTGTTGCTTGAAAAGTAACTAAAACACTGAGAGCAGAAATTGAACGGACTCAGGAGACAGCTGCAGGCTCCGCCCCACTCACCACACAGGCTATTGTCCCCACTGCCATCCTGCTTCTGTGGCAGGGGTAGTCGGTTCTGCTCCATCTCCTGACAAACATAGATGGTCATCTTTGGCCTCACATTCCTGGCAAAAGAAGAGAAAATAATTTGCAAATATGATAGGCTGTTGCTCTAGAATGTTCTGGAATGCTCTAGAATGTTCTGGAACCTAGAATAGGAAGAAGCAGGTGTTAGGGGTGCAGAGTGCTTCTCATGTTCTCCAGGGATAGAACTCAGCGCTGGTGGATGTTTGTGGCCTCACAGGGTGATCTGGAGGAAGGGGAGTAGTCTCTTTGCAACCTGCCAAGCTGAAGCTTTTCTGTAGACCTAAATCTCAGGAGGCAGCATGGTAGGACAGAGTATAGCTTGGTGATGGAGCAGCCCTGGGTTTCATCCCCAAGGGGAAGAAGAAAAGAGACAGATCACTTGTCATAGAAAGTTCCTCACACAAGAGTGAGCTAGGCTCATCCCCATCCTACACATAGGGAAACTGAGGCTGGGGGGGGCGTAATAATTTTTTTTTCAATTGCACAGCTCCTAGGAGGCAGATCTATGGCCCATCCTCAACTGTGTTCACTCCACAACCGTACTGTCGCCAGCTGGCTATTTTGTTTGAACTTCAGGGCTCAGGAACAGCTCAACTGCCCAGCACATGTTGGCATATTCAAGCTTTGGGCTCCAGTCTCAGCACCAGAAAGAATAAAGAGCATAAAATTTCAATAAAAACTTAAATTTGGTTTGACTGCGATGTTGACTCTAGTACCACAGCACAGGGCCCCACATGGCCAGGTTTCTGGACTGTCACAGAACATTTCATTTCCATGATGGTGGAAAGTGCTATCAGACAGCATCACCTTGAAAATTGCACTGTGGTTTTCAAGGCCATACCCCACCCCTGGGGAGTTTGCTCTCAGCCAAGACTCTGCAAGTGTCTCGACTCTGGGCTATGACTAAAGGCCAAGATCCTCAGGCTCTGGGTCCAATGGAGGAGAGGGAGGTTGTGATGGTTAATATTAATTGAGGGTCTAGAATCATGTAGGAGACAAACTTCTGCGAGGAAGGGAGTTTCTAGATTGGTGTCAGTGAGGCGAGAAGCCCCACCATAAATGTCAGCAGCAGCATCTCATGAATCAGGGTCTCCTACTCCATACAAAGAAAGCAATCTGAACCTGTTTCCTGACAAAGACACAATGTGACCAGCCACCTCCCTCTACTGCAGCCATGACTTCCTTGGTGAACTGTACTAGAGGAGCAGAGGAAGCCCTGAGAGAGTATGTTTTATTGCCACTAGCTGGCCATGCCAAGGACCCAAGCCTCAGACCCATGGGAAAACGGCAAAGCCTTGCCCTGGAGTGAGGCTCAGAGTTCATGTGTGAATACTGATAGTGAGTTCAGAAAACATCCACCATGTGATGTGGGATTTCCCTCTGCATGCTGTGACTGTCACTGGTTAATAAAGGAACAGCCTGAGCCTATTGCAGAGCTATACGGTGGGGCTGAGCAGAGCTAGCTGGGGAGGACTGGTCTGAAGGCAGAGAGAAAAGAAGACGGGCATCAAACTAAGATGTAAGAGTTAAGTCAATAAGAAGCTAGAGCTAATGGATCAAGTAGTGTTTTAAATAATATAGTTTCTGTGTGGCTATTTTGGTTCTGGGCAGCCAGGACAAACAAGTGGCTCCACCCCCTTGATGTTTATGGCCTGAAGACTGCTCCCCTACAGAGACTGCACCCACTGAGGTTAGCTAAATCATCCTTCTTCAGCTGCGCACCATAAAACCTCCTTCCTGTTTATCTGTATGCACTGACCCTGGTTCAGCTGCATGCAGTAACCCACCTCCGTGTTCAACTCTAACATACACACTGAGCCTTTCTCCGTCAGGGAGCCCAGTCTTTCCTGTATGTGTGTCTGTCCTCTCTTCATTCCCTAGTGGCCCCAGTCTGGTCCGTCCCTTGAGCCGTGCTGGATGTGGCACTGTACCTTCAAACCATGAGCCAAAACAAACCTTCCTCTTCATAAGCTGCCTTCGCCAGGCATTGTCATGGCAAAGATAAAAGGAACTAATACTGAGGTGTTTGTGAGTGAGGGCCACAGCAGACAGGTGTTGTGTGATCTCCACATGACATCTCGTTCACTACCCCCCCACCCCCAACACCTCCAGCATTTACCCCCCCAAGCTGGGGTATGGAGGGACTCCTTCCACCACTCAGCCCCACCAGCAGGCACACCCACAGTTCAAAAGGCTGGGGTGGGGTTTCTTGCTATACACAGGCGGCCCAGTGGCCAGTCTTTGGCTGGCTTCTCTAAAACCGGCACCTACCTGCCTTTGATGGCATTGAAGAGTCGAATCCCATCTGCAGGACCACAAACCTGGACCAAATCATCTCTAGACATTTTCAACAGGTCAGCACCTAAGCGGAGACATGCACCACCATTTACACGCATACACCTGCAGACCCCACGACAGGGTTGGGGCGAAGTAGGGCCAGCCCCACCATTCCACAGAGAGAAATGGCATAAGGCTAAACAACCAACCCCAGAGAGGTCACAGCCATACAATGTCCACGCCTGCATGACAGGCTAAGATGGCCTGTGGTTTTTCATACTGCCAACGTAACAGGATCTAACAAGCCTCTGGGCAAGTTTGTGAGGAGTTTCTAGATTCGGTTAACAGAGGTGGACAGATCCACCGTGAATATGGGCTTTTGGACTGAGTAAGGAGAGGAAGGGAGCTGAGCTCCAGTATCCGTCTTGGTTCCTAGGCTGTGGATGATGACCTGTGAGCAACTGCCTCACACTCTTGCTGCCTCGACTTCCCCCACCTTGACCTACATCTTCGAACTATGAGACAAAATATGTTCTGCCACATCAAGGGAACAGTAACTAGTACAGAGAGCCCTACCTGGGCACGGGCTCTGAGTACAGTCACTCCACAGCCCCCAAACTGAACTTGACAAGGACTGTCTAGGGCCAAAAATGTCAGACCACAGTGGTGAGAAAGGAAACCCACACTGAGGGCTCCCCTGGACACAGCCACAGGCCCGTGGGACCCAAAGCAAGCCAGGACCCTAACTCCGCAACGCTCACCTGAGAAGCTGGCGAAGAGCCGGCAGAACTGAGAGAAGCGGTTGCGATGCAGCCACTGCTGGGCATCCTGGATAGAGGCTGAGGGGAGCAGGTGCTGTGAGTGAGAGAAAGAAGGCTCAACATGGCCACAGAGCCAGAGGGACCACCAGCGAGCCAACACCCATGCACACTTACATCACTGCCCAGGGGTAAGGGCTCCACTGGGTGTGTAGGTGAGCTGTTGCTGTAATGGAAAAGAGATGGCAGATGAGCATGGGTACTTCCAGGGACATGAAGACAATTCCAGAGCCTACCTACAAGGTGCCTACATTCCAGCAGGTGTGTGACTTGCTTTAAATAAGTATTGGAAGACTGCCTGAATCAGACAAACTTAAGATCTAATCTCTCACAATGTCTCCTGAACTCACCTATTGCTGCATGGGAAGTTTAGATGACTACACTGTTCAAGCAACAGTAACTCTGCCTTGCGTAGTTGGAGCAAAAACCAAGAAGGGCTACCCTTGTGATGATGGCTCAGCTTGGTAGGTTTACAATCACCATGGAAACAAACCTCTGCGCATGTCTGGGAGCAAGTCTCTACGTCAAGCTCATTGAGGTGGGAAGACCTACTCCACATCTGCATCCCATGGCCTGGAGTCCTGAGATGGGAAGACCCACTCCACATCTGCATCCCATGGGCTGGGGTCCTGAGATGGGAAGACCCACTCCACATCTGCATCCCATGGCCTGGGGTCCTGAGATGGGAAGACCCACTCCACATCTGCATCCCATGG
>JAQHUG010000125.1:1333983-1345241 GCA_028555095.1 Dicrostonyx torquatus
CTGGATGTAGTGTGACCAACTGCCTCACGCTCTGGCTGCTGTGGCTTCTACACAATGATAGACTGTACCTCTTTGAATTGTGAGCTGAGATAAATCCTTCCATAAGACACTTCTTGTCAAGAATTTTTGTCCCACTGCAAGGAAATTTCTAAAATACCCAAGCGTTCCAGCCTAAGGAAAGGACAAGGTGACCAGGCCGCACTCCTTACATTAATTCTGTACCTAGGAAGCTTCAATTGGACCAGAATCATCAACTGAATCCAGAGGGGCACATACAGGGGCACAACCTGAATACACAGGTTGGTACCCACTTAGGAAGAAAATCATGGCCTGGGTTTTCCCAATAGGAAGGAAGTGTTTGCCATGCAGGCCTACTCAAGTCCCAACACCCACATAAAAACTCGGGTGGCAGCGCATGCCTCTAAATGAGAGAGGCTTCACTAGGGAGTACTGGTCAGCCAGTCTCACAAGTCAGTGAGCGTCAACTTCTGGCTTCCACATGCACACGCACGCACGCACACATACACATTACAGTCCCCTTGCAGAGATGACCCTCATCCCAGTCATCAGCAGCCCTTCCATGGTATCACAGGTACATCGCTGGTGTTGAACCCTCACTCCCTTCTGCATCAGGGAAAGCAGGGCTTAGGGGAGCTAAGGAAGTTGATCCCCAGAGGGTAGACATTAAAGAGCAGGTTTGTCTGAACTAAATGGCCCTTTTTATTCTATATTCATGAGAAGACATTTCACAATGGTAAACCCAAGCTCACAGGCAGCCTTGCTTTTTCTTTTTTTGATAATAACTCCCTGAGTTTGGGCCGGCCTTTAACTTGCTACATAACCTTAAACTGCTTGACCCTCTTCCATCTCCAGAATACTGGGATCACAGGTGCCACCACACCAGGTACTGAAGACCAAACCCAGCATTTCCTCTACGAAATGAGCTCCAGCTCCATCCCCGACACTGATTTTTCATTAAAGATGGACTGCTGAGCTGGGGCTCATGGCACAAACCACAGAGGTTCTGTCCTCGCTGGCTAACAGCATCCAGGCTGGAGTCTCCTCACTACCAGGACACTACTACAAAGCCATCATAGCGATGTCAAGCCTCTGCACTTGCCAGTTAGAATCTGCCCTGTCCTATCACCATGTCTTTGAGGCCTCACGGCCTATCTGCAGAGTCAGCCAAGGTTCAGCAAAACTAGCTTTGATACAACAAACACTGAAACCCAGGGTGGAGGCTCCTACCTGGACAGCCCCTTCAGGAAGCATACACAAGAGTTAGAGAGAAAACCAAGGAGAGCCTTCTAAATGCCTCAGCCATCCAGCACCCACCTCAGGTGAACACTGGTTTTCTGACAAAGTAGGACTGCAAGTTCCGGGCTAGCCTGTGCTAACCAAGAAGCTCAAGGCCAGTCTGGGTTAAATACAACCCTGCCTCAAAAACCCAAAGCTAGGGCTGGAGAGATGGCTCAGTGGTTAAGAGCACTGGCTGCTCTTCCAGAGGTCCTGAGTTTGATTCCCAGCAACCACATGGTGGCTCACAGCCATCTGTAATGAGATCTGGTGCCCTCTTCTGGTGTGCGGGCATACATGGAGGCAGAATGTTGTATACATAATAAATAAATAAATAAATCTTTAAAAAAAAATAAAAAACCAAAGGTAAATATGGGAGCTGAGGATGGAGCTCAGGGTAGAGCTCTTGCCCTGGATTCCATCCCCAGCATGGGGGTCAGACATGGAATAAATAAATATGGCTGCAATTGGTATACCAGTTAGCTACACTAAAACCCAAATAGATGCCAGGCCATGGGATGAAGGACGTGGACCCATAAAAAGGAACCTCTACCCCACTGCATGCCAGAACCCCAGGGAAAGGAAGGTTGGACATACCCTTCACCGAGGCCGAAGCTGTTGGGAGAGCCGTTATAGCTTGGAGATGGAGCACTGTTCACCTGGTAGGCTACATCAGGCCACGGAGAGCACTATGGGAAGAGGTACAGGACAGTGGGACTCAGCAGCTGGCTTGGGATAAGCTCAAGAGAGCGGCCCACGCACCTTAGGCCCTTTGACGTAAGCAATTATCAGCACCGATGTGTTAGCACAGCCCATACTGAGTGGGCGCTCACAAAGAGCCATGACACTGCACGGCCACCAAACATGACATGGAGCAGGAAAACCAAGAAGTGCACTCCTTTCAGCTTCCTGGTCGTCAACCCGAAGGAGGAAAGAAGCATCATGTAATGCCTAAACCCACAAATGCAATCAAACCCCAACTAGTCACATATGTTGAATTATATGTGGAAGACATAAGGATAGATGACTTCAGAAGAAAACAGTACAGTTCAGAGCTAAAGCCCACTCTATAAAGTGAGGAGGCAGCATGCAGGGCAGGGCTGCAGCAGGCTGGAGGGGTCCTGGAACTCTCCCAAGAGTAGCTCCGCCCGGCCAACGTGCACAGTTACTCCACATTTTAGTAACATGTATGATGCGAGCCTTTCCCTGGAGGACATGCCAATGCACGGGCCTTTCCCTGGAGGACATGCCAATGCACGGGCCTTTCCCTGGAGGACATGCCAATGCATGGGCCAGTCGGGGGCATTGGGGAGAGAACACAGACCTCCAGGGAAAGGGAGCACCCCAAGCCTGAGTTTCTTCCCTTCCCTCTCTGAGGCTTGGAGAGTGGCAGTCTGAAGCATTCCTAAAGACTGACTATCCCCCACCAAATGCCAGGTTGGTAAATATTTAACCATTGTGAGTGTGGGCTGGAATTTGTTGATGCTAAATCCTACTGAGGGAGGAAATCTGATGAGCTGATAGAAGGGGCACGCTGGCATCCCAAGGTCACAGCCTGAATTCTTTGTACCAGCTACACTGTGCTGTGGTGAGGGCCAGCACAGCCACATAGCACACTCTCTTCTTTCGGGAAAGTCAGGATTAGAGCAGAGAATTGGGGCTCAGCCAGGATGAGAAACATCACTAGATGGGGTATATTCCTGGCAGCATCATCAGCCAGGCGTGGACCAGGCATGGGAAGAAACTGCATGAAACAGTCCTTGTGTCCTGCTGGCAGGGAGCATGTGGAAGCTTTCCCGTTCTGGGCTCCCTGCCCACTGTCACCATCAGGAAAACAAAATGCCAGTGCATACTTGCAAACCTCATTAGCTCTTTACCCGTCTTATACAAACATGCCTCGCATGTGGCTTACACACACACACACACACACGCGCACGTGCACAGCTAGGACCTGCCACCCTCCTCTTGGGTTTCTATATGCAAGTCTCACCATCACCATAGCTTTGGCCTTGCACGGCCATCCTGGGTCTCATACACACCTTCAAAGGGAATCCAACTAGTCAAAATCCCTAACACAGTAACGAATGGCTAGTTAAAAGAAAACAGGCCAGCAAAAGTAAAGCCAGTGACAGGAAGCAGGGGGAGCTGGTGATGGCTTCTGAGGAGCTCTCTGAACCCACGGATGGCTGCAGAGGACTGCTTCTGTAGTGTCATGTGGGTCTAACAGGAAGTGCATTTCTGTATCTGTCCAAAGAAGAACTAGCCAGGGCTAGGGACAGGCTAGGGCTCAGTGGCCGAGCATTGTATGCATCTGAGATCCTGACCAGGGTCCAGCTCTGACACTGAATCTTAAATTTACTTGTGTATTTATTTTATTATATGAGTATATATGGTGTGTGTGTGTGTGTGTGTGTGTGTGTGCGTGTGTGTGTGTGATGGCTTGTAGCGAAAGTCAGTTCCTTCTTTCCACTTTGGACCTGGGGTGGACCTGGGGATCAAGTTGCTAGACATGCAGCAAGCACCTTTACTCTACTGAGCCATCTCTCAGGCCCTAAGCAGTGAATTATAGAAAGTCTGTGCTTGCTTGCTATGCATAGTGGTGCACACCTCTTTATTCCCAGCACAAGAAGCAGAGGCAGGCGGATCTCTGTGAGTTAAGAGGTCAGCCTGATCTGGTCTACATTGAGAATTCCAGGACAGTCAGGGATACATAAAGGACTCGTTCTCAAACAAAAGCCAGCACCTCACAAGGGTAGAATAGTCCTGCCATGTGCATGTCCTCAACGGGGCTCCATAGGGACACTATAAGAGCTGGAGAGGAACTAGACATTCCTATGAAAGGACAGCAAAATGACCCATTAAATACAAGGACACTGCGCAGCAGAGTGTGTGCTGCTGATTGCAGACCCGGGCATGGTGTGTGTGCACACTGCCAAATCTGCAGGGAAAGACAGATGCCCACAGAACCAGAGGACCTGGATGTCTAGAGAGAGACTGAGAGCAGGGGAGACACAAGGCATCTATCAGTTGACAGCAGAGATTCTTTTGGTTGCACTCTTTTACATTTTGTACCACGTGACTGAATTATGGCCTTGTTTATCCACATTTTCAAAAGTACCAATGTATTTAAAAGCAGCAGGGAGCTCAGAGTGACCTCAGAGCCATTCACCGGCGGTCATCTGATGCACTGGGCACTCAAAAAGCTCCCGCACACCTGGTGATGGGCAGTCTTCCACTGCTGTGCACCATGTCCATGGCTCACTCCAGGCCCACTCCCAGCCACAGCTCACCTCAGTGAGGATGGTGGTTTCATAGGATGGCTGGTACTTCTCCTTCTCCTGAGCTGTTCTTTTTTCCATCTTTTCCCGGTCGGTTTTCTGTTTCCGGTCAGCTCCCTTTGGCTGCAAGTACAAAATACAGGGTCCCTTGGCTGGGAAAGGAAGACCAAGGCCTCTGGCTCCCACCTCAACCTAGTGCCTGAAGAGCAGGCAGGACAGCTCTGCATCTCCTCTGAGGTCTTGAGCCGACCATTTGGCAGCTCAGGAGGTACTTATGAAGATTGCTACCAATGGCCACTTGCTTCTGGGAGGAGCCATAGAGAACCAAGATGAGAGATATAGCACAGTGCTGGGGTGACTGATGGAGGTGAAAGAGTGGCTACTGGCAGCCTGTACCATGTTCACCTCTTCTCCGGCCCAGCACACCTAGCCCTCAGTTCATCTCAACCTCAATGGCATATCTGTCTCTCCTACGGCTAAATGACAGTGCAGAATCTCCGTGATACTCAGCATGCCCAACCATACAGCCAAACCAGAGAGGCTCAGGGCCTGAGCTGCTGGCAGAAGCCCGAGGCTACAGTCCCTCCTTCCTTGTCCCTCCCCTATGGCTTCCATCCTGCTAGGCACAAGACTCAGAGCCCCTTGGCCTGAGCAGTTTTATTACACACTTGTGATATGCAGATACCAACAATTAGTTCAGGTCTAGTGGCCCCACAGAACTTCCATGCCAGTGTGTGCCTTCCTCAGGCGATGCCTTTTGGATCCTTGCTCGAGGGCTTTTAGGGAAGCCTCAGTCGGGTGACACCAGCTCCAGATCAAGATAAGCTTGCAGTGAGCTAGCTACACAGGGACACTAACTAACAGCAGGCAGAGTATTCAATGTGTGAACAGACGAAGCTGCTAGGGGCCCAGGGTCATGGCAGCCACATCTAGCCCCCTGCTCCAATACCAGCTTCAGTGTCTCCTTCTTGCCTCAGAGGCCACAGGTGAGGGAGGTATGGCCAGACCGTCAACTAGCATGCATGGGTAAAGCTCTGCACCGCGTGTCCTTCATGGGGCTGGCGGGTCACAACATGTTGGCTTTCTCTTTCAGAAACATGACACATCAAGAACTTGATTTTGGGGGACTGGAAAGATGGCTCAGCAGTTAAGAGCACTGACTGAGTTCAATCCCCAGCAACCACATGTGATTTGATTCCCTCTCCTGGGACAAAGGTGTGCACGCAAATAGAACACTCGTACAGAAAATAAATAAATAAATCTTTTCTTAAAAAAAAAAAAAAAAGAGAAAGAGAGAACTTGATTTTGATCCCCCTAAAACTACATAAAAAGGCCATGGCATAGTTGGATGAACAATGGGCTTGTAATACTTATAATTCCAGAGGTGGGGAAGCAGACCAGTAGATCCTTCAGCCTAATGGGCTAGCCCCACATTCATTCAGTAAAGTAGATGACCCCTGAGGAACTAAGTTGACCCCTGACTTCCACATGCTACATACGTGTACGCAACCCCCACATACACACACAAACACCCCTTATACATACAGAGAGAAAAGGTATTTTACAGGTAATGCGCCTGCCATGGACTGACTCAAAGTATCAGACCACACAGAGGCTGATGACAGTCTTGCTTTTCTGGGGACACCAAGTCAGTTGGGGGCGGGGGGCAGCCTCAACTGCTCAGCCTCCAGGTCTATGCCTATCCCTGCTCAGGAAGAGCAGCCTGAGCCTGCCGTCACTCCATCACATTCCTAGCTGATATCAACTCTTCCCTGAGCCTGCCGTCACTCCATCACATTCCTAGCCGATATCAACTCTTCCCTGAGCCTGCCGTCACTCCATCACATTCCTAGCTGATATCAACTCTTCCCTGGTCTCCAGTGCCAGCAGGTTCCAAATTCACCTGGGTGTGAAGAAGGGATTCTGGGACAGATATTAAGGCTGGTCACCTAAAGTGACCCCCGAATTGGAGGAGGCTCCAATTCTCTACAAGTAAAGAGAAGCAGTTTAACCCGCTGGTTACAGGCTACCCTCCTGCTCTAAGAATGACAGGGGCCTGATGCACCTTCCATTTCCCTGAGGCCACAGTGTGAATAGGAGCACTGGCTCCCACCTGCAGGAGATAATCCAGACTGAGGAGGTAGGAACCAGCAGTGAGAGACTGCAGGGTGAATCAGGACAGCAAGAGGCTGGATGGTCTTCTGAAGACGTTTCTTCTGAAGATGAATTTGCTTTTTCCTGGTACCTGGGATAGAACTCAGGACCACCTTGCATGCTAAAGCCAGTCCTCTATCACTGCGCCCACACCTCGGTCTTCTCAACTGTAGAGTTCTTGTGAAATACAAGTGTGAGAGCCTCAGTTTGGAACCAATACTCACGGAAAAAAACAGGGGTGACGACACACACCTGGAATAATACTGGTGCTGAGGCGGCAGAGAGAGGAGGATCCCTGGAGCTCAGGTCAGCTAGTCACACTGACTAGGTGAGCGCCGAGTTCAGTGAGAAACACTGTCTCAAAAGCTAAGGCGGACGATGAGCTGGGGATATTGCTCAGGATAGAGGCCAAGCCTGACAACACTGAGTTCAATCCCCAGGACCCACACGGTAGGAGAGCTGACTTTTGTCCTCTGACATCTGTAAGTATTCTCTCTCTCACACACACACATACACAGTCAACCAATGAAGAGAAAAACGGCATTGGCTAGACCTCCAAGAACAGCCCCCTTACATGTTTACTTCTTCTTTTGTGTTGTCGTTTTGTTTGAGACAAGATCTCACTCACTTTTTTGATCTGGCAGGCCTGGAGCTCACTTTGTAGACCAGGCTGGTCTGAAACTCACAGAGATCCACTTGCCTCTGCCTGAGATTAAAGGCCCAGGTATACCAGTGTTTGCCCTCATGTTTAAGGAGATGCTACATGGGAGAACATATGAATTCCTGTGAGATTCTTGGAGTCTGGGAAAATACAACTCTCAAAAGATGCCACGTCCATCATTCTTACAAAAGCAGAACCTTGTATTGATGTAGCGAGACACCCCTTTCAACACTTTTGAGTAACCAGAGAAGGCTGGGCCGGGACAGGCCCAGATCCATGAGTTGGGAGAAACCCAGGAGGTCGCACTCCCAACCTGGGTCTATGCTCTGGGCAACAGCAAAGGGTCATTTGGCAGGCCGGTTTGACCAGGGTTGGCTGTGTGATGCATCCTACCTTGAACACCTTGATCTGGCAGCTGGCAGAGTGGAGATGCTCGGTGTATTCCCCATTCTCGTTTTGCTTAAACGTGTCAATCTGCACCCGAAAAGGCACTCCTTTCTCGCCCCCATGCTTCCTGGGGGTGAATTCTGTGCTGATACAGTGCACCTGGGGTGGGGGTGGGGGACACCAGAAGTCAGGAAGGGGAGGCGTCTGCCTGCCCTAAGGCTCCTCTTCCCCAAGGAGCAGCCATCCATGCTTCAACTCCCGGCTCTGTTTAACTTCCCATTCATGTCCACATCAGGCCAAGCAAGGCCTCCCTGCCCTCTAGCCATGGAACACACATACAGTGTCCACTTCTGTCCCATTATTTGGGACTCTATTTGATCAGCTAAAGCCTTATTGTTGCTTTGGGCCACTAAAACCTCTCCCTTGGTATATCCTAGACTTGTAGGGCAGATGAGCACAGTCCTGTTGCTCTCTGAAATCCAGGTATCCTGGTTGCTGCAGCCATCTCTGTCCTTCTGAGTACTTACGACAGAGGAGGCACTAGATACCTGTGCAGTGCTCTGATACTATACTGTCATAGAAGACAGTATTACTGCAATATGAATTTAACTAAATTTCTGACAAGTATATTATCTGTTCTTAAAGACTGTATCAGTCTATTCCAAAGTGTGTGTGTGTGTGTGTGTGTGTGTGTGTGTGTGCGCAAAACATGTGCCGGAGTACCTGAAACACAGATGTTGACATTGTGGGTCTTCTTCAGTTGCTCCCCGTTCAACTTAGCACTCAGAAGGCAGAGGCAGGTGGATCTCTGTTGAGTTCAGGGCCAGCCTGAACTTAGAGCAGTGGCTCTCACCCTTCCTAGTGCTGCAACCCTTTAATACAGTCAGTTCCTCAGGCTTTAGTGACCCCAACCATAAAATTATTTTCCTTGCTATTTCATCACTGTAATTTGCCACTGCTATGAATCTATCTTTGGAGACAGAGGTTTCTAAAGGATCACAAGACCTATAGGATCGTAAGACCCATAGGTTGAGAACCACAGACAGAAGGTTCCAGGACAGCCCAGGGCTTCATAGAAACACTGTCTCAAAACAAAAAAGATAAAACAAAACAAAAAACCCAACTTGTTACATTTTTATTCACTGTGTGCTTGTAAATGTGAGTAGAAGGGTGCCAAAGGCCAGAAGAGCTTTTGGCAGTCAGCTCAATCCTTTACTATCTAGGTCCATGGAATTAAACTCAGGCCATCCAGCTTACCAGGTGCCTGTACCTCAAGCCATCTCATGACTCCAAATACTTGTTTTTCTTTAATGGTGTGTGTGTGTGTGTGTGTGTGTGTGTGTGTGTGTGTGCGCGCGCACGTGTACACAGTGTGTTTGTGTGCATCCACATAGAGATTAGAGATCTACCTCAGTCTACCCTGATGTTTTAAGTCAGGGTCTCTCCCAGGCCTGAGACTCAGTAACTGAGCTAGGCTGGCTGCATTCACCTACATTCACCCCCACCCCCCACAGCACAGTGCATCACCATTCCAGTCTTATATGGAGGATTGAGCCCAGGTTCATAGGCTTTTGTGATGAGCACTTTACAGACTGAGCCATCTCCCTAGCCTTGAAAATACCAAGACTTTTTTAACCTCACAGTGTTCTGTAAGCAAGAACCCAAACATAATCGTACAACATTGCAAGTCCTTGCTTCAACCTCCTGACATGTTAAACCAAGCCCACCCATCCTCGGTCCTCCCACAGCTATGTCCCTTCACCAGGCCGACGGGTACTCCCCAGAGCTCTCAGGTTTGCTCACCTGAATGAATGCAGATGCTCTCTTTGCCGGATCCCACAAAAACTCCACAGCATTCAGTTGGGTTGGGCTGGCCCTGGGGTCCAAGATACCAACAGACAGTGGAATATCTGCACACACACACACAAAAGTGCAACGTCAGCCTCTCCCAAACACCAAGGGGGAGGATCCCAGATACGGACTCAAACTCGTGGAATTTGAAACTGCAGCTGATCTGAAACCAAGTTTTGCCCATCTCTGCTGGCAGACAGCCTGGCAGGAGCTGCTTGATGCCTTTATCCTTTCTTATGGAAAGTTCCTCTTGATTTTCATCTGGAAGGACTGGCTTTTCCCAAAGCACAGCTGAGGGCTGTGGGCAAAGCGGGGCCGTCAGTGCCTGATATGCCCACCCTTCCCTAGCCACTCATCACAGTCCTCGAGGGAGCCAGGAGGCAGAGGCAGGTGGATTTCTGTGAGTTTGAATTCAGCATGGCCTACACAGAGTTTCAAGCCAGCCAAGTTGATTGGCCTTAGAGAACACCAGTGAGTGGCTTGGATCACCAATAAAAGCTGTTTCCTTCCTCCTTCTCTCCCTCCCCCTTCCGCATATGTATATGTGGATATTTGTGCCAGTGTGTGCCCGCATGCACACATACACGCACATACATGAAGACCACCCCTGAGTGCCACTCTTCACCAGTTTTCAGAACAGGGTCTCTTGCTGTGCCTGAAACTCATCACCTCAGCTCAGCTGGCCAGACAGCAGGCATTAGGGATCTGCCTGTTTCTGCCTCCCCATAGCTGGGATCACATGAGCTTGGCACCACACACGGCTTCTTTTTACACAGGTCCTAGGGATTGCACTCAGGTCCTCATGCTTGCACTTGACCAGCTGAGCCATCTCATCAGCCCTCTTTCTCTCTCACTCACTATATAGAGACCAGCATGGCCTCAGCCCCAGTCTCTGCCTGAGCCATCTCCAGTGCTGGGACTGCATGCATGTGCCGCCATGCTGGGCTTCCCTGTGAGCATAATTCCAAGTGGCATCCACAAAGACCCTCCCATGGCCCAAGTGTTCAGGGTTGGCACTGGCTGGGGAGACTCACCAATGTCCAGGATGCGGTCCCCAGGCCTGCTCCACCGCCAGCCCTCCAACTGCTGGTGCTCCGTGTACTGCAGCCGGCGGTCATGAAAAACTACACGGATGATGCTCTGTGGAAGGCAGATGTCGGAGATGGCTGTGTGCAGGGACTGAGGGGCCCCAAGAAGAGCGGGCCCTCCCTGTCCCTGGCCAGGGAGAACCCGCCGCCCCCTCCAGACCCTTTTCTTGGCAACCCCAAGGACATGGGTAGGAAGGGTGCAGCTGCCTTCCATGGCTCCGGGTATTCTGAGCAGCTTCACATACACGTCTAACAATTCATGCAGTCAAGAAAGGCTCTGTGGAGGGCAAAATGAGGTAACCCAGAGCCCACCCCACCAATATAAGCCACTCTAACCTGGTCCACTGCCTACCCATCTTGTTGGGGACAGTACACTCCAGAAACTGGGACCATCCGCAGCCCCCAGGCATTCAGGCCAACAGTGCTCCCTCTCCAGCATGTGAGTGCTCACCCACCTAAACAGTGCTCCCCCCTCCAGTGTGCGAGTGCTCACCCACCTAAACAGTGCTCCCCCTCCAGTGTGCGAGTGCTCACCCACCTAAA
>JAQHUG010000125.1:1370745-1387631 GCA_028555095.1 Dicrostonyx torquatus
GTGTCTGTGTGGTGTGATGTGTGGGTGTCTGTGTGGTGTGATGTGTGGGTGTCTGTGTGGTGTGATGTGTGGGTGTCTGTGTGGTGTGATGTGTGGGTATCTGTGTGGTGGCTTAAGGAAGAATGACCTCCAGAGGCTCAGATATTCGAATGAATGTTTAGCTACCAGGGAGTAGCACTACTTGGAAGGATTAGAAGGATTAGGAGTTGTGCCCTTGTTGAAGTGAGTCACTGCGGGTGGGCTTTGAAGTTTCAAAGGCCCACACCAAACCAATGTCTCTCCGCCTGGAGATTAGGATGTAGCTCTCAAGCACTTCTCCAGCATCATGCCAGCCCTGCCTGCTGTCATGCTCTCCACCATGATAATGGACTAAACCTCTGAAACTGTAAGCCATCCCCCAATTAAATAAATGCTTTCTTTTTATGGGTTGTCTTGTTCATGGTGTCTCTTCACAGCAATAGAACAGTGACAAAGATACTACACAAAGATTTTAATAAATAAAATAAATTCTCATGTGAAAACTGGCAACACCTGACTTTTTGAGAGAGACAGTGAGATACACAGGGCTGGGAGGCATGAAACACTCTGCTAAGATAATGTGTAACATTTTAGTGCTATAATTCTATTTGTTAGGTTTATAACTAAAAAATGATCAAGCTATATCCACAGGGATGTTCATCAATGTTTAACTTCTAGACAAGTGCTCTACCACTAAGTTATAAAACCACTCTTCAGTTTAATTTTTTTAAAATTATTTATATGTGTGTGTGCACACACTCGTGTGTGCATGTGCCCATGCCATGGCACATATGTCAAAGTCAGAAGACAACTATTTGAAATCGGTTCTCTCCTTCCACCATGTGGGTCCTGGGAATTGAACTCGGGTTATCAGTCTTGGTGGCAAAGCCGTCTTTACGTGTTGAGTCATCTTATTGTCCTTAAATGTTTAATTTCTAACAACAGAAAAATGACTGCCCACAATATAGAGCTGGCCAGAGAAATCGAGTTTATGATATAACACTATAGTATTCCAAGGCTGGCAAGATGACTCAGCCAGTAAGGGCACTTGCTGCCAGGCCTGACACTCCCACCACCAGGACCCATGTGAGAGAAAACTGACTTCCAAAAGTTGTCCTCTGACCTTCCCATGTGTGCAGTAGCAAGAAAGTGCCCCCACAAATAAATGGATTAAATAGAAACAAACACACACAAACACACACACACACACACACACACACACACACGATATTATAGGCAACTTAAATTTGATTTTTCTTTGAATTTTTCTGCGTTTTGCTTTTGTTTTTCAGTTACTTTGAGTTTCAGCTGGATACTTTTTTAATTTGGCAGAGACATGCAAATTAGCAACAATGAATATATTATGCATATTGTGTGGACATTGTCACATAGTAGCTACTACAGAGAGGCCTGGCTGTTGAATAGTAACTTTTGTAAAGGCAGGGTTTCTATGTGACTCTGGCTGGCCTGGAACCCACAATGTAGTAGACTAGGCTCGTCTCAGACTCATAGAAATCCCTTTGTCTTTGCTTTCTGAGAGCTGGGATTAAAGGCTGCACCAGCACACCAAACCCAAATAACTCATTTTTTAAAACTGTAATTTAAGAACTTCCTTTCTCCCTTCCTTCCTTTCTTTTATAAAGACAGGGTCTCAAGCACCCCCAGCTATCCTCACTCTGTAGTAGCTGAGGATGACCTTGAACTTCTGATCCTCTTGCCTCTCAGAGAGCTGGGATTCCTGCATGCTAGGCAAGCGCTCTGGCAACTGGGCGAGGTCCCAGTCCTTCCTAACCAGTTTGATCTTCTACACTTTCTGTAATGAACATCTACTATATTACTACTCAGGCAAGACAGTGCATTTGCAAAACTGAGACACGATGGAGTTAGACAGAGGTCAATTTGGGATGCACAGGAAGTTCCGTAAGAACCCTAGAAACAGACTTTCATCCCAGCACTCAGGAGGCAGAGGCAGGTGGATCTCTGTGAGTTTGAGGCCAGTCTGGTCTACAGAGTGAGTTCCAGAACAAGCTCCAAAGATACACACAGAGAAACCCGGTCTGGAAAAACCAAAAGAGCAGAAAGAAAAGTATGTAGGGATGGAGTGATGTGGTTCCGTGCCAGAGCACTGGCCTGCTGTGCAGGAGGCTCAATTTCCCTTGTTGTAAAATAGTAAATAAATCTGTAAACATCCAAAGGAAATATACCAAGTTAACACGGGCAGGCGGATGGAACCACAGGGTGAGCCCTTCACCATCTATCTGTGATGGGGAAGAGGATATTCTTTTAAACTTGTTAACAAGACCTAGTATGCTATCAAACTTTCCACCGTTGGCTAAATAACAGGGAGGGGCATGATGAACACAACCAAAGAAAGGCCTTAAAATGGGGACAGGACACAAAAACACAATGTCCCTGTCCAGCAATAAGACCTCACACTGCTCACATGGGGCATGGTCCCAGACAAGACCCACATCAGCTCAGTGGCCTCATTCCTTCACTCTCAAGTTTAAGCAAGAGGACGGTAGTAGGGAGGGCATGGTGTGGGGACTGATGAGGAAAGAAACTGCTCAAAGAGAAAGTTGGCAGCATTTAACCTTCAACAAGTAAGAAAGGACAACGACAGACACCACTGTGCAAACACACAAGGGACTGCTTCCAACTGGCTTGTCACCTGCCATCAATGGCCATCAGCTCCCACAGCTGGAGTGGTGAGTGTTCAGCCCACAAGGGTGAACCCTGCCCTCCTTAGGAATAGACTAGCAATGACGGGCAGATTCCATGCAGGAGTAACCCATACACTTCCATTCATTGTGAGCTAGAGTACCTGGTTGCTTTTACTGTTTGGTGCTTTTGTTACCTTTTGGTACTTGGTCTACTGTCCTTCATGGACTAAGCGCTGGTCTACATCCTTCTCAGCTCAGGGTCTGGCTTTCACCCATTGGAGAGCAGCTGCCCTTGGCTGCCCAGATCATCGTACCGTGCTCAGAGCACAGAGACCTGCTATTTCTTATTCTCAGCCTCAGTGATCTCTCGCTCTCCCTCCCTCCCTCCCTGCCCCTCTGGTTTCTCTGTAGCTCTGTTCTAGAACTTGCTCTGTATGTAGGTCAGGCTGGCCTTGAACTAGAGTTCTACCTTACTGTGCCTTCTAACTGCTGGGATTAAAGGCGTACACTGCCACTACCCACCCCTCAGTGATTTCGGGGGTGTTTAAAAGGGTAAAGGTAAGTAACCTGCCCGGCATAATGGCAGCTGTGCAACCACTAGCCCTTCCAATTTTTGTTTGTTGTTTTTTTGAGTTGGAATCTTGCTAGGTAGGTAGCCCAGGCTAGTCTGAAACTCAAGATCCTCCTGCCTCAATCTCCTAAGTGCTGAGACTATGGATAGGCTTGTACTCTGTTTAGCTTTCAATAATTTAAAATTTTTCATTACATGTATGTATGTATGTGTGATTACATTATGGATATGTATAAGTGTGTGTGTGATTACATTTATGTATATTTGTGTGTGCACACTCAAGTTGAAGAGCTTATTCTCTTCAGCCAGGTCATTGACTTTACCCACTCAGGCATCTCATCACCCCATGTCCCCACTTTTGAGTGTTTTATTTGTCAGACACACAAGCCCAACCGTATCCTGGTGGATAGTGTCCCCGGTCTCTGTCCTGATGATGGGACTGTATTTAGCACTGTCTCCTGGATTGCCTCAGAATGAATCTGGTTGCCAGCACCCATGCACTGGTTCCTCCTCTGCTGTGAATTGGAATCTGTGAGAGGCAGCTGAGTCCTGGTTAAAAAAAAAAAAAAGCTGCCTCCATTCTGCAGAATTGCCTCTTGGATGTGAGGAAGGAACATTACAAGATGACCCACACTTGGACTTCCCTTCCTTCCCTTGTTTTCAGGACTCTGTCATTCAGGCTGCCGCTGCCTATGGAGTAGGCAGGACGACGGGCTCATGTCACTACTCCCAGCTCAGTTCTCAGTATTTCCATTTACCCAGTAAAGTCATGGCAGTCCTGGGAAGCCACACAGCTAAGCCACAGAGTTGAACGTATGTCTGACCCCTAAGCCTGAACTCTTTCCAGAGTCCCGTGTCACAGCTAAGGAGGCCCAACAGGGTCTTGCACACCATCTGCTAACTACCTCACTAGTCCGCCAGCCCAGGTTCCACCCCTAGGAACCTCTACCTTGATTGAGGTACGTCAAGGTCTCTTCATGTAGCTTCACAGCTGGAGAGGTGGCAGCACACAGCACGTACTGTAGGGGTGGCAGCCGGGCCCCATTCTCAGGAGACAGCTGTGGCTCCTCCTGCTTGAAGATGGGCAGAGCCAGCACATCACTGTAAAGCACAGGAAGCGGTGGTAAGAAGTAAAGTCCAGAACACAGAGCATGTCAGGCGAGAGATGCAGGCCACGGTACAAAACATGATTTCAGAGAGCAGTGTGACATGCTAACCTAGCTCCTCACCCACATGGTCCAAATCTTAGACGCAACCACTACTGAGGGTCCCAGCCCCAGTCAGTGAGTGGCCTTCGTGAGATCCAGTCACCCAAGGCCTGGAGATGGAAAAGTGTAAAACTGTCTACCTCCTGAGACCTAAGCGATAGAAACCAGCAACTATTTCTTTCTTTCTTTTTCTCTTGGAGAGCTGCTGCTTTTTTTCCTCCTTTTCCTCAGGGGGGAGGCATACAGTGCTCAGAACTGTGTGCATGCTAAACAAATGCTGTACCACACTGAGCTGCAGCCCAACACGGGCACCTGCTTCCTGTGTAGGCAAAACACTCTCAAGACATCTTTGAAAATAATCATCTGAACAATTGGTTTTTTTTTTACATTATTTATTGATTTAGTGGGGGGTGTGGGTAATACACCTGTCACAACATATGTGGAGGTCACAGGACAACATGCAAACCAGTTCCTTCCCATCATATGGGTCCCAGGGGCTGAACTCAGGGAGTAAAGCTTGGCACCCCTACCCACTGAGCCACCTCACCAGCCTCAATCTTTATTCTGTAATCAACTCTCCCGACACTCGGCAGTACTCCCTAACTACAACTGCGTAGCTGGGGAGCAATCGCCTCCTCATCCACATGGACACGCACCCCATCTCTTCCAAAAGGGGGACAACTGGCTTGTTTGTTTTGGGTTTGAGAGGCGGAGTTGAGACAGAGTTTCTCTGTGTAGCCCTGGCTGTCCTGGAACTTACTCTTTAGACCAGGCTGGCCTCGAACTCAGAGATCTGCCCGCCTCTGCCTTCAGAGTGCTAGGATTAAAAGTGTGCACCACCATCACCTGGCTTGGGGTTTTTTGCTTTTTTTTTTTTTTCAGTTTTTGAATTTGACACGTTTATTTAGTTAGTTATTTGTATATGTGTGTGTGTGCACAGGCACCCGTGAACAAGTGCATGCTAACACCAAGATCAGGGGAGGACTTTGGAAGCTGGTTCTCTCCCTCTAACCATGTGGACTCCTGGGATTGAACTCAGGTCAAGAGGCTTGGTAGCAAGCACCTTTACCTGCTGAGCCATGTTGCCAGTCCATAAGGCCTGCTTTAAAGCTCCTAATGATTTACCCAGAATACTATGAAGATAGAAAACCTTGATTTCAGTCTTCTTACCCAAGCAGTAAATCTTAAAATACTCAAGAGTTGTTTCCTTCACCACTAAATAATGTTCCCTACAGCAAAAAGTCAGCCCTGGGCTGGGGGGGCCAGCTCAGCCAGCAAAGCATGGGCAAGCGTGAGGACTAAAGTCAATTCCAGAGCCCACAGTCTAGAACCCTGAGTGCCGTAGCATACGCTCGTGACCCCAGCACTGGGGAGATGGGGTGGCAGGATGTCAGCTTAGCCTGCCTGCCAAATTTCAGGCCAGTAGGGGACCCAGCCGAGAAGAACATCACTAAAGACTAGCTGGCCACTGTGGCTGCACCTTTAATCACAGCATTTGGGAGGGAGAACCAGGTGGATCTCTGTGAGTCGGAGGCCAGCCTGAACTACATAGGGTTACAGGACAGTGGAACTACATAGTGAGGCCCTGTCTCAAAAAAAAAAAAAAACACAAAACAAAACCACAAAATAAACAAGAAATCAATACTGAAGGTGGTCCTCTGGCTCCTACAGACATGCACATATCATCACATACATATACACATCAGCCTCCAGTCATCCTGTAGCAGAGAAACTTGTTTCTAGACTTTTCCAGGAAGGCATCAATGTTGCCCAGGCTAGCCTTGAACTCCCAGACTCAATGAACTGTCCAGACCTCTGAGTTGAAGGGCTATTGCAAAGACCAATGAAATCCCTGAGGATCACAATGACCTGAAGGCAGGCAAGACTTGCTGAAAGATTCTAAACTATGTTACCACAGAAACAGCTACCAGAGGGTGTCCGCCCTATCTTGATGACCCTTCTCCCTCCATGGGTCTGGGCCATGAATTAGATCAGCTGACCCAACTTCACTGCATAGTCACCAGGACTATGTGTTCCCTGTACAGCATCATAAACGAGTGTCCATGAAATACAACCCAGCACACACCCACACCCCAACAGTGTTTAACAAACTCCCAGAAAGCCTGCCTTTGGGCACACCTGGGAAACCTTCCCTATGTGGGCGAGAGAGAGAGAGAGAGAGAGAGAGAGAGAGAGAGAGAGAGAGCGAGCGAGCGCACAGGGCTGACCAGCTAGCTGCACCTTCACCAGAAGCAAACCTTCCTTTCCCCCTTCTCTAGCCTGGGCAGTTATGAAGGAGCGCGAGGAGCAAGTCGTCCTGCTCACCTAGGAATTGCATAATTTCATGTTTGCCCAGACCATGTTAAGTTAATAATCCATGCACTGTTACTTTTAAATTAAAAAAAAAGAGGGGGGTTGTTAAGAACCGTCACTCAACACTAACTTGTTTCTGGCCTGGTGTCCTTATTTGCCAAGGAATAAAAGTCACCAGAACATCAAACAGAAAGGAGCGGGAGGGACCTGAAGGCCACTCACTATTCGGTGAAGTCAGATGGCTTGCAGAACTTCTAGCAGAATAATAATAATAACAACAACAATAATAATTAAAAGGAGGGCCGGAAGTTATCAAAATGTAAAGTCCCAGGGTTCATCCCAGCACTGTAAAAAATTAAATTAGCCAAGCGGCGGTGGCGCTCACCTTTAATCCCAGCACTTGGGAGGCAGATGCAGGGGGATCTCTGTGAGTTCAAGACCAGCCTGGTCTACAGAGCTAGTTCCAGGACAGGCTCCAAAGGTACACAGAGAAAAACCAAAAAACAACAACAATAATAATAATAAATTAAATTTAAAAAAATTAAAGAGGAAAAAAGCAAAACAAAGAAAAATATCCTCACTCTAGCACGGACCACAGGCCTTCAAGGAAGTAAAAAACTATTTGAAAGTAAAAATAAAAAATAAAAGCAGCTTCCAAGAAGGGAGTATGGACTGTCTTCACCCATTGCTCCCACAAAGGAACCAGTGCAGCTTGGTAGCACTCAGCCCCAATGATTGACTTCCTCCTTCCATGCAAAGTCCAAATCCTAGAAGTATCTGGGTTAGCTCACAAACTTCCATCTCAGGCGAAGATGCAAAACCACACCTCTCCCGTCACAAAACTGTCCCCTAACAGGTGTGTCCACTTTAACTCAAGGTCACCTTCAAATTCATTAAGATAGGACGAAATACCTAATGGCCACTCACCTAGTAGTAGATCAAAAGAAACTACCAGCAACCCTATTCGTGTTACGCTAACATGCACTTACTCTGCAGCATTGAACTGTGGGCTTGGATTACCTTCAGCTCACCAGGATCTGCAGTCAGATTGATGGCCACTTTCTATGACTTGGAGTTAAAACAAAAAACAAAAACTGAAGATACACTAGAGAAACCTGGTCAGGTCTAAGAAGGGGGTGTCTTCCCAGAGGGCTTCTGGACATTAGAAACGTAAAAGTACACATAACAGAAAAATTCAAGCTGGGAGATTTGGGGGTCCAAAGAGGCACGTAAGGTTCTGCAGTTGGGATCGACTTCTGTTTGCAAGCACACTTTTCCTGAACCCATGTCCAACACCTTTTGGGTTAAGTAAGGCACATATAATAAACTGTGAGTAGGATGGAAATAAAGACAGGTTGAAGCTGGTTCTGGCGAGTTCAGAAAATGAAATGCCTGCCTATTGGCCCTCCAGTCAGCTGCACCACGGTGGAAAAAAAGAACCCCGTAGTCACCGAAGCAAAGGGGATGGGAGTGGGAGGGGGTCTACTTCCTAAAATAGGGAGTTCAGAGAACTTTGCGATACCCGCGGGACCCTTTTCCCTTGATGCACGCTAGAGAAATCCCTGCAACAGAGATTTAGAGGCCGGGGCCTGGGGGCCACACCAAGCTCACCCGGGCAGGGGCAGGGGCAGGGACGGCTAGCCCACCGGAGCCCGGGCCCTCAAGGCTGCAGCGCAGACCGGCTCCCACCACCCACCTGTGGGCCCACCGGCCGCGACGAGCAAAGAGCGGGGCCTGGCTTCCTGGGACACACGAGCTCCTGATGGATGTGGCAAGTTTATTTCTCCAACTGGAGAAGGGAGAGGGAAGGCTGCGGGACCGGGCCGGGGACGCTGCGAGCGACCGGGAGACCTCGGAGAGTCGTCCCGCGGGCATCAGCGCGCCTCCTCCCCAATCAGCCCCCCGGGGGACTCCCGGAGAGTTCCCCCCCTGGAGGCCGCACTGGTCCGTCGGCGCCCTGACCCCGATCGCAGGCAGGTGCTGTCCGGTCTTACCGCAGGTAGCTGCCAGAGTTGTGCTGGTTGTAGTGTTCGGGCTGCGTATGCCAGAACAGCATGGCTGGGGCTCCCGCAGCACCGGCCGGGGCGTGGCACCGAGCTGGACGCGGCGACACCGGCCACCAGCAGTCCACCCCAAAGCAGCACTCGAACCCGAGCACCCAACGGGCGGCGCCTTTTATGGGCCTCGGGTGGGCGTGCCATTCTGGGGCGTGGTTACTGCCGGTCCACCCCCACGGCTAGCGCGACGGGAGGGCGGCGCTGGGCCGCACCTGGCTGAGTCTTCCCGTGCCTTTCCGGGAGCTCGCTCCTGGCCACTGCCCATGGGGACACGGCCACCCTCGTTGAGGCCTACTCTCCTCTCAGCCCCTGCTGAGCAGGGCAGATTCCCAGAGCCACGGGTCGGTTGTCAGTGGCAGGAGTACCTAGGCAGTCTGGATCGCGTTAACGTTGCTTTTGTTTTTCCTTGCACTGAACGCTAATGGTCTGGCCTTTTTTTTTTCCTCCTCCGTTGCTTTTTCTTGTCTTTAATCCCATTGCTAGGCATCTATGTGGTTCACTGCTCGCCTAACATACACAAAGTCCTAGGTTCTAAGCCCAGGTGGGGTAAAAACAGACCTGAAATCCCAGCCCTGGTGGAGGCAGAAAGGCCACAAGTTCAAGGTCATTTTCTGCCACACACAACACACGGTAAGTTACGGAGTTACGGAAATGCAGGACAGCTTAGAGAGAGAGAGAGAGAGAGAGAGAGAGAGAGAGAGAGAGAGAGAGAGAGAGAGAGAGAGAGAGAGAGACACCTGGGCACCTGGGACAGTTAGCCCTTAGTCGGAGTTCAGATGTGCCTGGGAAGAATCTGAAAACACAGTAGTTACAGAGACCACAGGGCTTGTGATAGCCTAGGCTTGTGTGACCCACAGAAAAGCTTAGGAAATGGGGTGAAGAAGTGGCCACAGGAGGCAGGGGTCTTTCCTCTGTCTCCCTCCACTTCCTTCTCTCAGGATTGCCTTTTAGTTTACAATTCTCTCTCTCCCTTCCCACCCTCTCCCTCTGTGTGTATGGAGGGGGCAGTGTACCTAGGTGCGTGTGCAGTTCAGAGGGTAGTAACTTCTCCCTCTACCACGTGGGCCTGGGGATCGAACTAAGGTTTCGAGATAGACAGCAAGCACCTTCACTAAGTGCCATCTTTCTGGCCTTTAAGGTTTTGATGGAGACCTGAGCCCTTCACTACCTGGGACTGCACAGATACACAAGTCCTCCTTTCTGTGCTGGCCTGCTGTCTCTCCAGCCATAGGCTGCTGCTCTGTGAGGAACCTGTCACTCCCTGTCAGCCTTTCCAGGGACCACCTCTGTCCGCTCCTGGAAGTCACGTGTCTCGGGGGAGGGGGATCGACATTCCTGTGGCTATCACACCCATCTCTTTGGATGTGTGACAATGCAGAGGCCATTTTGGCCCCAGAGGTCCCTAGGAGAAACTATAAAGAGCAAAGAAGTGATCACTTCTGTCTGCTCTTCCCACTCTCCCACATGCTGACACTAAAGAACTGTGTAATGAAAATGACCACTAAGTGCCCCATTAGGGGCCATGGCAGGTACATGTGTTCAAGAGGAGAGCACTCTAGGAAAATGCCAACGAGCCAGGTCTTCCAGAGGCTCCTGTCATTCTAGCAAGGTCAGAGGATGAGCAGAAGACACTGGCCAATGTTACTGAAGAAGGTAAAAGATAGCCAAGCATGGTGGTACACGCCTTTAATCCCAGCACTCTGGGCGCAGAGGCAGGCAGAGCTCTGTGAGTTTGAGGCCAGCCTGGTCTATAGAGTGAGTTCCAGGACAGCTAGGAATATATAGAGAAATCCTGTCTCGAAAAAACAACAACAGAACAACAAAACAAACAAACAAAAATTCCAAGAAGCAAAAACTATTATGGGAATGGTGCGGGGTGGGGAGACAATCTGACTTTGGAGCTTCCGGGATGTGGGAGGGTGGCAGCAGCAACACTAACAGAGCTAACAGCGTAGCAGCAAGGGACCGTAGCATCAATGAGCAGAGGAAGACCTCCAGGTGAGCACACATCACGTGCTAAGGCTCGGAGAAAGGGAATCCACAAAGGCAAGCACGTGGCAAGGGCTCAGACTTCACTGCTGAGTTGTGAGGTGTGACCCGTAGGGGGTTAATGTACCCCAGATTGTTTGTACTATACTTCTCTGTTGCTTCTCTCTCTTTCCTTTTCAACTGGGCCCCTATGCCTTATGGAAGTAATGCTAGACTAGCTCTAGCCACATCCCTAGGGCACCATGAAGCTTCTCCCTCTGCCCCAGCTCTGAAACTACAGCAAGTTCCATGGGAGAGGGGAGCTCACCTGCCTTCAGGCATCCCGGCCCCTCAGTGCTCCAGCAAACACAAAGGTCACGTTAACACTCTCCAAACAGCAGGCTAGGGTGGCTTGCTGAGTACTGGCCCTGAGAACCTAAAAAATGGCTTACTTTTTTGGGCGGAACAAGCGGGAAAAGAAATGTAGATCCTATTGTCCAAGTGTGTGGCAGGTGACTGCAAAACCTCTCCGGAGGGCAGAGGCGGCCTTTTGATTCCTGCTGGGAGGATAGTGATGGATTTCTGAGCTTTCAACACAATTAGTCTGCTATAGAGAGGACAGATATGCAGATGAACCATCTTTTCCCGTCTTTACTTTGTAAATGTATGTGATTTGCATATGATCGGAATATTGACTTTTTATTGCTTTTGCAAAATTAATTTATTTGTGGGAGGGGGCATGACACAGCCCTGTGTGACTGTCAGAGGACAGCCTGCTTAGAGTCAATTCTCTCCTTCCAGCACGTGGGTCCCAGGACTTGGAGGCAGGCACCCTACCCACTGAGCCATCTCACCAGTCCACTGCTGGGATCTTCTTGACACATTCTCTCATCTTAACAAAGAGTCTGAGTGAGGTTCAGGAGGCGGATACCCCAGGTCCCTGCTGGCACTTGGGACTGGTCTGTGCACCCGTGGCCGTGCAGTCCTTGTCCTCATGCCCTGAGTTCCTTTCTTCACCTGGTACTGGGAAAAGCTTGTTATGATCAACATGTCTGTCTGTTCCGAGAATCAACCCCAGAGTCCTTAAAAAGCAAAAATAAGCAGAGTCCCCATGGTCACCCATTTATCTCGACCATGACTCTGAAGCTTGTAGCCTAAGAATATGATTTGAATGGGTGCTAGGAGTTCATGGCGGCCTGGGAAGGGACCGGGATTGGCCTGGAGGAAGAATATATAAGCATTTTTATGGGGGTATCAGGTGCTCATGGGTCAGTAGCTGTGAAGGAGTCAGGAAAGCAGTGGGCAGGGGTCCAATCAAGCCACGAAGCCTCCCAGTGGATACCTTGGGGACCTCAGAGACCAAATGGCAGCCGGGCACCAAGTGCCCTGTCCTGGATGAGACATGTCAGATGAGCATGCTGGCACACAATAAATCATAAAATGTAATAAAAAAGAAACCATCGATAAATATAAGGGACTTATTTGTGTACCAAAAAAGGGACTTTCTGTGTTCTACTTGCTTATAAGTGTAATGTGACACAGTTGGTAGGACACTTGCCCAGCATGCACAAAGCCCTGGATCCAATGCTCAGAACCAGTCAGTGATGCATGGCTACAGTGCCAGACTCTGGAGGAGAAGGCAGGAGTATCAGAAGTTCAAGGTCACCCTCAGAGAGTTCAAGGCCATCCTGGGAAACGTGAGAGGCTACTTCAAAATGAACAATAGTTTAAATGACAAAGGAAGGTATCCCTTCATCTAGTTTTAGAAGTCAATAGTCAAAACCACTCACCATGGTACCCACTGGCCACAAAGGGCCACTGGCCCATACTGGGAATGTGAAGTCCACAGAAACTGCAAAGACGTGAATGAAGAAACAGTGTGAGCCTAGAATGCACAGGGCCATGAGTCCATCCCCAGCCCGACAAAAATAAGCTATACCACAGTCTGTGAATAACTCATATGCCAACCATAGAAGAGATAATTATTTGGAAAAGGGTTGCATGTAGCCAAGGCTTGCCTTGAGTTCTTATATAGCCGATGATCATCCTCCTGCCTCCACGTCCTCCTGCCTCACCTCCCACTGCCAAAGACAACTGCCACCACTCACATTTACAGCATGGAAATGAAACCCAGGCCTCAAGCATACAAGGCTGGTACTCTACCAGCTGAGTGGCATCCTAGCCCCAGAACCCCTCATGCTCACAGGGCTACCATGCCCTCTTGAGCAGACCCAGCAAACAATCCTGGGTGAGTTGGCCACTTGCACTTTGGCACAGTGCCTTCCCTCTGGGGCCGAACAAGAAGCCTGTTATCAACTTGACATCTCCTTCTGCAAATGTCCCTGGTTGCAAGTGCCAGCCTCTGAGAGGGACCACCAGCAGCACCTCTTCCTCAGGGACGGGGCAGTGCGAGGGAAGTCTGGGGAAACAGTAGGAACCCCTCTCTGGGTCACAGGAAGAGGGATGGAAGGCATGAACTTCCCTGGCACCTCCTCACATACCCGAGGGTATCACTGTCCCACGTCACTGATGAGAGATCCCAAACTCTGAAGAAGCTCAGCTTGTCCAAACCTGCAAGGCTTGAGGGCCATAAAGATACTCTCTTATTAAATGTGCATCTTCTCTGCCCACCGCACCTTCCCACTGTGAATTCTCACTGAGCTCAAGTTGATCTCAAGAACTCTATTGTATAGCCAAGGATGACTTTGAACTTCTGATCCTTGGACCTCTAAATCCTGAGTGCTGGGGTTAAGGGTGCTCACTACTGCATTCAGTTTGTGCAGTGCTGGAGATGGAACTCGGGGCCTAGTGCAGACTTAGCAAGCACTCCACCCGCTGGGAGACTTGCCTGGCCCATCATCTTTTTCGTATTAACAGATATCATGGATGGGGGCTGGAAGATGGCTCAGAGGTTAGGATCACTGCTTGCTCTTCCAAAGGTTCTAAATACAATCCCCAGCAACCACATGGTGGCTCACAACCATCTGTAATGAGATCTGGTGCCCTCTTCTGGCCTGCAGACTTGCATGCAGGCAGAACACTGTATATTTAATAAATAAATAATCTTTAAAAGATATCATTTGTGGGCTCAGTGGCTAATGGCATTTGCAGCAATTCCAGAGGGCCCAGATCAGTGCCCGCTCTTTCCCAATCCCTGTTAATGCAGCTTGTGCTTGTTGCTGGTTTTGGAAATTGGGCTCTGCTTTGGGCCATCGAGAGCATGGGGGAGCCAACTGTGGTGGCTCACTCTTGTAATCTCAGCACTTAGGAAGCTGCTGAGCCATGGAGCTCACTGTGGGTTCAGTCTAGCCTGGGCTACAGAATGAGACCTTGAATCTCAGCACAGAAAGAAAGAATGAAAAAGAGGAAAAGGAGAGAAGAGACAGAGGCACGATAGCACATTCCTGTGACCCCAGCACTTGGGAGATGGAAGAATCAGAAGTCTATGACTAGTTTTGGCTACAGCATAGTGAATTAAGATAGAGGTCACCATGGGCTAAATAAGACCCCCTCGAAAAACAAAACAACAAAACCAAAACCCAAGAGGTACAGTGAACAGCACTTAATATGGAGACTCCTAAATGGCCAAAGTGCTAAGAAAAATGACTGTCACATGCTCAACCCTAAATGTGACGTCTGTATCAACACCCTCTCCCAGTCTCAGGAGAACACTATGGAAGAGGAGGCAGAAAGGATGTAAGAGCCAGAGGATGGCAGGAAGGCTGGGAAATCCCATCTTCTGGACGCAGCATGGCCATTCTACCCGTGAACTCCCAGCAGCTGTTATTCCCGGCACTATATTGAGCCAGTAAGATCAATCAGCATTCCAGCAGGCAGCACTCACTGAACTCAGTGGGTTAGTAACAAAAAAGAAAGGTTCTGAAGTGGGGGGTCCTCGGGGAGCCTGGGAGTGGAAGGGGATTTGGTGTGGTAGGGTCCATGTGCATTGTATATAGGTGTGAAACTGAATACGACTAATAAATAAAAAGATATTCTTAAAAAAAAAACTTTTCCTTCTAAACTAAATCACAGGATAAGATGCCAACACAGGTAGGCATTCAGTAAGCTGAGGCAGAAGGATCTCCAGTTCAAGTCCTTACCGGGCATCTTAATCACAAACTCTCTAGAAGAGCAAGCACTGTGTGGCCATCATGCACAGACAGAGCTTCACTGTTGCTTACGGTTGGCAGTTTCTTTGAAGTCGTTAATACTATCCTTTCTCCTCAGGAAATTTTATGAGTTAGCAGACAACACCCAAGCATATCACAAAACAGCCCAGTTTCCCCAAATGTCAGCAACATCCGAACTGTGGAGATAGGAAATGTGGGGAAAAACCTCACGTCTGAGAATCAATGAGCTAGACTGACTCCATACAATTGTGTGTGTATCGGGGGCAGGGATGGGGTGGGGTGAGTTGCCCCCTTAGAGTCTGTTTTACATGTTTCATGTAGCTCAGGTTGGCCTCAAACTCATTATGCAGCTGACAACAACCTTGGGCTCAGGATCCTTGTGTCTCCATCTCCGGAGCACTGGGATTGGAGAGGTTCATCACTATGTCTGACTATGTGGCACTGGAAATGAACCCAGGACTTTGTACTAGTAGGCAACAGAGCTATACCCTTGGCTCTCAACCTGAATTTAAAAATAAATGAAAAAAAGAAGGAGGAGAAGGAAGAAGAGAAGAAGAGGAGGAGGAGGAAAAGAGAAGGAGGAGGGAAGGAGGAGGAAGAGAAGAAGAAGAGGAGGAGGAGGAGGAGAAGGAGGGAAGGAGGAGGAGGAGGGGAGGAGAGGAGGGGAGGAAGAGGAGAAGAAGAAGAGGAGGAGAAGGAGGAGGAGGAGCCAAAACAACAAAAACCAAGCAAAAACCAAAACAAAGACAAACCAAAAACCTGCTACATTTCATTCTTCATTGCTGAGGGAAGCACCCTGGCTTCCATGCTGGAACCATCTTTCTCGATCTAGAAATTCTGTAGGAGATAAAAAGTCCTTTGGGGAGGTTAGAGGTCCCCAGAAGACCTCTCCCTTGTTGGGTTTTTTTTTTTTTTTTTGCCCGTTTTCTGTGTCGTCTGATTTTTCTTTGGGGTGTTGTTATATAACAACGACCTCTCTGAAAAACCCTCCACTTTCCCCAGTGCCGCAAAGAGTACATCCTAATGAGGCTGGGGGAATTGTTTACATTTGCTTGTTGAAGGGGGTGGGGCCAGACGGTCACTGGGCTTTCACCTGAGATTCTTGTCACTCCTCCCAGCCATTTGTATGCAATTTTGACGAATTAGCCTGAGGTCGTAGAAGGTGTTAGGGCAGGTCGCCTGAAGGTTGACTGAGTCCCCAGTGTAGCTGTGGTTCTGGAAGCCAGCATCCTTGCCGAGTGAAAACTTTCCATTGGCCCTGCCCTGGGGACCCCCACACTCATGATGGTAACCCACCTGTGCTTGTGAGGATGCCCAATCAATGCATCAGTTCCCCAGGGTGACTTGTGGTGGGATTGTACTTTGTCTTTATGACCTTACAAGGTGGGTAAAGATGTCAAGTCTTCCCAGGAAGGAATTCCTGCCTGAGGGTAGAGGCGGGGCCCCTGCTAAGCAAGCTCTCTACCACAGAGCTACATCCCCAGTTGAGAATCCTGATCTTGAGGTGTAAGCAATATCCACCTAGATTAAAAATTTTTTTAAAAAGCCCAAAACTACATTCCCTGGACCCGCTCAGAACAAGTATACAAGGCAATTCTGACCTCCGTGTCATGGATGGTGGAGCTTATGGGAAAATCCCATTGAAGGTGAGCTGACACAGAGTGTCCTCCAAAGCTAGGCACTGTGTGGATTACTTCCCCACAGCTAGAATTTCACCATATTCTTGTTCAGTGAACCCATGAGGCATGTGTTCAGGGAAGGAGCTTTAAGAACAAAATCACACCCCGAAATACACACAACCACACCTGAAATACACACAACCACACCTGAAATACACACAATCACACCTGAAATACACACAACCACACCTGAAATACACACAATCACACCTGAAATACACACAACCACACCTGAAATACACACAGTCACACCTGAAATACAATCACACCTGAAATACA
>JAQHUG010000125.1:1388274-1400286 GCA_028555095.1 Dicrostonyx torquatus
ACAATCACACCTGAAATACACACAGCCACACCTGAAATACATAACAATCACACCTGAAATACACACAGTCACACCTGAAATATACTAGAATCACACCTGAAATATACAAGAATCACACCCTGAAACACAAATTTGGAATTAGTGGGCACAACTGTCAGAACCCTTAGCCTTCATGCAGCATGTGAACTGTTTTCAGGGCATGAAGCTGCCCTTGGCTCTTCTTTGGGTCCTGAACAGAACCCGACTCTCTGCAGGGCCAGTGGTCTGAGCGCTCATTGGTCAGTGCCTCTGCGGAGGGTAGGGCCAGAAATAGCTCAAGATGCCCCTCATGGCTGTTGTTCTGCTCCTTTGGAGGGAAAATCTGAAAGACATAACCATTGACTGGAGTTTTACTTTATGTTTTCTTTCTTTTTAAAAAACATTTATCACTAACATCATCATCATCATGTGGTTGTTATTGTTACGTGTGTGTGTTTGTGTGAGTGTATGTGCACACGTTTATGTGGGAGCTGACACAGGCCAGGCGACAGTGTCAGCCCCCGGAGCTGGATTACCATGGTTCTGAACTACCAGATGTGGGTCTGGGAACCAAATTTGGGTCCTATGCAAGAGCAGCAAGGCTTTTTGCCACCAAGACCTCTCTCCAGCCCCTTTACTTCTTTTTGACTCAGTCTTGTTGTGTAGCTCGAGATGTCCTTAAACTGGAGATCCTCCTGCCTCAGCCTCCCAAGAAGTAAGATCATAGGTGGGAGCCACCATCACTAGCTTTTTATTTTCAAGATTTGACCTTGACCTTATAGCAAACTTGTGTTCAAAACTTAACAAGTGACAACGTTTGCTGTGGTGGTCCCTGGTTCCTCTAGATCCCCTCAACAGTTGGACTTGCATTTCCAAGTGACCCTGTTGCAGTGCCTTAACATGGAATCATCAGGGCTTGTAAGTCGGCTCAGCAGGTAAAGGTGCCACCAGCCCCAGTGACCAGACTTTGAAGTGGGGACCCTCATGGTAGAGAAAACAACCAGCTTTAGCAAGTTGTCCTTCAGCCTCTACAAACATCCCACGGTGTGTACACCCAAACGCGTACACACACACAGTAAGTAAATAAATTAATAAAAATCAGAATAACCTTACCCCATGAAGCTTTCAATAACCCCTTTTGTAAGCATTTAAGAAGGCTATACTTTAACTACGTGCGGATATGTGTGGCTATGAGCATGTGCGAGGGAGTGAGCGCTGGTGCCTACAGAGGCAGAAGAGGGTGTCAGATCCCCTGGAGCTACCTCTTGTGGGTCCTGGGAATCAGTCCTCACCTCTTCAGCCCGGCCTCCTCTACCATTTGCTTTGACTGCAGGTCCGTGAGACTGCTCAGTGATGGAACACGTGCCCAGGTGCACAAGGTCCCAGGTTACATCCCCAGTACTGCAAACTCACTAAGTAAATAAGCACACAGGTAAGTCACCTCTGTGTCAGTGCTCTTTTGGTGAACGGGTGCTTGTTACACACTGGCTGTAGTGCCCTGACATTCCAATGGCCCTAGCATTGGATTCCCCCGCTGCTGCCCTACCTGCCCCTCTGTGGTGTTGGGGATTGAACTCAGGTGTGGGCCAGGCAAGTGTCTACCACTGAGCTTCCGGAACACCTCGGTTAGGAAACGCTTAAGAGTTAAGGCAGTGGGTCAGGAGTGCAGTTTGGGTACAGGGACAGCTGTGGTCGTGAACATGGCTTTCTTCTCAAATGTGCTTAGCTGACTGGGCTAAGTGGTAGGGAAGCAGCCTAGCTGGGAAGGACATTGAGCAAGCTGTGTCTCCTCAGTCTCCCCTTGTGCTTCCGGTTACTTCCAAGAGCTGTCGAATTCTGTTTCAGTGGGTCTCTCGTGGGTCCTCTTTCCTCTACCTCAGACTTGGCTGGGAAAGCCTCTGTGACCGGTAACAGGTTGGACAACGGGACTGTTTCCCCTTGGCCTTTATTTTACTTTATTTTATTTTTTTACTTTTTGTTTGTTTTGTTGTTTGTTTTTTAAGACAAGATTTCTTTGTACTTTTGGAGCCTGCCCTGGAACTCACTCTGTAGACCAGGCTGGCCTCAAACTCACAGAGATCTGCCTGCCTCTGCCTCCTGTGTACTGGGAGTAAAGGCGTGTGCCACCACTGCCTGGATCCCCTGGCCGTTATTAGGAAGCAAAATCACGTGGAAGAGAAACAGACTGATAGGAAGAGGAGCTACACGGGACGAGTTGGCAAACCATTGCTGTGCAGGGCTGTTTCGTCTGTTTTCTGTCACTATAACAGAAATTCAGGCTGGGGAGATGATTCAGCTGGTGAAGTGCTTGCAGCGTGTGTGTAAGGACCAGGGCTTGATACCTAGAAGCCCTGTGTAGAGAAAGCTAGGTCTGGGGCCGGAGAGGTGGCTCAGCGGTTAGGAGTGCATAACACTCTTACAGAGAACTGAGCTCAGTTCCCAGCACCCAGGACTGGCAACTCACACCCTCCTGTAGCTCCAGCTCCACGGTCTCCGAAGCCATCTTCTGGCCTCCTTGGGCACCTGCACTCATGTACACACACCTACACAGAGACATACACGCATAGTGAAAAATAATTACTTTTTAAAAAAAGCCAGGTGTAGTACATATGTGCTTGTAATCCTAGATGGAGACAGGCAGATTCCTGGGACTCCCTAGCCAGCCAGCCTAACCTACTTGGTGGGATCCAGGCCATTAAGAGACTCTGTTTCAAAAGCAAACCAAAGCCAGGTAAGATAGTATCCTGAGGAACGACACCAGAACTTGACCTCTAGCCTCTAACCACATGCACTTGTGTGTGTACACTCCTCCAGCAAATAGAGATTTAGTTCTGGAGGCTGGGGAGTCAAGAACATGGTCTCTGCCCGAGCCGTAGCCAGAAAACAGCACTGGTCCATGAATGATGTGGTACCAGTACCATCAGCATCAACTAACTTTGAACTTGAGGGCTGGAGCGGCAGCTCAGTGAGTCAGAGCATGTGTTGTGCAAGTGTGGGCACCTGAGTGTGGATCCCCAGCACCTGTGCAGAAATTCGTGCATAGCTGTGTACATACCTGTAACTCAGTATTGTGTGGGGCTGAGACAGGAGGATTGCTGGAGCCTGATGGTTGCTAGCCTAGCTCAAGGTTAAGTGTGAGACCTTGTCTCAAGGGAATAAGGGAGAGGATGATAAGGCAGGACATCCAGTGTCTTCTTGTGGAAGATGTGGTGTACATACACCACACACTACTAATAATTTATAATGACTAAATTATAAAAAATTATAATATGCAAAAGAAAAGGATACATTTGTTACAAGCAGTCATAAAATACTCATGAACCGGGTTGGAGAGATGGTCAGAGGATAAGAGCACTGAGTGCTCCTCTAGGGGTCCTGAGTTCAGTTCTTAGTACCCACATGGTGGCTCACAGCCACCTATAATGAGATATGGTGTCCTCTTCTGGCCTGCAGGCATACATGCAGGCAGAACACTGTATACATAATAATAAAATAATTAAAGGCGATGCACACCTTTAATCCCAGCACTAGGGAGGCAGAGGCAGGTGGGTCTCTGTGAGTTCAAGGTCAGCCTGGTCTACAGAGTGAGTTCCAGGACAGCTAGGACTGTTACACAGAGAAATCCTGCCTCAAAAGTAAATAAATAAATATCCATTGAAACCAAATTAGGAAGCTGACCATCGACATCAGTGAAATCGCAGTTGAGTTAAGACTCCATTGGTAGAGTGTTTGCCTAGGATGCATAAGGCCCTAGGTTCCAGCCCATCACCAAATAAACAGGACGTGGCAGAGCACATCTGTAATCAAAGCACTTGAGGTAGAAGAAAGAGGCCCAGAGGTTCAAGGTCATCTTACTCTAGGTACGGAGTTCTAGACTCCGGAGACACAAGAGACCCAGGCTTAAAGCAGTCAGTGAAATCAATTGCCCTTTCCTTCTCTCCACCCCCTCCTCTTCCAAACTAGTGAGCACTCCCCTTTTCCAGCCAGGCCCTGGCTGCTAGAGATTCCTAAGAGGTTCTGCAGGAGGTTGTGAGCTCATCTGAGACCAGCCAGGGCCCAAGAATTTGCTAACAAGAGTCAGGGATGAAATGGACTGGTATATCAGAGAAAGTGAGAGGAGGCCTCTGTATGTGTGCATGTGTGTGCACGCGTGTGTGCGTGTGTGTGCCACAGTACACATCTGGAGGCCAGAGGACAATTAACGGGAGTTGGTTCTCTTCCACTGTGGGTTTCAGGGATAGATAGAACACAGGTCATGAGGTCAGGTTTGGCAGCAAGACCCCTTGCTCACTGGGTTGACTTCCTGCATTTGAATCCCAGCTCTGTTTCTTACTAGCTATGTGACCCCAAGCAAGCTACCTGACCTTGCTGTGCCTGTTTCTAGTCTATGAAATAGGAGTAATCAGGCTCCAGATTACAGACGGTTCTCTGGACCAAAGCCTGACAGATAGCAAACTCTCATCACTGAGACTGCAGCCTGGCATAGACCAGGAAATGGAGGACCAATAGGCACTGACTAGGTAGGCATCAGAAGTGTTCAGGAGCTCTCTAGGCTCTTCTAGGGAAGGACGATGAAGAGGTTCAGAGCCTGAACCAGATGCCTTCTTGCTCCATCCCACACCTCCCTGACTGGTCCCTCTGGAACTCATCAGAGGAGGACGTGGAGGCACTGGGGGCTGCATTTCAGTGCCTTTCAATACGTAATCCAGGATTAGATCCCCATTCCCATGACCTTTGTCCGTTCTTGCCTGGAGCCTCCAAAGAGTGAGTTAATAAATACAGGAGGAACCAGAGGGGTCAGGGAGGTTTGGGCTGAGCTCATGGAGGAAGTCCATCCCTGAACAGAGAGCTTTGTGCCCAGCATGCCTGGACACGTCTGCCTGGGCTCTAACATGTGCCTATTTCAGTTAAAATTTGTGTGTGTGTGTGTGTGTGTGTGTGTGTGTGTGTGTGTGTGTACATGCATGTGCTCACATATGTGGAAGCCAGAAGAGAACCTCAGGATTGCTCCCCACCTTAATTTTGAGACAGGGTCTCTCATTGGTCTGGAGCTAACACGTTAGGTGAAGCTGACTGGCCAGCAAGCCTGAGGCATCCTCCCCAGTGACGGTGTTACAAGGGTGTGCCACCACACCTGACATTTTATAAGGGTTCTGGGCATTGAACTTGACAAGTACTTTACCAGCTGATCTATCTCTCCCCAGCCTAGCCTATTTCACTTTCCATGGTCCTAGTTATGGTGTTGTTGGCTGTTGCTATAGTTACCCATAACATCAGGCAAGGCGGCCCTCTAGACTAAGTTTCCTGAGGCCTCATGCTATTTTCTGCCACAGTCTAGATTCCAGACTCTAGAACATTCATGAAGGTCCATTGAGAAACAGGCCAGCAGACTCAGCATCGCCTGGGCACTTGCTAGGAATCCACTCAGGCTCACCACTTGCTCTGGGGGCTGGAGCTCCGTAGCGTTCTGATGTATGCAAGGACCCAGGTATCTCAGCCACTGCAGGAAAAGTAAATGGCCCAGTGACGTGGAAAGGAAGCCGCTAAGCTGGTAGGGAGGAGCCTGGGGCTGGTCCTGGCTCCATTTGTCACTCTCTAGCTGGGGTTTTTCCTGTGCCTCCGTTTCCTCATCTGGAACTGGAAAAGGACAGCAGTTCTATTATCTGCACATTTGTAATAAGTCCCAGAGAGAATTCTTCAGAAACATTGTATGAATTGGTGAGATGGCTCAGCTGGTAAAATATACTTGCTGCAAAAGCCAGACGGCCTGAGTTCAACTCCTGGATCCAAGTAAAAAGCCAGTGTGGTAGCCTTTCATCCCAGCAGTCCTATGGCAAGAAGGGAGCCAGAGGCAGGACACCTGGCTGGGAACTTGCTTGTGCCATTCAATGGCAGAAACAAAAGGGACCTTATCTCCATTTCTATTTTGTAAAGTTTTTTTTTAGATTTATGTGCATAGATTTAGATTTTATGTGCATAAGTGCTTGCATGCATATCTGTAGCACCACATGCATGCTTGGTACCCTGACAGTCAGAAGAGGGCATCTGATGCCCTGGAGCTGGGGTTACAGATGGCTGTGAGCTGCCATGTGGATGCTGGGAACTGAATTCAGGTTTTCTGAAAGAGCAGCCAGTGCTTTTAACTGCCAATAGCCTTTTCTCCAGTCCCTTGCCTACATTTAAAAAATTGTGTATGTGTGTCTCTGTCACTCTGTGTCTGTCTGTCTCTCTCTCTCTGTGTGAAAGCCAAATGACATTTGAGTTGGTTGTCGTCTTCCACCTTGCGGGTCCCAGGCTTTGTGGAAAACCCCTTCATTGGCCGAGTTATCTCATCAGCCCTAATTTAAACTTTTTAAAAAGCATCAAACACCTCACAAAGGATGTTGAGTTCTCAGTCACCCTTCCTGCTAATGGGAAAACGTCATACGCACGAAGGGACTTCATACCAGAGATCCTCAACTTGAGACCCTCAGCAGTTTCTATGACTTCCTTCAAAGCCAAGCAGACAGCAAGTCTGACAGCAGAACCAAGAACGGCTGGAGATTCTGTGCCCGCTGCCAGTCTGTCATCTTCCTAGAATAAGCACTGCCCGGCTGCCTCCTGGAAGAGGAGCAGCAATGGCGCTGGGTTAGAGAGCCAAAGAGAGGACATGGAGTCCATCCTTCCTGAGAATGTGGGACGGGTGTGGGCGATGTCTCCACCCTGTATGCTCCAGGCATGGAGGGAGCAGAGCAGGTGGACCAGCAGCCCTTGACATCACCTCTAAATCAACACAGTACTTCTACCAAGCAGTTCCTTTCTGTCTTGTTGAGATGGGTGCTTACTACATAGCCTAGGCTGGACTTGAACTCACAATTCTACGCCAGCTTCTCAAAACTGGGCCCTCAACATCCTCTGTGAGACCCTGAGATTGGAGTCTACCCAGGTGTTATTCAGCTTTATAAAAGAAGGGGATTGTGACATTTGCTCTATCATGGAAGAACTGTGACCCATCAAACAAATTAGGGCAGTTATAAAAAGGTGGGATTCTATGTTTGACTATTTCTCAGAGTTACATAATGTAGAAACTACAGAGTCAGGGCGGAGTCACCACTTAGGTGATAAAGTTCTTGTCTTGCAAGCGTAAGTTCCTAGAACGCACATTAAAAAGTCAAACACAGAACTGTGTACTTGTAATCCTAGTGCAGGGGAAGTGGGGACAGGCAATGCTTGGGGTTCTTTGACCAGCCAGCCTAGCGTACTTGGTGAAATCCAATCGGTGAGAGACCCTCTCTCAAACAATGAAATGGACAGCCCTCGAGGACCACCACCTGTGGTTGTCTGCTGGCCCGCATGCACACCACACACAGCCCTCAGGGAGAGCAGGGATGGGAACTGGTCAGTGGGAGTGGGTGCCAAATGGCAAATGTTACATTACAAGGCTTCGAGGAGGCTGTGGAGCCACTACACTGCGCCCTCTTCTAGGGCCACACTACTGCTGGCGCCCAGCAGTCAGAGCCAGGCCTACAGAGGTCCAAGGGCTGCAGAGCAGAGACAGCACAGACTAGCACTCGCTCTCACCAGGTCTGGCCCAGTCTCCGAGCCAGGGTCAGTTTCCTCCCTGCTTTGAGCTCTTCTAGAAGAGAGTGCTGTTGCTTGGCTGGGAAAATGGGGTCCAGACATGAACTCGCTTAGGCAGCTGTTCTGGAGAAGGGTTGGGGACTCATACCCCATGTGCCCCAGTTTCCTGTCTCATCACACAGCAGGGGCTGATGGGAGACACTGGATAGAGGGGAGTTTCCCAGACAGTTGGACTTCTCTTGAGATGGGGTTTATGTAGCCCTGGCTGTCCAGGAACTCATTATGTAGGCCAAGCTACCCTTGAACTCAGAGATCTACCTGGCTCTGCCTCCCAAATTCTGGGATCAAAGGTGTGCACCACCATAGTCTTTTTTTTTTTTTTTTTTTTTTTGAGATAAGGGGCCAGCCTATGTAGCTCTGGTTAGCATAGAACTTGCTATTTAGAATAAACTGTATACCCACATGGTCTTTCATAGAAATCCATCTGTCTCCTGAGTGCTGGGATTAAAGGTGTGCACCATCAAGCCAGTACTTGGTCTTTTGTTTGGTGTTTTGTTGACAGTTTGTGACTCTCCTGGAACTCACTAAGTGGCTCAAGATGGCCTTGAACTCACACAGAGAGAAAACCTCCCAGAGTGCTGAGATTAAGGCCTGCCTTGCCTTTTTTCTTTTTAAATCTATTATTATTGTATGTGTACGGTGGGGAGGAGATTCGTACTGTGGCCTTCACGTGCAGACTGGAGGGCAGCTGGATGGAGTTGGCGCTCTCCTGCACTTACATGGGTTTGGGGATCAAACTCAGGTTGTCAGGACCACAAAGCAAGTGCCATTGCTGGCTGAACTACTCAGTTTGACCTTCTCAGTTTGACCCTTTAATGTCACAAAGAGGTGTGCTCTCAGTGTCTTTGTAAACACAGCAGGTGATGATGACCTGACAAGAAACTGCAGGTCACCTGAAGGTTCTCACGGTACCACACACACAGTTTTAACTGGATTGTCGCATACTCCAGGGCAAACTCGAGGTCTTTTTTTTTTTTTATTTTCCTTTTTTACCAATCCCTACCCCTTTTTTACCACCACCAAAAAAAATCTGTACATTTGCCATGATACACTTGGAAGGTGAAACAAATAAGATATAAATACAGATTATGGATGTAACATGAAAAAGCCCCCAAAAAACCCAAAACAAACACCACCCAATCTGGGGTGCGGGGACCATGCGTGTGAGCTATTTTGGTGGCTGATTGTTTTCAGAGCATTTATTTCTTCCAAACATTGTTAGCAGAGTCCTGGTTGGGGGTCTACGAACTTCTAATCTGCTGTCTTTTAAAGTGTGAGTTTCCATAAGGGTGGCAGAGAAAGAAACAGAAGACGTCTGAGACAGGCCTGCTGCGTTAGCTGCACAGGTGGTGAAAAGCTAGTAGTGAGCCATAGATAGGGCGAGCCCAGGCCATCAGTGGACACCAGGGCCACGCACACACACAAGTGCACCTGGAGAGCGCCTGTCCAGTAGAGGGAGGGGCAGCTTGCCAGGAAGCAGGAAGTCAGATGAGCAGTCCCCCTGGATACAGGGTAGGGGGTTTCAAGGCCCTGAATAGTCAAGATAGATGGGGAGGCAAACACAGTTCTGGGAGCCGTGAAGAGTCCTTCAGGGTCTAGGTGCTTCGAACAGAGTCCTTTGGGGAGGTGGAGGCAAGGCAAGGCAGCAGTAGCTGTCAGGGTTCCGAGAGCAAGAGCAGCGCAGTCGCCCTCCGTGAGGTGGCGGCGGCATGCGAGTCTCCTCAGCATCGCGGGCAGCAGTCTTCAGATTGAGCCCAAGAGACCTGTGAAATGACTGTATTCTTTCTACTCAGGTGGAAGAGGGCATGTGACATTCGAGGCTAGCCCTTCGTGAGTGCCGTGAGGAAATCAGGCAATATTCTGGAACTGTCCAGTTATGGTGAGGACATGGTGACCATCTGTGGGGCAGAGAACTCTAGAGAAGGGCCCTTCTAACTGCATTAGGCATAAGAGAACTCCTAAGTAACCAGGCCAAGATGCACAATTCTACAAGGCAACAGAGGGACCCTGGTGGAGGGTGAGAAGGAATTTCATTAATGAACTCTTAACAGACAGGATTTTTTAATTTATTTTAAAACAAAAATGAAGATCTGGTCCTGCTATATTTTGATTTCAGACCAGTCAATAATAGCAAATCCTTAAAATGCACCCCTGAGTTCTCTGGACAGCAGCAGTGGGGGCAGTTACACGTGTGAGCCACTCTACACACACACACACACACACACACACACACACACACACACACACACACGGCATTCATTTTCAGTGTACTTCTAAATACAGCATAGGTCTTTCTCAACCCCCCTATCTCTTTTTGATTGTTTTTTTGAGACAGAGTCTATACAGCCCCAGCTGTCCTAGAACTGACTCTACACCAGGCTGGACTAGAACTCATAGAAATCCACCTGCCTCTGCCTCCCAAGTGCTGGGATTAAAGGTGCGCGCCACCATGGCCAACCAAATCATTTGGCGGGTCAGGGAGCAGTGCTGGAATCAGGGCTGAGAGAGAATTCAAGTGCCCAACCTCTCCTTTCATCTCTGGTAGCTGAAGTGGGCTCTGCACTGGACGGGCACATGCTGTGCTAAAATGAACAATCTTTTGCTTGGGCATGTGGCCCATATCTATAAACCCAGTATTTGGGAGGCTAGAGGCAGGAGGATACCAATCCTAGACCAGCCTAAAAAAGTTTGCATGATTGCATTAAGAATTGTCATTTGGCTTAAGAATTTTAATCAAAATATATTTAGCCAGACTCTACATTAGTTGCTGGATCAAAAGACCTTCAAGAGGTTAGGTCAGTGATTCCCTGGGAAGGAAACACAGTGCAAGCCTGTTTCCAATCTTGGCATTCTGCAGTCACCTTTTATTTAATGCAACCATGAAAATTTTGGTGACATTACTGATTCTGTCCCCAAAGGCAGGGCAGCTGGCTCCTGTGCAGACTTGTTGGTCATGAGGCCAGCTCCAGGTTGTTGTCCTTTTTATGCCCAGACTGCAGTCTCACTTTGACAAGTTCTCTTAAGACAAAACCTAAAGACACACACAGCCTCTCTCAGGATCAGGTGGACCACATCTGACCACGCTCTAGGAACATAGGCATAAAGCACACAGCAACCTCAAGCCACCCCCAGGTCTGTGTGGTCTGAAACAGTATGCTACTGTGTACCAAGCACGGGCTGAAGAGCTCTGGGTTCTAAGAACTGTGCCTTCCAGGGTGTGGTGATGTCAGCAGGCGGTGCAAGACACGTGTGAGTGTGGCTCTGTTCTCAGTCCTTTTGTTTCTAGGGAGACTGCATAACAGGCCTTGCTCCCGTTACATTCAATACCAGCAAAACCTACACAAAAGCTGGAAGGGACCAAAATACTGATTGTAATAAATTATGTGCGGCCTCCTCGAAGGGACTAGACAGCTGATGGGCTTCTCAGAGGTACCACCATGTTGGTTCTGCACAGATCGGCATGGCCACTAGCTGTGTGTGGACACATCCGAGGAGGAGCTGCTGTTGCTGTTGGTGGTCTGGGCCCTCTTGATATAAAGGTTGAGGAGCTTCATCTGCAGAGAGAAGAAAACAGAGACGAGTGAGCAGGGGAAATCGCCAAGAAGCAGGGAAGAGGTCAGCAGGCTGGTGCTTAAAGACAGTTGGTTCCCAGATGCTCTGCTGGGGTGCTGTTGGCTACCTCAGAGTCTAGGCACATGGGGAGAGCTCAGAGAAGAAGTGACCTGAAGCTTGAGCTGTCAGAGCTGCTGAGGAAGGCGCATAGGGGCAGGGCCAACACAGTCCAGGAAAAGACCCAGACACCTCTGCCCGTGTTGCAGCTGTTCCTTCCCCAGGCCCTTCCTACAGACACCTACTGATGCCAGCCACATCTGAGATTATTGTGCTTGACCCCATGAAACCTATGATGGCCTTGGTTTTGATTTTCCCCAGCACTGCAAAAAGAAAAAGAAAAAAAGGGAAAATTAAGTTGAGTATGGTGGCTCATGCTCATGGCAGAAGGACCAGTTTGAAGTCAGTCTGGGTTGCAGAGTCAGACCTTATCACACATATCCCAAAACACTGGGGCTGGTGAGATGGCACAGTGGGAAAAAAAAAAGCACTTTTCCCGAGCTTGATGAGCTCAGTTTGGTTTTTAGGGCCCAAATGGTGGAAGGAGAGAACCAAGTGGCAAGTTGTCCTGATTTTTACACAGGTACCAGGTGACATGCAGAACGGCTTACACACACACACACGCACACACACACACACACACACACACACACACACACACACAGAGCAAAACCTACACAAAGGAAGGCAAAGGCAACCACGTGGGACGAGCATAAAGACTTACACATATGTGTATGGTGGAATGGCACAGAGCCTGCAGAAGGA
>JAQHUG010000125.1:1412144-1447736 GCA_028555095.1 Dicrostonyx torquatus
GCCTTTAAAAATATATTTTAAAAGTTACTTTTAGGCAGGCAGTGGTGGCGCACCTTTAATTCCAGAACTCAAGAGGCAGAGGCATGCGGATCTCTGTGAGTTCGAGGCCAGCCTGGTCTACAGAGAGAGTTCCAGGACAGGCTCCAAAGCTACAGAGAAACCCTGTCTTAAAACACAAACAAACAAATCACTTTAAATTATGCATGTCTGTGTGGTTATGTTCACAAGAATGCCCATAGAGGCCAGAGGTGGCAGATCCCCTAAAGCTACAGTGACCGGCAATTGGGAGCTGTGATGCATGGCCCTTTGTGATGCAGAGCCTCTGAGCATCTCTCCAGCCTATCCTGCTGCCTTTCTTTTCAGCTCAAAAGTTCTTTTGCCCATTGAACCATCTTGCTGGGCCATCATCCTTACAAGTGACTAGTCCTGGAAACAGCATTTGAATCACCTGCAGTCACATGGTAGACCAGGGTGGGGGATGGGGTAGCTGCGCCCAAACCGGCCACTTGGGCCAGGCCAGATTTGAGCTCTGAGGCCACACACACAGGTTTTGGTCACTTGGGGGCCTTAAATTAGATGCTGCCTACCACCTGATCCCCACAGTCATCTCTGTAGGGGGCCAGGACCAGACCTCTGTTCTCCCCATCTGTCAGCGGCTGGGGTTCGCCCTTCTCTGCAAGCACTGCTCTGTTAGGGGATATGCCACATCAGCCATGGCCACCTCATTTAACATATTCAGGACTGGCCATGTCAGTGGCGGGATTTTCATCATGCAGTTCCCAGGAGGGTCAACTACTCACACCGATACGTGACGTCCCTCACTCTGAAAATGTTCAGGTGGGGCGTGTGACGGCTCAGATATTAAACTGCATGTTGCGGAAGCAGGAGGACCCGGGTTTGACTCCTGGGAAACAGCCAGGTAGGGCGGCACACTGTAATCTCAGTGCTGGGACTCGGGAACAAGGGGACTGTTGGGGTAGTTGGCAGGTGACAAGCCTTGCTGAACTGATGAACTCTACGCCAGTGACATCTTGTCTCGAAAGAAAAGATGGCATCTGAGAAACAACACTGGAAGCTGCCTCTAGTGTCCACACACACAAAAATCTCAGTGACAATGTATAAAATGGCTCATACCCCTTAGAGTGATCTGATTATGGGATCTTTTTCTTTCTCTTTATGCTTTTTACCTTGAAAAGTTAACCTTCCAGGCAAGGAGACATTGATAAAATCTACCTGAAGTGTCTTGTGAGGTCCGAAAGTAACAGTCCCTGGAAGGGAGCGTGCAGAGTCACATCTGAGCAGTGGCTCATGGGGATGGAGTGCTGTGCACAGTGCTAATACTGCTATGACTGCAATGGTCACTACTGTTCCTGCCCACTGCCCCAGACTGGATGATCCAGGACATGCGCCATCCCTCATACAGGGTTCACATGGGTGTCCGCCCCTCCCATGCCAAACCAGAGCATGCTTTTGATCCTGGGGACAGTTTCATGTAGAATTCTTTCTACCCAAGCACAGCTGGGACACTCCCAGGTGCCTGTCACCGATGAATGGGTTAAGTCACTTGTCTTGTCTCCTGCTCTGTTTGGGAGCATATCCCTGTTCAAGAAAGATCTTCCTCTCTGTATTTCCTTGGTGGCTGCTGTGCTCCTTGCCATGGACTTGGAAGTCTGTGGTTGCTCATTCTCACACCCTTCCTATCAGGCTGTGCCTTTGACCCAGTTCTGACCAGTTGCTTCCTACGTGTGGGAACTGAGCTCCAGGATCCAGATGGGTAGGAAAGACCTGTTGGTGCCTTCACTGTGCAGGGAAGGGTAAGGAGGTTGGTTCAGCGTGGGCACTGTCGGAATGTGGAGGCCCAGAGACAAGCTCTGGAGGGGTTATCTTCTAGCATGGCAGGGCGGGGTTAGGAGGTGGCTGCCTCGGGTTGGGAAGTGGAAAAGATATTCATGGGTGTTCTGAAAGCTGTATGGCGCCTTGTTCCAGAAAGACCCACGGAGGTGAGTGGTGTGGCAGACAGGCCTTAGCTGAAAAGATACTTATTCAGTCAGTCTCAACTATCTCAAACTCAGTGTTGGGATTAAAAACTCCCGATGTCCAGCTGTGTGAACATCATGTAACTAGCTCTGAAACGTGCCATAGCTGGGATCCAGGTGAAGGACCTGGCAGTCTGTTAGTTAATGCCGGGAACCTGACAGGTCTAGAGTCATCTAGAACAAAAACCTGTAGGCACGTCTGAGTCTGAGAGTCTCTGGACTGGGTTAACAGAGATGGGAAAACCCTCTCTGAAATGTAGGCAGCACCAGCACATGAGCTGAGCACAGGTTCATCTGTTTGATTTCTAACAGCAGGTGCAGTGTGACCCCCCCTCTCTTCTGCCATGCCTTCCCTGCCATGATAAACTGTGTACCTCAAACCGTGAGCCAAGAAGTCCTTCCTCCCCTAAGTAGTTTTTTTCAGGCATCGGGCGGAACAACAAGAAAAGCAACCAACATACATCTAAGAACTGAACTGTAGCTACTGGGTGCTAGCAAGCAGAGCTCAGGCTCCTGTCTCCCCATGTCCAAACTACCAAAGGACATGTGATACACCCAATATCCTGAGTGGGAAACACAGTCCAGGGCTATATCAAGACAGGGTCAGCGTCTTCAGAGAGGGCTGGCTCTTTCCTGGCCAGCTGCCTCCCTGTACACCCCTGTCGGTCCCTCATATCCCTTACCCAACTGGGAGAGTCATCTTTTGAGACTCATGGCTCTGTAGAAGTCTGTGAGGCCCGTGCAGTCTTCTTGCTGATATGTCTCTCCTACTAGACAAAGAGTTTCCTGAAGGTGAGATCCCATCCCTGCCATCTCTGTAGCCCAGGCTGGGTACAAAGTTCAGTGTGCACATAGCAGTCAGTGTTTGCCACATTCATCTTTCTGTAATATACAAGTTTTCTTCCCATAGCGCACACGTCACCGCAGATGCGTCACCTCTGACTGTGCTTACATTTCCAATGGAGGAACCAGCCCGGCACATGTGGAGCAAGCAGGACACAAGCCTAGATTTCAATGGCCTTATGAAAATGAGTCAGAACCTCTGAGGAGTGCACTAGCGAGATGGCTCCAGTGGTTAAAACTGTGCTGCTGAGAATAACAGTCTGAATCCAATCCCCAGGACCTCCATGGTGGAGGACAAGAGCTGACTCCTGAAAGTTGTCTTCTGATCTCTACTACAAGTGCATCATGGCACACACACACACACACACACACACGTGCGCGCACATCACACATGTACACACATGCACATACACACACATACCCCACATGTGCACACATGCACCACACCCATGCGCACACGCATGCACACACACAGTAACAACAACAACAACAACAACAAGGTCCAGGAAATGCACTCTAGGCAACACCAAAAGCACAGTAAATTACTTCTTAGGAAAGACTAATCCCAGGTCATTTCCCCAGCAACCAGTTGTCTGAAAAGGAGAGAGGGCTCCATCATCCCTCAGTTTCCCTCTAACCATGAGGTTACTGTGGAGAACTGTGTTAGGGGCTTGTGGCAGGAAGCAGGCCTCTCTTTCCGATTTGACCCAGCAGCAAGGCTGCTGTGGAGACCTAATTCTATGCTTTAAAGAGCCACCATGGTACACTAGAGGGCGGGCACGAGGTGGGACTCTGCGGCCCCAGTGTTGTCTTTATTGCTGTGGTGGTGGTGGTGGTGCAGGGGATTGAACCGGGGGCCTTCCACATGCCCTGGAAGCACTCGACCGCCAGTGACATTACCAAGTTTCAGACTTACATGTGGTTGAGCTAGCTAAGTAAAGAAACACTGACGTGTGGTGAGCAGAGCGGAAGATCTCACCAGGAGCAGAGAGTAGAATAAACATGGACTCGAAGACAGAGAGAAAAGTCAGGTCCCAGTCTCTGCCAGTCAGGCCCAAAGAAGCCAGCCAACCACCTCTGGTGCCTCCAGCAAGGAGACCATCTCTCAGGCTGTTGCTATGAGATTCAAGTGAGCCGCCATACAGTGCGCTGCTGGGAAAACACCCTGTCAGGTGTGCTGCAGGGAGCCCACTCCAGCAGTGTGTCCTCTCGGGACATCAGGGGCTCTAGCGGGCATGGGCGTGAAGCGCTTCAACAGCCACGGGGTTTCTGGGGACGGTCTGGAAAGTCACTGCCAGGGACTGCATAGTAAGATGGCCCTGAAGGCCCTCTCTTCCCCCAGGGTGAGAGCAAGTTCCTCAAGACAGACACCGGTTTTGGCAGGGAAGGTGGTGTTCTGACGTCCCTCCATATGCCAAACTCTGGCTTTGGCAGGCTGCCTGTATCGGGGTGAACTTTAGGTTCTGCCCTATGTTCTCTGTAACATAAGACGTGAGATTATAATGTAAGCAAATAGAGAACAAAAGTAAACACGAGTAACAGAAGGAAAGAAGGCAGCATGCTCAGCAGACGAGGTGGCTACCAGTGCTGAGGGTGCTTTAAAAAGGGTGTGTGTGGGGAGACATGCAGGGACAGCGGGAGCAAGCTCACATCTGTATTCTGATTTTGCTTCTGTCTGTAGGAACACGGAACCTTGTCCTGTCCACTGTTAAGGATGTAAGTGTCTAGCTAGGGAAAGGCTGTCACAGTAGCCAGTCTGCCCCGTGAGGTCTAGCTCCAGGCCCAGGCTGGCCTTGATCTCTTCATCCTCCTGTGTGCCTAGCTTTTTAAGGAAATGGGATCATGACTCGAAATACTGATGAATGTTTGCTTAAGGATTAGGTTTCTTAATTCTAAGGCACAGAAGTTCTCGACATTTGGACTGCGGGTTTGGAGTGCACCAAGTTTGAGTTGGCCCTGTCTCAGATGCATGGGAACAACTGAGAGCAGTTTAAAAAAAAAAAAAAAAGCAGACATCCAAAAACAACGATGGCAAGAATCCAAGAGCTCTTCCCCAGGGCACTCAGAGTTTAGCTCCTGGAGCATTTGGAAGCTAAAGAGATGCTGATGCCACCTTCTGGGACTGATCAGAAAGCCTCACAACAAACACAGCTGACATGGCATCTCGGTGTCCATTAGAATACAGGAGGGAGCTGGGCGTGGTCACATATGTCTTTAATCCCAGCGCTCGAGGCAGAGGCAGACAAATCTCTGTGCATTTGAGGCCAGCCAGCTCTACATACGGAGCTCCAGTTCAGAGATACACAGAGACACCCTACTAATATTAATACTAATACTAATGATAAAAAAAGACTAATGTGGCAAAATAGCAAGCCAGGAGCTGGGACTTAGTGCAACCAAGAGTGGAGTGTAACTACGGGTCAACCCTGACACAGTGTCATCTAGACAAGCCAAGATCTAGAGGGAGAGACAAAGAAAGCTCAGGCTCTGCAGGCTCCAGTCTGGAGCTAATTCTGTTGCTCAGCAGCAAACAGATGCTGAGGAAAACCCTTCCCATGTCCATGCCTGTTTTCTCCTCAGAAACTATAGGAAGGACTGACTGGAGCATTGTTAAATTATCTGGGACTATATAATCTTATCATTCATCACAACCTGATGAGTGCTTCTCCTTGAAAAACAGGTACACATACAAGCAAGGGCTTAAAAACCCTCAGAGGGGAGGAAATCAAGATCAGTGTACTCACAACCAGGGAGGCGGCTCAGTGGGTGACAGCACTTTTACTGCCAAGCTTGATGACCTGAGTTTGCTCCTGGGACCCACTTGGTGGAGAGAAATGTCCTCTGACCTCTACGTAGTCATTGCTGTGTGCACATGTCCCTCTCCCCCATGCTCACATTCTCACTAACTAATAACAAGAGAGCTATCTACTCATTGGGTAGACTGGGGTCATCAGGAGCAATGGTGTGGAATGGGAGGGTAGAGTGGGGACTGGCAGGGTACAGGACCACCCCAAAGTTGCTGCACAGTGAAGTGACTGAGAAGCTTTGCATTCCTAACTCCACTGTCCATCTCTGAAAGGTTATAGCGCCTTCCAGCCCAGTGCTGACGCTGGCCTGGCAAGGCTGGCACAAGCAGAACACACTGAAAGCGGGCAGCTCAGGGACATAAGTCATTTTTACTGTAATTTAGATAGAGGGTTTGTTGAAGTTGAATTTAAATGGCCTCTTGGATCTAGCCAATGAAATGCAGTTAAATTATATTTTACTTTATTGTGTGTGTCACACACAAAATAAGAAAATAAACAAATGTAACAACCTTTCTTTTATTTTCTTTTAAATGAGCATACTTTCTTCAACAGAAGGTAAAGGGGGGCTTGGGACCAGTCACCTCACCTCACAACAGGGAGGGGCACAAGGCATCCTCTCCTCATGTCATACCCCTGGACATCAGAGCCTTGGAGACTTGTCTAGGCACAGCCTCTGAGCAGTGTGCAAACCCATCTATCATCCAACAGCAGCGGCCTTCAGAAGCTGTGCAGCCTCAAGGGCAGGTGTTATGGCTCTCGAGGGGTCAGTGAAGCCTTATTCTGGCCTTCAGAAGCCGTGCCGCCTGGGCCTGGCCCATTCTGACAGTCCTGGAGGTGGAAAACGTTATTTCCCCATGGAAACTGCACTGACTCCCTGATGGGGAACACTCCTGCAGTCCCCAAAGTGGGATTCGGCCTGGGTGTACCTTTTGTCTGCACATCCCAGACTGTGCTCCCAGCTCCAGTTTTATCTCTTCTCATCCTTCTTGCTGTATAGGCTGTTCATTCTGACCTTGCTAGCCAGCTCCAAGTTCCCAGGGTCCCTTGCTAGGGTTCATAGAATGATCTCTGCTGTAATAAACTAAGACACAGCACAGACTTGAAGGCTGTACTGCCCCCTCCCACCTGGCCCAGGCGACTAGAGGGGTGGGTGTCACTGCAGGAGATTGCTGGCTTGGCAATGAGTGACCTCACAATGATGCTATCTAGGTTTCTGACCCTGTCTGTTCATTAAAAAGCAAGAGAAAGAAATGGGGCTTCTGGTCAAATTCCAACATTGGGCCCATGGAAAAGGTAAGAGATTTAGAATCTGTGAGGATTTAGGTTTGAGACTCAGCAGCCACTGCTGTCATTGCTGCTAGTATCCTGGAACTGGAAGAGACAGAGCTAACCCTCTGATTGGGCCTGGGGCTGCCAGATAAGACAAAGCAAGGTCCACAGAGGGGTAGTGACTTCTAAGTTCCTGGGTGGCTCTGCTACCCTAGAGCTGGCAGATGGCCCCGGAGACGGGGCTGGCTGGAAACTTTAATGGGTACCTTAAGGAGGATCCCCTCAGGACAAGCTTCCTCTGGCCACAGCTATCTGTTCAAAGGACTGATCAAGTACACCCTACTGCTGGGGAAGGCTAGGCAGCTGGGGAGCTTTCTTTTACCTTCTATTTTTAAGTGACTTTGGTCTGATTTTGCTTTTCTAATTCCTTAAAGTCATAAAGTATAAAATTTAACTGGAAAAGGTTTAAAAACAAAACTTCCAGAGATAGAATAGCTATTTAATATTCAACTAAGACATCAATTTCCCCAAATAAACCATATCACATAAAACTGGACTCTGATGTCCTAGACACCAACACTTATGGTTTGCAACTAGAAATGTTTGGTGAGATTACTGTGATGTAAAATGATACTACTATTTTTTCTTTATTATTAAAAAAATATTACTTTTAATTTCATTGTCCCCCCCGCCCCTCTTGTGTAGGCACATGCAGTAGTGCCACCGTGTGAGTGGAGGGCCAAGAACAACTTTCAGAAGTTGTTCCTCTCCTTCCCATGGGTCTTGAGGACTGAGCTGGGGTCGTCAGGCTTTGCATGAGGACCCTTGGTCCTCTGAGGCAGTCTCCTCGTGTTGCTTAGGCTAGCCTGTAACTCCGGGTTCAAGTGGCCCTGCTTCAGCTTCCTAGCAACTAGGACTGCAGATTGCAGGTAGGAACCACTATGCCAAGCTAACACTGTCCTCTTTTAGTGGGTAAATGTAACTGAATATTTGCCAATGGGACAAAGCTCTTCTTCCCATCAACAAAACAACACATCTAATGATTCGACAGTCCAGTTTCTGGAACTAGAGCTGAGGTGGGGTACTTGGAAGTTTCTAGAACTAGAGCTGAGGTGGGGTACTTGGAAGTTTCTAGAACTAGAGCTGAGGTGGGGTACTTGGAAGCTAAGGTTGAGATCCAATTGGCTACCCAGTGAGACATCCAGACAGACAGACTGCTCTGTCGTTATGCCCGCAGTCTCGCAGATGGTCCTGCACGTGCAGGTTGTATAGGAAAGAATGGGTCCTACCTATCCTGGAAGCAGGGTGCAGCGGGTTCTACTGAGAGGCGGTTCTCAGAAGCACGCCTGGCTGTTAGTTCTCTTATCAAACCCTCACTGACTGTCAAAGAAGAGATTCTTAGCTCCCACAAACAGATTAAAGACGTAAAGGAGAAGAATGTTCACATGAATGAAATTATCATAGAGCCCACTGCATCAAACGCAGCCATTTAAGATGTCTGCAGAATGCAAACACCAACACAACACACAGGAACTCCATGAATGTTACAGGTACAGACTCAGCAGTATCTACTAAATAGACGGCTGAGATCCTGGCAGGGAATGCCTTACTCAGATAGGAACCACGAAAGGACTATGTCTAAGATGACCAACCCCAGCCTTTAAAATAGAACTGTAAGCTGGGCTCTGAACCCACCTGTCTGGTCTCTGCAGTTTGCCATTAGCTGTGGATGGTGGCTTTCAGAGAAGTTACTACCTGCATTTTCAGTGTGTGTGTCAGAAACATGCTCGGCTCTCACGGCTCTTTTAGAAAGAACCTACGACAGTTGACTTCGGCTCTTGGATAAGGAAACCAGCCATCTTGCCACCAGTCCTATCTTTCCAATTTTGCATAATAGCCTTTTCTTAAATCTTAAAAAAGTATGTGTATGAGTGTTTTGCCTGCAGGTGCACCATATGTATGCAGTATCCTCAGCAGAAGAAGCCATTGGCTCCCCTGGAACTGGAGGTACTGATGGTTGTATGGATGCTGAGAAAGAAATTGAGTCCCCTACAGCAAGAGCAGCAAGTATTCTTGAATGCTGAGCCATCTCATAAGCACTGTGTGTGTGTGTGTTGCTCTGCCTCTCTCTCTCTCTCTCTCTCTCTGTGTGTGTGTGTCCGTCCACCCCCCCCCGCTTGTATGTGTGTATGTGTGTCACAGTGAACACAGGGAGCTTGAGGACAACTTCCAGGCATCATTCCCACCTCCCACCTTGTTTCCGCCAGGGTTTCTCTTAAGCGTGCTGTTGTGTGACTAGCCTAACTGGCTTGTGAGCTTACAGAAATTCTCCGGTCTCTGCCTTACATCGACAGGTGACAGGGAAAATGGCTGGTGTTCCATCTCCTACTAAGGCCTGGGCTTTGTTGGGGAAGGTAAAACCACTTCCATTTTAGGAGAGAGTAGTTCTAAGAGAGGCCCCCCTGGGATGCACACACTTTGGAAAACAGACTTTGCCTTCGGATAAAGGACACAGAACCCTAAAAGCACCATTGATCCCATCTAAGCATGTCTGGAGTCCTAAGTACTAAATGTAAGAAAATACAGTAAGACTAGACAAAAATGATGCCACCAGCATGGCCACCACAGGAACTGCATGTTTAGCTAACTATCTTGAAGAATCCTGAGAACCAGAGACCAGGGATGGAGACAGGTTGGTTAAAACAAGATGGGGGGGGCACCCTCAGTTGGTAACACCTTGCACAGGACTTAACCCTCATAAAAGCCAGGCTGGCAAGATGGCTCAAGCAAGTAAAAGCACTTGCTGTATAACCTCAATGACCTGAGTTTGATGCCTGGACTCAGAGTGAACAGAGAGGGGTGACTTCTGAAACTGTCCTAGACCTCCACCTGCATGTACCCAGTGGCCTGAGCACACCCACATGCATACACACTCATTGAAAATAAAATAATAATAATAATAAAAAACCCAGGTGCTGTGGCACTTTCAGTCACAGGACTAGGGAGATGCTGACAGGCATATTCCTGGGGCTCTCTTCTCTTTTCAGCCAGCATAGACAACCGGTCAAGTTCCAGGCCAGTGAGAGATTCTGCCTCAAAATTAAAGGGAGACAGTACTTGAGGACACCCAAGGCTGACTTACGTACACATGTACATGTGCACACACATAGTGTCAGAGAGAGAGAGAGAGAGAGAGAGAGGAGAGAGAGGAGAGAGAGAGAGAGAGAGAGAGAGACTTGAAGAATTTTCAAGAAAAATAAAAACCAAACCCCAAACATACAGGTGCTCCTGAGGCGCTCCTGGGCATGCGGCAGTCTGAGCTGCAGGAGGAAGTGGCAAGGGCATAGACTGAAGGTGAGCCCAGACATGCAAAGCAGAGAGAACGTGCCAACAGACCTCAGAACACTATGTCCCGCTGGCACCCTCAGGTCACTGTGATGGCAGTGTGGCACCTTCTGGTTACAGGACTCCCATGATGACAGAATAGTGAGAAACATATCTGAAACAGGAGATCTTTTCATACTTTTCCTGGGCAGTTTAAGAGAACCTCATACTTACTAAACCATGTTCAAGGAAAAGAAAAATAAAATTGTGAATTTTAACTTATATTTAAGAGTCCACTGTTAAAGGTTTTCAATATTTAAACTGGATGCCCAGTTTAGAGAGAGAGCTTCTAGCTGGATAGTAAGTATTCAAGCATCACATTAGCTTAATTAAATGTTCAATAATAATAAAAAATACATGTATGGTATTTTGCCTGCACATATGCACGTGTACCACACCATGCCTAGGGCCCCACAGGCCAGAAGAGGGTCACAGATCCCCTGGCACAGAAATTACAGATGGTTGAGAGCTGTCATATAGATGCTACGAGTCTAACCTGTGTCATCTGGAAGAGCAGCCAAGTCTCTTAACCACAGAGCCACCTTTCCAGCCCCTTTAGCTCACTTTAATCTCATTGTCCTTTGTCACCAAAATAGCCACTACCACCTGTCAGGTGTGGCCAACTTTTTGACATTGCCATATTTAACACTGCTATCTACAAAGCACATGCTTGAGAATGGCACAGTTGAGTTTTAAAGAGAGTAGGGTCCAGCAGGCAAAGGTGCTTGCTGAAGCTTGATGGTCTGAGTTCGAACCACTGGATTCTACATGGGAGAAGGGAAGGAACTGATTTCCAATTAACTGTCCTCTGTCTCCAACATGTGCATCATACACATGTGTATACACAGAACACAGTATAACTAAGGAAAAACATCGCACACACGCATGCATGCACGCACGCAGGCACACGTGTGCGCACCTCTTCCAGTCTTTTAAGTAAGCTTACAATTTTGTGTGAATTACACTGCATTTATAGCCAGTCTGGAATCCAAACTGCTGGTTAGATACACCTGAATCCTAGCTCACTTCAATTTTTCATCATTGACTCTAAGAACAAGCTATTCAGAAACAAAGTTGTTGCAAGATAGTTTGTCCCTCCTAAGAGACCCAAGGCCTGGTCCATACTTGTTCTGCTCTGGGCAGGCATTTTGGGTCCTTTCTTCTTCACCTGGGAACAATGAAGTTGACCATATGAGCCTGTCTGCTTTACACGCTCAAGTGAGCTGTTGTAAGCGGAGCACCTTCTGTTCAAACATGAGTGTCACCATCATGCCACCAAGCCAGGATTTAGAGACTCAGTCCCTTGTTGGAAATGTTCCTAGAGCCTATATGCTGTGTACTATATGGCTCCAGTGGAGAGAGACAGAGACCCTTCCTCCAGATGATGATCTGAGGAGGCCCAAGCAGCCAAACCATGGCCAGGAGGAAAACTATCCTCAGGGTCCCATTCCCTTTGCTGATATAGGAACTGCCCTACTTAAGTCCTCACTCACAAGCATTCTCAAAATAATTATGCAGAACCAAGAGGCTGCCCTGGACAAGCGGCCATGGCTCGGTGGGGTCATACCTACTCTTTGCCATCCTGAGTTTGCTCCAGTTCTAAGTCCACCATTCTGGTTTCCATGTGTCTGTTGATGGAGGTTGTGACTGGACTTGCGCACAGGCCAGAGTGCCATCTCTGATGTCAGTCCTCATGGGCTGTCCATCCTTTCTCCCCTCCTCCCTCTTTCCTGAAACAGGGTCTTGTTTGCTCCAGCTTTCTGAGTAGGCTAGCAATGCCATGATATACCTGTCTCCTTCTACCCAGTACTGGGTTATCTGCTTTTAATGTGGATTCTGGAGATGGCTTAGGTACTCATCTTTGTAGAGAAGACACTTTCCCAAGTAATTAGGCCATGTATCCAGCCCTGGACTCACTTTTTGAGGACAGCTCCTTAGACTCTGTAGGTCTCTAGCCTATCCACAGAGTAGGGTCACAGGGGCTCAACACACCAACAAGTAACTGGCCAGTGACTGCTGAGAGCCCATCATCTATACCACATGTACGAGGCATAGAGATACAACCTGCCTGCTCTCTTGAGGACAGTGGAGATGCTGGGACCTGGGAACCACAGGGTACTTTGTAAGCATTTCAGACATGTAGTTCGTCAGCTCTGATGTCAGCAGTGGGAATCTTACTCCATGCAACCCAGGCCAGTTCAGAAGGGAAAGACTCATAAGCTTCAACATTCGTCTTGGGTTCTGCCCTCCTCCACCCAGTCCTGTTGTGCATGGTCACAGGGCTAACCAACCTCTTTGTGGGAGTCTTTGTGGGCTTCCAGGGTCTTCATGATCGTCAGTTCTGCATAGTTTTTGAATCTTGCTGGTTGGTTTCTCAGAATCTCCCGTAAAACTCTCAGTGCCAGAGCTCGAATGGAATGCTAGGTGTGAGGGGAAAAGAAATGTCACCAAACAGTACGTGCCAGCGTCCATGCCTACAGCATGCATGGGCCCACAGGCTCAACCTTTTTCCAGGTGGCCTGGCCTCTTATGGGCCCCTCTCCATGGATGACAAAAGTCTACTCAACACGTACTTCCTAGACAGTCAACTTCAAGAGGGTAGGCACTGACGTATGGTGTCATCTTCAGGACGCACCACATTGAGAGGTTGGCAAAGGGTTCTAGAATGTACTGCAGACCAAATGAAGATGGCACACCTAAGTTCAAGGTCAGTTCTCCAGACATTCTAGACTTAATGGAAGCCTGGGTTCCTGAGTCACTTTTCTGTGAAACACGCACAGGGACCCTGCCATGGACAGGGACCTGTCAGGCTGTGAACTCTCTGAGGTCTGCCGGAGACCTGTGCCTGTTCCTGACCTTGTGGGTGATGAGGTCACCCATGCAACAGGCCTCAAGCTGTTAAGGCCCAAGTCATGTGTCTGGAGAAAAGCCATTCCAAACAGACGCCTAATCTCAAGAAGAGAGAGCGGAGTTTACTGCAAACAGAGCCAAGAAGCACATCCTGATTCCTTGTCACTCAACTGTGCACTATGCAAACGCACACAGAGAGCACCTGCCCTCCGTGTGACATCACCCCATCTCCCCGCAGAGCTCAGCCAAGTGTAACTGCCTCCATGGGAGGATTTTGAAGAAAAGTTAGTGTGGACCTTTCGTTAACATTCCTAATCTTTACTTACCCCTAAACCAGACCTTTGACTGTGAGAGTCAGAAAACAATTCCAGGGTAGCATTTACTGCTTCTCCTTCTCCCACTCCTGCTGCCATCACAGTCACCACCTCTGTGACCCTGGGCCTGGCCTATGACCTCACACTGTGTTAGCTTCTTGGAACTTCTCCCAGCCCTGGGCTTCGACTGTGTCTGTTAGGCCATGCAAAACCAATGTGGAAAGATGGGCCATTGCTTAGGAAGCTTAATCCCAGCTGTTGTCTCCCAATTCTGTGTTGGGGGCCTGCTCCACAGGTAGGAGACAAGGCTGGGACTGGATCATCTCCCACTTCTGTACTCACCTCCAGTGGTGGTAACAACTAAGCATCAGGGATAGTCACAGCCCAGGCATGCTACAAAGCCTGGTCTGCCACATTCAAATGTGCCAGCATGAAGGTTTTGTTTTAGAACCATGAATACACCATGGGAGCCTGTTGTCTGCCATGCTAACATTAGCTCTAACTCAGGCACAGGGTGAATCAAGATGGAATTTCATGAAATGCAACACTTAATAAGGGCCTTTAAAAAAAATAAACTCTGGATAGGCAAGATGCCTCAATGACCTGAGTTTAATCCCAAAAACTCACATGGAGGCAGGAAAGAAGTGACCCCTGAAAGTTGTCCTCTGACCTCCACACATGTACTGTGTGACCACATAAATTAGGTTTTTGTTTTGTTTTGTTTTCTGACACAGAGTTTCTCTGTGTAGCCCTTAGTGTCCTGGAACTCGCTCTGTAGACCAGGCTGGCCTCAAACTCACAGAGATCCACCTGCCTCTACCTCCCAAGTGCTGGAATTAAAGGTGTGCACCACCATCACCTGGCAAATTAGTTATTAAAAAATGTATAAATAAACTTCTCTATTACCTTATTTCACATGAGACAGAAGTGAAACTCATGCGGAGATGAAGCCTGGAAGGCCATCGTCTACACTAACGGGTTTTGGGCAAACTCCTGTGTTAAAGTGTCTAGGCTCAGGAAGGGGTACACCCAGTGACAGGGAGACTGGGGTCTGCACATATAAGTCAGGCGCGGATGCCACAAAGGAGAGCTATCAGGAAAGGCATCATGCAGAAGGGGCCGCGAGAGTGCTCACATCCTTGTCCCCTAGAGTTTCCAGCAGCAGCAGCAGGATGGTCTTGAAGTGCTCCTCCCACACGCCCAGGCTGTCCTCCCTGGTGATCTTGAGCAGCTCCAGCAGCGCACCCTTCCGCTCTTCCACGCGCTCGTTGTGGTTGGACAGCTCTTTCAGCAAGTCAGCCACCAGGTCCGAGTGGTCAATGGGCACTGGGGAGACACATGTGCAACCTCAGGAGGCCGTGGGCCATAGGTTCCTGCCACGTTCCTTCCTACCATGACTCTGAGTGATGGGTGCTATGCATTTCCCTCCTGTTCTGCCCTGCTCGGCTGCCAGCCTCCCCTGTGTACTCCTGATGTTCTTACCATGCTGTGAGAACAGAGTGCCAGGCCAGCTGCACAACGCCAGTGTCCTGTGTGTCCTCCCTTCCTATCATCCTCTCCTTTCTATTTTTATGCAGAGGTTAAAAAAAAAAATCCAAGTGCTTGAGACCCATCCATCTTTTTCCAAACTCTGTTCTACTACCACAGTCTTGAGTCAGGCTTTCTACTGGACAGCCTCCTGCCGGGAGGAGACCCATTCCATGCACAAACTGACTCCCCCAAGGCCCTCCCATTCTCTTACTGACTAACATGTGTTCCATTCCAATCACCAACATTCCGTCAAGACTATCACACTGACTAGTATCTGTTCCATTCTTGGATGTGCAGGGCTTGGGAACCAACACAATACTGATGCCAATCAAAACGACTAGACCATCCTAGGACTGGAAAGCTTGCTCACCTCTACTCGCCTGGGTACCAGCAGGGTCTGAACTACATCAGATGGCTTAAAAGTCCCTCTCGCCCTGTCCATACTCACTGTGAGCCCTCCACCCTGAAAACTCCGCTCTCAACAGGGAGCACGGGGAGCCAGCTGTGGAGACAAGCCACCACAAGTACTCTCCTGAGGCACATTTGCAAACTTCTTTAGCTTCTGAGATCAGGGGGCGAGCACACAAGGATGTTCAAGACACTGAACACTTGCCATTCCCCTCGCCATCCCTCCTTTCTCCCTAGGCTTTCAGTGCACAGGCGGTGATAAGAAAGAACTGACACTCCAATCTCTGGGCACGAGTAATAAGGGGGAAGTGGTAAAACAACCCCACACGCGAGGAAAAAAATCACCCACTTCTCCAGAAAGCCTGGGTCACAGCAAACACTGGCCACCCCAGGCTGGCAGCAGGGGACTGGTACTCGGCAAATCCAGGGGAACGACAGTTCCAGGACTCTTTTCTGAACACTGATGCCCCTTCTGTGCTGAACACCCGCAGAACTGTCTTCTACTGCAGTACTGCACAGCGCCAGGCCCTTCTGCCTTCTGTGCCTTGAACCTGCCTCAGCCCCGTCTCATGCATCAGCCCCCTGTCTCAATGGGCAGCCCCCGCCTCACGCATCAGCCCCCGCCTCACGCGGCAGCCCCCTCCAAAGTGTGCTCATTTTGAGTCTATAACCCTCAGGCTGGAGCAATCATGCCGGGGAGCGTGCCTTCCTTTCCTTCCAGGGGGACAACTTGATTATTCCATGATTACAGAAAGTACTCAAGCAGTTATTAATTATATAGAATTATAAACTACACAATTCTCCACTCTAGTCAAATAAAGCAGCTGCAAAGTCCTATGAAGTTCCAATAGAACAAAGCTAGTGGATGTAAGCAGTGAGGTGGGAAGAGGAAAACTCCAGTTGCTGCTCCAAACACCACCCAGCCACACAGTCGCTCACTGGTCACTGATTGGCTAGTGGACACTGGTCTTGGATTTTGCTTCATATGTGCTAAACACAACTTAATCCCTGAGCCACATTTTCTGTCTCTGGATACTGGTCTGGACATGAGACTCAGAAGAAATCCCCAAACGTGTCCCTAAGTTATTTTGGGGGGGCAAGTATCTTAATCTTTCCGAATCTATTTGCTAACCTGTAAAATGAGAACAGCAGTCTCTAATTCCAGGAGCCAATGGGCATGTGTGTCTCAGCAAAGCACCAAGCATGAGATAGGCAAGTAACTACCATCAAATGCCCTGCCTCTTCCCTCTGGCACAGCAGCTGCAGGGCACAGCCTGAGAAGACCCTGGGTGCCACACTGCTAAAGGAAGAAGGAAGCCTTGTGCAAGGCTTTGGGACCTCACCTTCACGGCTAAGAGAGCTGGGGCAGTGTGGACCAAGGTCTTCACAGAGAGCAAGTATTAGATGCCTGGGCCCTGCTGCATGTCCTGGTCAACCACTCCCCTCAGGGAGCATTCTAGGAAATCCCCACTAACGGAGACTTCATGGACAGACTGCCTAAGCACTTAGCAGGGACTCAATAGGCAGTTCTGAGCAAATGATGGGCCAGGAGACCCCACGTTTCTATTTGTGTCTGACTGGACCCACGGGGCTGGGATGACAAAGGGAAGTGTGCAGGGGACATAAAGAGGGGGGCAAGCAGACAGACCATCTCGGAGTTGCTCCATGTCATCGTCAAACACCGCCTCCTTCAGCGCCGTCTTGTCATAGGTGTTGATGGTGTCCGAGTAGGGATACGGGTTATATTCCCTTGCTCGTGGCCCCGGGAAGGCACGTGGAGGCTGCGTGTTGAGCAGGGAGGTCTTGTTGTCCAAAGCCATTCTGCCTCCTTCCACTTCACCACCTCCCCGGCCCTCGGTGGCAGGTGAGGCTGCTCCCCCATCTCGGGACACCTGGAACACAGCACACAGTCAGTCAGGGACCTCCTGACACACCTGCTCATTTATTTGTCTTCCATCTCTCCTTCTTTCCCCTCCTCTTTCTTTCTCTCTCTTCTTTCCCGCCCTTTGCCTCTTTTTTTGCACAGGGTCTCATTATGTAGTTCTGGCTAGCCCGGAATTCACTATATAGACCAGTCTGGCCTTGAACTCAGAGACCCACATCAGGCTGTCTTCCCAGTGCTAGGATTAAAGGCATATGCTACCACGCTCGGCCCTCACTTTCTCTTTGATGCTTAGGAATTTCTTAGAGGGGTCAGGGATTTCCATTTGCAAGCTGGCCACTGACTAAACAACAGCTATTGATATTCAATTTTATTTTAAAAAAGTGTATTTGTGTGTCTGTCTGTCTGTACCCACAGAGGCCCGATGAGGGTGCTCTTCTTGAAGTTACAAGAAGTTGTGAGCTGCCTGATACAGGTGTTGGGAAATGAACTCTGGAAGCACAGTAAGTGCTCTTAAGCATGGAGCCATCTGTCCAGCTCTGGGCTATTGGTTTCCACCTGAATAGAACGTTCCTACATCCGCGTATATATTTAGCCTATTTTTCTTTTTTATTTGGTGACTCATCTGAAGGATCACTACCGTGCAGTCTCCAGAGCTCCCTGGAAATGGAGGAGTGTGTCTTTCATTGTCCCCATTCTTGAGGAGCCTGCTTCAGGCCACCGTGGCCTCTGGCTCTAATGCCAATAGTAGGGACTTCTCATGACACCTTAATAATAAATACCTCCATGGAGAAAGCTCAAGTACTGCTCAGAGCCTAAAGCAGTCTAAATATTCACAAATCAGCCCCTGATTTTTAATTTTTTTTGAAATAATGAGGGTTAGCCAGGTTATCCTAAAATTACCTCTAACCTTGAGAGACACAGTAAGTATCTCCAGGCCACAACCATCCTTCCATTCTTTGGATACCTAGTACTGAACTTTTCTCTCCTATGTCTGTCTTAACAGTGATCTTTCAATGGTCTCTGGCATGTTTTTGATAGTTTTGCACTGCTGGCTAGTTTGATGCCAACTTGACACAATCTAGAGTCATTTGGGAAGAGGGAACCTCAACTGAAAACAAAAATACCCCTAGAAGTTTGGCCTGCGGGCAAGCCTGTGGTGAATTTTCTTAATAATTAATGTGGGAGTGCCCATTAATTATTGCAGGTGGTGCCACCTCTGGGCTGGTGGCCCTGAGTATTGTAAGAAGGCAGGCCGAGCAAGCCATGAGAAGTAAGTCAGTAAGCAGCACCCCGCCATGGCCTCTGCATCAGCTGGCTTCCCTGACTTCTTTTGGGGACGGACTGTGACATGAACTGCGAGTAGAAACAAACCTTTTCCTACTTTTGTTCAAGGTGTCCTATCAGAGCAATAGAAATGTCACCAAGATAACCAAATGTCATGTATTAGACCTTTACCTTGGCCACGTTAGCCTGTGCAGCCCCTACATGACAGTACTATGGGGACAAATCTGGGCTAAGTGCCGGCAGCCTGTTTCCTCACCTGGACATGAGTCCCAGGAATCTGGAACATAGTGGTGATTCCCACAAAACTGTATTTGTGCTGCTAACAAGATACAACTCTTACTCTATGTGTATATGTTTTTGAAAGTTGTGGTAAATACGCATACCCTATCATTTCAACCATCCATAATCATATGGTTCAGTGACATTATATACATTCACTATTTTGTGTAACCACCAACATCATGTATACTCTAATCCTTCTCATTATCCCTCCCCCCCACAAACCCTACACCCAATAAATAACACTGCCCTGCCCCCACAGACCTTGATTCTATTCTCTACTCATCTGTCTATGCTAGGCATCTCAGGTAAAGGAAAGAAAAGCACGCTAGCCCCTTTGCAGCTGGCTGATTCCACTTGGCATTATGCCCCTAAAGTTCTTCTAGGTTCTAGCGTAGGTCAGATTTCTTCCCTTTGGAAGGCTGCCTGTCACATCTTCACCCTTGCAGCTGATCCACACTGGGGTTGTGCTTGCCTCTAAAAGTACTATTATTTTAACATCAGAGTAGAAAACACTGTCATCAGGGAGTTCAGTGGGGGAAAGACTCAAGTCCGCTGCTACTTGACTGACATAGTTGTCCACTGGCCCAGGATACTCACAATATCACAATCCTTTTTGCCATCTCGCTTAATTGGCTCATTTAGGTCCTCTTGGCTTCGGAAGCTGAACTTTTCAATGGCTTCTGTAACTCCACGCAAAGAGCTGTAGATTTCTTCAGAGTTCAGGTTCTCTGTGTCATAGTCCAGCATGCTATAATTTAAAGGAAAAAGAAAGCAGTTTTTGAAAAACTGAGGTGTGCATATAACCAAGACATGGGCCTAAATGATTTAGTAATTTAGAGTAAGACTAATTGTACTTGGGGTCTTTTGGTTAGTTGGACGAGAAGGGGACAGCTGTTGTCAGGGCATGGCCACTGCCCATCTTCCAGTCAAAGCTGTCCCAGACACATTACAGAGCACCAGGAGCCAGTGAGACAACAAAAGCACAAGAATGTGAGAACTCAGGAGTGACACTGGTGACTGAACGCACAACGTAATGATGGTGGAAAAGTAATGGTCTCATCCTGGAGATGAAAAAAGGTAGTTTGGTTGTTACTGGTCTCAAATGTACAAACCCTAGAGGAACAGGCACATGGAAATAAGCTCGGATTACAGAGAGACTTTTGAAGAACAAAGCAAACCACTTTACAAGACTGGGCTATGCACCCCAGAACTAATCCAGAGAAATAATTAAGACTCTCCCTCAAAAAAACATAAGACACCAGCTTGGGAGTCAGAGTCGGATCTACCCTCACCAGGCTCCTGGGGCTCTACTTCCCACTGGTCTAACCCAGGAGCTTGCTGGGAATATGAAATTCTTTTATTAAAGCAAATCTTAAAGAGATGAGCCACCTTCCTGGATGAGCATGTAAAAACACTTCTAGAAACAATACTTGTCCTTCATGGGAAAGTGATGTCAATTGCTATCCTTTGAGACACTAATAATAATAAAACATGAAACAGAAATGGTTTGAAAAAAGAAAAAAAGAAAGCCTTTTGGTGTCCTGCGGTTTGTTGGCAAATGCGCTTTAGATGTGTGAGAAGATGCTGACCACGGGGTCATGAGAAAAAACACCCACACCTCTCCTTACTGAGAATTAAAGAGACTACGTACGACGCACAGGATGGGCAGACAACAATGAAAGCAAAGCATGGTGGGACAATCAACTAAGGACAGTATAACACTGCTTGCTTGGAGAAAGCATTTGCAGGAGCTTAAACGAGACCGTCTCCCAGAAGTTCTGGTATTTGAAGATGGTCCGTAGTCTGTCAGGAGGTGTGGCCTTACTGGAGGAACTATATCACCGGCCATGATTCTGAGAATAAAAGCCTCGCCTCCCTCCCAGTTTGCTCTCTACAGCACGCCTGCCTTTGCAGATGTGTACTCAGTTTCCTGTTCCTGCCACCATGCGTCCCTGCTACGATGGACTCCTCTCCCTTTGGAGCTGTAAGCCCACATAAACTTTCTTCTAGCTCCCTTGGTCATGGCATTTCATCACAGCAACAGAAAAGTAACTAGAACAGAAGTTGGTGCCATCTGGGCTACAGCCGTCATGCTGTAGCTGAGACTTGTGCTATGGGGGGGGGGGAGCTGTAGCAGGTAGGGAGAGCCCCTGCTCTGCACAGAAACAAAGAGAAGGATGCCCTCAGTCAAGACCCACCCAGATCAGCGTCCAGGCTGTGAAACAAAGTCCAAGGAGTTTTCTGCTTCTACAAAGCAACTGTTCAGCTGTGCTGAACGAGGTAAGCATGTCCATGTGGTCCTGGGTGAAGGAGGCGAGAGGGAAAGGGCTGCAGTCTTCCTGCAGTCTCAGCCACCGAACACAGTGTGGTGGGGGCAGTCCCTACATGGATGCCTCGAGAGGACAGGAGGCTCTGAGATGCCACACCGTGAAGTTGTAAAGTGAGTTCTGTTAACAGTGGAGAGAGACTCCAAGGTGTTGGAGCTGCCAGTCATGAGGTCTCTGCCCAGTAAAGCTGCACACAGGGAGCAGAATCAGCCTAGGGAAGAGAGAGACATCACAGAGGCAAAGCCACCTAAGTCCTCTGAAGTGAAAACCCCAAACATGGACATACGAGTCAGAGGATTCAGCTTTTGCTCTGGTGCTTTCAGTATTTTCTTCAGTATTTTTTAACTGTGCCACTGCCATTCCTTTCTCTTTAAATGGTATCTCTTCTGTGCCATTATGTATTAGAAATATGTACCTTGTCTTGGTTTTACAGGGGCTACAATCAAGAGATTGCCTACAGTCTCTGAAGAAACATTGGGCTTTATGAAAGACTATGAGAACTTTTGAAGTTGGACTAAATACATTTTGTATCATCATATGGCAACAAGCCTATAATGGCCAGGGAGTGAAATTTAGTAGTTTAAATGAGAATGTCCCTCATCATTTGATCCCCGGTTAGTAGCACTGCCTGGAGCTTTAGAAGGTCTGCTCTTCTTGAAAAAGGTACATCACTAGGGGGTAGGCTAGTCTTGCACCAGTGTGTTCTCTGCTTCATGCTTATGATTGAAGATGTGAGCTCTCAGCTTCCTGCTGCCATGACTGCTATTTGCTTCCATGCCTCCCCTGCCATGATCCCTCTGGAACCGCAAGCCCAAGTTAACTCTTCTTTCTCTAAGTGTCTTGGTTATGACACTTTATCACAGCAATGAAAAGGTAACTAACACAGTATTAAAGAAAGGATGAGATGCTGTAAGCTAATTCCACATATAGAAAGTCCTGAGCAAGCTGAGGAGCTGGTGCGCCTGGGCGATCCGTGGCTGTGCAGGAACAAGCAAGCAGCATTGTTAGCTCTTCCACTGGTGAGATCTGTTCCAATGGCAACACCGCCACGCCATGCACGGCACAAGAAGTAAATTTCCTTTAAGTTAAACATAATCAGAATTGACTAAGCTCCTCCCCTAGGGCATGTCAGGGAGTGGCCAGGTCTCTGCCTGCTGGGGGGTATTTTCTAATACTGGCTACAGCAACAGTCCTGAGTTCACGCTCATGGGTGGAAGCTACTAGCCTAGCACTACATGACTGGTCCAGACAGAATCCTTCTTTCCTGATAAATGAAGAAAGCACACACATATCAGCTGTGTTAGGAGAGTTCAGACAACACACGCCAACTCGAAGACTGGCCTTGGCAGTCAGTGAAAAGAAACATGAACCTTGAACACATCTGCAACTGAAACCCAATGTCTGCACCCATGAGAAGTTTTTTTTTGTTTTGTTTTGTTTTGTTTTTTGTTTTTCAGGACACGGTTTCTCTGTAGCTTTGGAGCCTGTCCTAGAACTAGCTCTTGTAGACCAGGCTGGCCTCAAACTCACAGAAATCCACCTGCCTCTGCCTCCCGAGTGCTGGAATTAAGGGCATGTGCCACCACCGATCAAAAAATTTTTTTTTTTTTTTTTTTGGAGAGAGGTTAATTTAGAACTAGACCAAACTAGGCATTCTCAGTTCACAGGCTGTCCCCAAGGCAACTCTCCAGAAGTGTTGAAAGTACGACTGGAGAGGGAGTTCACGTCACTTTCCTAAGCACTCTGCAACTCCAGCTTACGTTCAGAAGTGTTTATACATCTGACCAGTATACTATTTTTATATAGAAAGACTGAGATTATGAGTCAAATAAATATATATATACAAGATGTAAAAGAATGCCTTAAATACTTTTAATCACAACAAGCAAAGATAATAGCATAGCCCATGCAAAAGGAAAAAAAAAAAACAAACCAACGGATTGAGAGTGATGGATGGACAAGAGGTGGTCTGGAGAAATGTTCAATCTTTTATGGTATGTCACAATATTATTTTCCATGTGTTGCTTCAGAGAATGTTGGCTTTCAGATAAATTCACCCCATGATTTTCTACCCAAACACCCTTAAATTTTTTTCATTTCAGTACAAATGACTGTGCCATCACAATGGCCTCTTTCTAAGATAAGAAAATAAAGGCTCTGCCAGCTGTTGTTCTCCCTTCTCCCTTTCCAGGAATGAACCGACTCCAGCTGCCAACTGGGAGCAGCGTGTGTCCGTGCCCAGTGTGCCATCCCTGAAGGTCACCTGTTCAGGTACCCTCAGAGTGAAGCTGGCATCATGGGTGTGAGGTGTGAGAGACCACACTTTCCAGTGATGGGCATCATTCCCATTTGCTTTTTCCAGGATATCTATGGCTCAGTCCTTTGTAAGCCTTCACTTCTTAGGGAAAATAGAATTTCCCAGGAAGGCTGTCATCAGGAAGTAGGTTGGACAAACAACCTTAGAACTATTTTTTAAAAAATTTTGAGTATGTATATGCATGTGCGTGTGTACATGCTTGCACAGGTACTCACAGAGGCCGGAAGTGGGTGTCGGCTCCTTGTGAGCCACCTGAAGTAGGCACTAGGGTTCAAACTGATAGAGCCCCCAACCCTGAGACTTGAGGGATGGCACATTGGGACTAGGGGGAGGGCCTAGAAGTAGACTGTGAAGAGGCTGTGACCCATAATGCTTTGTTTTAGCTTGTAGACAATCCTAGAACATAATCTTCTGGGTTAAAGACCAGGCCTTGAACACCTGTAAACATCCGGATTAGACCTGTAGGGCTTCCTGAGAGTCTACGGAGAGTAACTCAGTCAGTCAACAGTCAGAGGTCCTGTCACCCAACACTGCAGCCACTCCACAGTGACTGGCCTGTGGAGAAACAGATGGTGGGTGGGAAGGGACACTGGGTCAGGATGCCAAGGAGAAACCAAACGGAGAGAGAAAGGCTGTTCTCTATTTTTCTGTTGTTTTGGGAGATGAATACCATATAGAGAAAGAGACCCGTTTTCACTCAGCTTTCTCTCCTCGGCTGCTTACCAGAAGTTCTCCTTATGTGCACCCCCTCCCCCAATACTGGACACTGATCCCAGGGCCTTGTGCAGGAGAAGGAAGCACTCTGCCACGGTCTAAGTATGTATTAACTGTTACCAGTGGGTGCGTTACAATGCTCTATTACTATGTGCTGTGGGAAAGATGGACGGCCATCTTGGTGTCTGGCTGGAAGATGGCTGGAATGAGGCTCGGTGTGTGGGAGGGCACGCAGGTCAGCATGTTGGGGGACAGTGGATGAAGCAGATCTACACGGGTGACAAGGCTAACCTGTCAACACCGTGACAAGCGCAGTTATCACTGAAAAGTAGTAACAAGTCTGTGACTCAGCGGTCACAGGAACTCATGGCTGCCGCTGCCTTGTTTTCCAGGTTTGTTTTTTAAATTCTTAAAATTTATTATCATGCATGTGTGCACAAGTACCACTATGCACATGTGGAGGTCAGAGGAAAACTTTGTGAACTGGGTTTCAGGGACGGAGCTCAGGTGGTCAGGCAGGGGCACATCACCTTGCAGGCCCTCAGGTTTTCTTTCTTTTCTCTTTAAAATCTCTTAATTCTTTTACACAGTTGGCTATACACTCCTCTTACAGAGTCCAGTTGACAGCTGGGCCTCCTGTCTTCTGCCCATGAGATGATAGGCTTCTAGGAAAAGCATGCTCTTAGCTTTGGATCTTTACGACAGTGTCCAAGAGGCCTGGAACAGGTGTCTGGAGGAATCCATACAACTTTCTTGGGCTCACAAACATAACTGCTTTAAAACCTGACGGAAGCCATGTCCTTCTAGACTTGTACACTGTCCTTCAGACAGTGCTGGGCAGCATCACTCCCCACCAACAGACAATGCTTGCTAGGGACGAACAAACAACGTCCGTTCTGAAGGTAGAGCATCTTTCCCGACTATATGCAGTTATCTGTTTAGCAGTACTGGAGACTGAACCCAAGGTCTCGGGCATGCTAGGTTCACCACGAAACTTTCCTTCCAGCCCTAGGCAGGGCGTCTGTAGGGATATGGGACAATGAAGTCACCTATCCTGGTGGTTTTGTTTGCTGCTGTCAACTTGACTTAAGCTAGAATTATCTGAGAAGAGGAAGCTCAACTGAGAAAATGCTTCCATCACACTGCCTGTAGGCAGCTCTCTGGGGCATTTTCTTGACTAGTGATCAATGTAGGAGGGACCCCCACTATGGGCAGGGGGTCCCGAGGGGTATAAGAGAGCAGGCTGAGCAAGCCATGAGAACAGCCTGTAAGCAGCATCCTCCATGACTTCTGCTGCAGCTCTTGTCGCCAGGCTCCTGCCTGGATTTCTCTGGAAGATGGACTACAAGCTATAAGCTGAGACTAAGCCTTTCCTCCCCAAGCTGCTTTCGTCACAGCAGTGAAAAGCACGCGAAGACACCGTTCTTCTGACCTGACACTCCTATGAAGGGAACGGCAATCTCCACTGCCACTTGGCCATCATGATGAGTCCTGAATGCCATGCCAGGCCAAACAGCCCATGAGGGTAAATGGTGACAGGTCTGGCTGGGTGGTTAAAGAAGTTACCGTCCTTTAGACAGAGCAGCAGCCTGGCTCCTGAGCCTGTTCCTGCTCACGCAGCTCGCCCTGGCTCCATTCCTGCAAGGCTAAACGGAAGCAGGAACCACACCAGAGAGCTCAGAGGCTTTCAGAAGACCCAGGGCAACCTTGGAAACACAATAATATTGTGACATTTTGAACAACTTTAACAGGTAGCATGTTACCTGGGAGAGTAAGAGCGCCTGAGAGTCTTGTGGGAGGGAGCGGTGGGAATGGAGTTAGGCTGAGAAAAGGGAGGTGGGGGCTTCGATAGCCCATCGGCACTCCAGCCCCACAACCGACTGCAGTGATCAGAAGAGGAGAATCAGAGAGAGAAACACAGAAGCAAAGGGGAGGGGAGGAGGAAGACACTCACTCCATAGAGTTCATCAAATTAACTGGAGTGCTTCATACACACAGGAAAAGAACAGCTTCATTTTATACTTTGCTCCTTAGTCTTTTCTTTCCCAACCATGGGCTAAGCTGACGTCATTAGGAGTCGGCTGAGATCCCAAGTTTAGCTGTGTACATACCTGTGAGAGGGTGCACCTGTCTGCCTGGGCTAGACATGCACTGGAAGACTGAGGAGAAACTAAGAATGCTCATCTTACCACCCTCGAGGTTATTTCAGAAAGGACCAGAGGTGGCGCTCTCAAAACTTCAAGTGGGACAGAAGCAAGGAGACGCTCCAAGAGCACACTACTGTGCCTCAGCACTCCAGAGCAGACAGTGCTCCTGAACTGGGGGGTCTGGTGAGAGTTCAGAGGGCAGAGGACCCTTGGAGGGTGGTACATGGGAGCAGTAGGTCTCAGGGGAGGAAATAGAATAAAGGAATGAAATGGCATTCCTCTGCTTCTATACTATCTAAAGGAAACTAAACTACATCTGGGAGCACAGGGGTCCATTTGTTTGCCACAGTGTCATTACCTGGCCTGGGCTTGCGGAGATCCCCAGGGAAAGTTCTAACTTGTGCTACAAGAGCAGAGGATGGAGTGAGAACATGGGGCAGAGTCCACAGCATCCTGCCTGCTGCAGCAGGCTGAACATGTGTGTATGCACAGGGTCAGAGCGCAGTCTCAGGGAGCACCAATACTTAGGTGACTTCTATTTTGTTCATATGAGACAAAAGCTCCCCCTAGCCTGGAGCCTCACCAAGTAGGCTAGGCAGGCTAGCTCGCATGCGTGCTGGGAATTCATCTTCACCTCTCATCTCATGATTGCTGGGAATACGTGTGTACGCCATGTGCCTGGCCTTTTAAGAAAGGTTTAAAAATAGGTTCTGAACTCAAGTCTCCATGCTTAAAAAGCCCAAGGTTGACCTTCAGCGTCCACCAACACGGCTGTCACAGTAGGTGTCCCTAGGTGTTAGTGTCCCTGAGGAGGGTCACAGAACCCATTCTGGAGGGAAAATCCATCTTGGAGATGAGAGGACATCATGGTACAGGGTCTAAAGACTTTCTTCAAGCCACACTCTGGGCTGGGGGCCAAGGTCTAAAGGAAGAGAGGTGATACTCAAGCCGGGCTCTGGGTGTGGGGCTGGGCTTGTGAATCCTGCTTCGCTCTGACAGGAGAAACACAAGCGCCACCTGCAGGGCAGCTTTGCCGTGGCACCAGAGGTGACCATGCAGTTCCTTTTCGCTCTACTACTGGAGGATCAGGAGCGCCCATCAGACTGCAGCAAGACCCCAGACACTTGGAACTGCAATTCCTTCTCTACCACAAAATCATAATGGGTAAAATGACCTAAAATATAAGTATTTGTTAAACGATGGAAAAATACATGAGTCATAAATCTCTGCTCAAATACATGCCGCACGTGTTCATCAGCTGGGAACAGCTGTCAATCATCCCACTCTCGCAAAGGGTTTAGTCTGCTGGCATCCCTGATCCCACTGGGCTGATGGGAAGATCCTGCTCACTGGACGGATCTAAAGCTACCATCATATCAGAGCGGTCACCACTTTCAAACCGACCCTTATTATCGCCATGAACTTTTGGACAAAAACTTTTTAAAAGTCCTACTTCATCTTGATGTTCAGAATTAAGTAAAAAGCAAGTAATTGGTCTCATTCTTTCCCTCTCCAGAATAAAAGGCTAACGCTTTATAGTCATGCTTAAAGGGCAGCACTTGGAAACACGGGAGGCTGCACTGTGACGCCGATTGCCTCCCGAGACGGGGCAAGCTGCTGAACTCGGCTGCTCAGTTGAAAACTGCATTTCTTTTATAATTTCCCTAGTAGAAGACACACTTCCCTGCTGGGTGCTTCTCCCAGGGATACAACCAGGTGGGGCAGTTTTCACCAGGGGCAAACCATCTCTCCTGGTGAGCTCAGGCTCGCCAGCTATCTAAGCACTACACAGGGTTTTTGTTTGTTTGTTTGTTTTTGATAGACTGGATCAAGACTTTTAGAACCCAATCCTGGGTTTTAATTTTTTCACACTTTTTTTTTTTGAAAGAAAGAAACTACATTAACTAAGTATTCCCTAAAAAAGATTTGGCCACAGGAAAATATGTTGGCCAAAGCCAGACCTTATGGTGCTGAAAAAAAAATCTCTTCACTTCTTTTACCTAGGAGCTAAAAAAAAAAAAAAAAGCTATGATTAAGAATTAATAGAATGTTTAATGATTTGGATATCTGCGAAGATTAATTTCTAGCCAGCTCTTTGACAGATACTAACACCCACCCATTTTTCTTTTAAATTTTTTCCCACCCATTTTTTAAACTTAGGCATTTAATAAAGTAATAAAATATTAATTTGAGGTATAATCTTTTCTTACTAGCTAACAATAAAATAGCTAAAAGATAAATATGAACTGCACACTATGGAAGAGCAGGTTTCCTAATTACAGTGCAGAGCAAAACAACAGTTTGGAGAGAATATGCATTTTGCATAAAAGTTTCACTGTCTGTATTGAACCCTGGTCACTCAGAGATCGTAGTGTTCAATCACACTGGGAGTGGCAGATGTACTGGCATCAGCTTCTGCTCACAAGGGCCTAACAACACACAGACCGCATCTGGAGCTGTGACGTCAGACTAGCGACTACAGATCAGGAGCACACAACAAAGCAATCCAAACACAGCAAGGCGCTAAAGCAGCTGAACACATGCTTCCAAAAAAGAAACAAGCAAAAACCATGTGCTTTCCCCAAGAGAAAAGACTTCTTCTGTTCCGTAATATTGATAGTATAACTGGGGCCTGAAGCGAACTCTAGTGGTAAGAAAGGAATTCATAAAAAGTTACATTTCAAAGCACTAATGTGTCAGGCTTGGCCTCACGTGCTGTAATCCCAGCCTCAGGGGAAGTGAAGGCACAGGATCTTGAGTTCAAGGTTATCTTCTGCTGCGTAGACAACCTGGCTAAATGAGACCCTGTCTCAAAAAGAAAACCAAGACAAAAATTGAAAACAAAAATAAATTTGGCCATCTTTCCAGGAAAGGGTACATCTGGCACATTCTCATTGCACTTTAAGACCTTGTGACAGTACCTTCAGGAAAAAAGTCTTCGAGATTCTCAGAGCCTAAAGTTCTTGACTTCTCACAGATAAAACACAGCAACTGTGGCCCTTGCTGGGCTAGAAAATTTTTGGTGTCATAGAGACACCACTCTGAGGGGCCAGGTAATGCTAACCCATGTGAGGGAGTCTAACAAAGTCTGAGACAGAACACGCTCTCCTTTGAAGTCATACCCCACTGTTGGGCATGGTGGTGGTTGACTGTAATCTCAGCAACTTGGAGGCAGAGACAAGATATATGGAAAGTTCCAGGCCAACCAGGACCATCTAGTAGACCCTGTCTCAAAAACAAAAATACAAACAAGTAAGAAATTAGGCCCCTGACTCTGTAAGGCCACTGTGCACGGTCCTAAAGGAATCTGCACATACTGGAGCTTGTGATGCTCAGCTCCCCAGGTACCGTCTATCAGAGCAGCATCTGCTTTAACCAGGACACCGGCAGGGCTGGAGCAGCTCCCTGACTGGAAAACTACACCAGGCTTGGTGTAGACTCTAAAAGGTTCATTGCTAACTCCCTAAGTACCATTAGGGTTCTCCATCTCTTGGATGACAGCTGACAGGTTTCCTCGGGGATTCATATGACCTCAGTTTTAAAATCTATGAGGTACCAGTTTCAGTGTTTAGGGCTAGCAGAACTACAGAGAACAAGGAGCAAAGCTGTCCACTGTAGCACAGGCGTTAACTGCCAAAGACCACATAATCACAAGCAGAGGGAGGAGCGGAACCTACACCCCGACTCCTAGCACTCTGCTATCGAGCTTAAGCCTAAGCCAGGCTGCACAGAAAGTAGGGCATCTTCATTTTTCATTTGTGGAATGAGCTTACCTTGGAGATAGTCCCCCATGGGAACAGTTGGTGGGTGAGGTCAGGGGGCTGGTCCTGCTGCTGGGGTGTCGGGAAGGTGTCCGGCCAATTGTATTGCTTGGAGATCCCTGGAGCAAAGGAGTGTAGGCATCATTGTCCAAAGGCTTTCTCGAAAATTCAAATCCAACCCCGCCTGTTGTCTCTTAAGCCGTGTGTAAATGGGTAGGAGCTGACCACAAGGACCCCCTCAGCCCCCACCTCCACAGATTATTAGTTGCATGGGTGGAGAACTGTTCTGTAGGAATCCTTGGAGCTGACAACTGTCATCTTACAGCAGCTAACACTGACTGCCAAACTGAGCAGATCCAGAACTACGTAGAAGACAAATCCCTAGACGTGTGAGAAACTTTCAAGACTGGATTAATTAAGGTGAAAAGATGCACCCTGAGTGCCGGCAGTAGCATCCCATAGGTTGGGTTGCCAGGCTGAACAAAAGAAGGACAGTGAGCTGAGCACCACCAGCAGTCACTGCTTTCTGCTTCTTAACTTCAGACACAGCGTGATCAGCTGCCCCTCACGCCTGCCGCTTCTGCCATCCCTGTTACAATGACTGAGCCATCCTGGGAATGTGAGCCAAAACAAACCCTCCCTTCCTTCAGTTCCTCTCGTCAGAGCAATTAAAGGGGAACTACTAGAGCTGTGCTAGAGTCATAAACAGAATTAAGCATTTCTCTCATTACGGAGTTATCTAAGACAGATCCAAAGAACAAATGCAATACAACGACAACTTGTAAACACCGCACTGACTCAACAGCCTACCCTAAGAAAAAGGCCACATATGAGCACCAAGTCCATTCCCCCAGGGCGTATGCGAGCATCAGAAAGGACCCCAACCTTCACAGGCTCACAGGCTGTTAACCAAGAACAAGGACGCTGGCTGTCCAACAGCTTTGCAGCTGGGTGAGGGTCACTTGGCAGGTCATGACCAAACCACAACCAGGGCACTTACCACACCGGTGTTACTGGAGTTCTTGAGGTGGTTATGCAGGAGTTTGGTGGCACCATCCTGGAATGTTTTTGGCAAGGCACCAAGTAACATGGTAAATTCAGGAGTGTTCAATTCAAACAGAGAGATGAGCACAATTTGTGCTGCCTGGAAAGAGAAGCACGGCTCAGAAACACCTGTGCACCACGTCTCACCAGTGTTCCCTGACGCTCTTTCAAAAGGAGAGAGCTTCTGTTTAACTGAAATCTGAAGAAAATGGCAGCATCACTTTTAATCTGGAACATTCCGTGCTTCGGTTTTAATGCCCTGGCCCAGCACATTTCTTTGGTTGTCTAGTACTAGGAAGGAAGCCAGCAAACAGAACAATAAAAACACATGAGCTGGACAGGCTAGCAATGCACCTCGGTGCATGCTGGGAAGACGGAGCTTCCAGGTAAACCACTGCTGGGGTTATCTTGGGACACTCCACCCACTGTACCTGACTAAGAAACTACACATTTTAAATACACATGAAATACACATGAATACAGTGGTGGCGCACGCCTTTAATCCCAGCTCTCAGGAGTCAGAGGCAGGTGGATCTCCGAGTTCGAGGCCAGCCTGGTCTACAGAACGAGTTCCAAGATAGGCTCCAAAGCTACACAGAAAAACCTTGTCTGAAAAAAAACCAAAACAAACAAACCAACAAAAACCCCAACAAAACAAACAAACCCCACCCCCACCCCAAAAAAGAGCCAAGAACACAGACTTGGGGGAAACCAACAGGATACTGATGATGACAAAAGCACTCGCTATCACCGTTGGGGAAGGGTTTTACTAACTGAGGTAACAATGCAGGGACATTTACAATGATGGTGGCACATGGGAAAGTAATGAGCTAAAACAAGAGACAGGGGCTTTCCCAGAAGCAAAGTGCTCCTAAGGAAGTGAGCCATATGCAACTGAACTTAAAACTCAGGAACTAATGAGGAGGCTGACTTACAACTGCTAAGGCGGACATGGTGGCCACACCTTTAATCCCAGGAGGCAGAGGCAGAAGCAGAGGCAGAACTCTGAGTTCGGGACAGCCAAACTACATAGTGAATTCCAGGCCAGTCAAGGGTAAAGTAAGAGACTTTGTATTAAAGAACAACAACCAAACAAAAACCCAAAACTAAGTGGAATGATACTTCTGGTAAATGCCAATGGTCATTTCTTATTAATTTATAGAGTCAAGAGAAAGGAAAAGATATTATGCAAAACATACAACAGTTTATTTAAGCTTTTGAGAAATGATTTCTATTTTATTCTGACTAACTAGATGACATTTTTCAGAGACTATATTTTTATTTTTCAAATAAAAACTAAGTAGAATGATATTCTTTGTGGGACAAAAAAAAATATTTTCCAACTTTCTAGAACCATTCATTTAGATATATACCAGGCATCATTTCCTCTCCTGATCTTGAAATCAGTCAGCCTTTCTAGCCAGGCCACAGTGGCCAGTATACTGTAGCCACACACGAGAAACATCATTACTGATTGCTCTACAATAAAACACACTTTCCTGGGTTTAAGCATCATTCAAAATGATCTATTTCCCAACAAATGGAGGCACTGTTAAGGTGATTTATACAACAAAGCCAACTTCAAATAGTGTGCAAATTAACTTGTACTGTTAGAAACCTTTAACGAGGTGTTAGAGGAACCTCACACACATGCAGAAAAAGCCCCAAAGCAGGCAGGAGACGGGAACTGCAGCAAACACAGCGTGGCAGGGCAGCAAGAAGGCACAGGCTCGGGTTTCACGTGTGGGAACTGCACGGATCTACTGCTGCACTCCCACTCTTGGTTCTGGAGTCGGCCGCAAGTCGGCTCTGAACTTGCCACATGCAGTCAACGACGACTGTGAACTTCCGCTTTTTCTGCCTCCACCTCCCGAGTGCCAGGATAGCAAGAGAACAGCTGTGCACTACCATGCCCGGACCCTGAGGAGCTGTGGATGGAACCACACAAGGCACGGGCCTTGTGCATGCTAGGCAAGCACTCTGAGACTTACTAGCTGAGACCAGCCCCAGCCCTACTACAGCCCTGAACAGTCTATCTTCATGTGAAAATCGCCACTGTCTTTAAGAGGCTGTACTTCCTCCCGGGATGATGTTACATAATACCACAAACGAATGAGTTTTTCACGATGCTAATTAAAAAGCAGCATCTTTTAAGAACAACAGGCCTGTAGCCCTAGACAATGTGCAAATTCTTGGCTATGTAATATAAATACATTTATCTGAGGAAAGAAAGTACACAATAATTTAAGTTCTAATCCATTAGCCTCTTTTTCCAAATAATCCCAATGATAAATTTAACATATATCATATAAATTAGAACTATATGTACATGTACAGATTTAGTTGGTGAGTGTGCAAATGTGTGTGTGTGTGTGTGTGTGCGCGCGCGTGCGTACCTACAAAGGCCAGAAGAGGGTGTTAGGTTTTGTAAAGCAGGAATTACAAGTAGTTGTGATCCACCTAATGTGGGTACTGGGATCTAAAGTAAGGTCCTCTGCAAGAAGAGTAAGTGCTCTTGACTGCTGAGTCATTTCTCCAGTCCCTTTTACTTTAAGAACAAATTTATTTTTATTATTTATCTGTGTGTGTTTGTGTATACACACGTGCACAAGTGTGCATATGTCTGCAGAAATCAGAAGAAGGCATTGGTATGGTGTAGGATGTTGTATCTCCTAGAGCTGGAGTTACAGGTATTGTAAACCACCTGATACTGTATTTGGAAACTGAACTCTGGTCCTCTGCAAGAGCAGCAAGTGCTCTTAGCTACTGAGCCACATCTCCAGGGCTCAAAAGTCAAACTTTGGCTTAAAGATGCTTACAAAGTACAATCTTCTTACAACCAGATTAAAACTTCAGAAATTAAAAATATAACTTAAGTATGTGCTTTTAAAATGATTTCAAATCAAAGTCTTATAATAAGGCTGTTATAGCTGTACGCCTCACAGAGAAAGGAATTCTGCAAAGCTGGCAGACACAAATTAAACCTTGTTCAGTGTTGATGCTCAGTTGTAAAACTTCGGACGGGGAGAGAAGGACACAGAGTTTTCTCATTTACTGAGAACAGTGAATGTGCTTTTACAAAGCAACTCAAGACAAAGTATTATGAAATCTTCAATTTTTGTTTGTGTGTGTTGTACATGTGTGCATGTGTGTGTGTGTGTGTGTGTGCCATGTGAAGGCCAGAGGACTACTGCCAGGTTTTTCAGGTGCTGTCTACCTTGCTTTTTGGAGAGGGTCACTCAGTGAACTGGAGCTTACCAAGCAGGCTAGGTTGGCTGGCTAGGGATCCCCAGGGAGCTTCTTGTCTCACCTCCTCTGCATGGCAGCAAACACCATAATCCAGGGAACAATCTAACTGGGCCCTAGCTCAGATGAAGCTATCTCCCTAAGGCCTGGATATTTATGAATCTGTCTTTTTTTCCCTTGCTATTCTATTAAATACGGTAGTGAGCTTCACTGGGAAGGTGGTTAAACACAGGCACACACATCATTACATCATTTTCAGTGGCCTGATAAGAGTAACTGGCATGGACAATGTAAAGGCAGACAGGAGGGTGAGCTTGGAACTTTCTTCCCAGTTTCCTTCTCCAGGCCCAGAGTAGGTAGGAACTGACTTAGTAGGGGCATCCTTCCCTGCTCGACTATGCTGACACTGACGCCTGGACTGGTGAGCAGAAGAGGACAGGGTGCATTAGAAAGTGGGAGAGGTCACTCAGGGCTCTTTGCTGGCTCAGAGAAAGTGAAGCTTCATCAAAGCTGGGGCCTGTGAGCCAGAAGTCAGGGACAGTGAGATCTCAGCACTCAGAGGTTTTCTGGGTTCCTTATTTAACCACAATTCTTGTCTCCTGTGACATGAAGGGTGATCAGAGGTCAAACTGAGACGTGGGAGGGAGCCACAGTCATGGTCAAGTTCAGAGTCAACTCTTCTTTTTTAGATTAGGCTATGCTGCTTCTATATTCACACACACACACACACACACACACACACCACTTACATTTAGTTCTTTGTGTGTGTGGTGGGGGTGTGCACATATACTACAGCATGCATGTGAGGACTGGGAAACTCGTAAGAAAACTGGTAAGAGTTGGTTCTCTATTTCCATCAGGTGGATTCCAAGAATCAAACTTGGGTCATCAGGCCTGGTGATAAGAGTTTTTACCTTCTGGACCATTTTGCTCATAATCATTTGGACCATTTATATACTTTTCCTGATGCAGCCAATGGCATTTTTATGCTTCCTAAGTTTCTCTGCTATGTCGTCATCTCTAACATTTCTCAAAACATTTGGAAGCCTGTGGTCTATGATACCCGCTAGACCAAGGACGCCTTGCAGGCTTGCTGTGGAAGGCAACTATTTAGAAAAACAATAGCAAAAGTTTTGGTTTCAGC
>JAQHUG010000125.1:1454891-1485099 GCA_028555095.1 Dicrostonyx torquatus
AAATATTCACTGAGCTACAACTAATTGTATCACCAAAATTTAGAACTGTAATCTTAATATTTCCACCTTTCAAAAAATTGTAACGACTATTTCCATTCATAAACTGACTCAAGCTAAGACACCCTGGACTAACCTTGACTCACACATGCTTTATTTGGTCTTTACAGTGTCATAAACATCTTTAAATATGTTACCAAAATCTATGTTTTTGATTTTTTATAAAGCCTAGGAGCAATAGATCTATATTTTAGTAAGACCACAAATGGAGGCAGCTGTCAGGCTGTCAGTGACCCTCCTTCCCACCTGCACAGCTGTCTGCACAGCTATAGCTGACCAGCCTCTCTAAGGCCTCAAGGTACCGGTGCACAGCACTGGTCTCCAATTTTGCTAAAATGAATCATCCAGTGGAAGAGGACTTTGGAAGCCTTATCACAATGTATGCTACTCTTACTTCTTTCTTTCTTTTTTTTTTTTTTCGAGACAAGGTTTCTCTGTGGCTTTGGAGCCTGCGCTGGAACAAGCTCTTGTAGACCAGGCTGGTCTCGAACTCACAAAGATCTGCCTGCCTCTGCCTCCCGAGTGCTGGGATTAAAGGCGTGTGCCACCACTGCCCGGCCTTACTTCTTTCATAATCAAAAGAAAATGTGTCCAAAATCTGTGCAAATTACACAAGTCAGCAGGCTAAAACATCCGTTAGTAGCAGAGTGCAGTCACAAATCCCATACAGCAGCTGCAAGCATGGATGTGTTTGTTGGTGGAGTGGCATATGCCAACTGAGCAAAACAGTGCAGGAGGGCAGGACACAACCCTACAGGGCAGTGTGGAATCATAGTGGCAGACAAAAAAAAAGCAAAGGCAGAAATCCTAGTACCAATACTAACTGTGACTTAAGCAAGTCAGAGTAGCTTCTGCTTCTCATTGAGAAAATCCTATTTCACCTCTGAGCTCCTTTGCTGTGAAAATCCCATGATACCTGGGGTCTATCCTATGTGAGATTTGGGTTCTATGAAAGTTACTGCCCTGACGTCAAATGCCTGGTAGTTGCTTGCTTGTCCTTTTCAAAGATCTGTGAGTCTTCCTTTTGCCTATACCTTCTACCACATCAGTCAAGTCACTGCCATTATCTTCTGAGATCATGCACTTCTAGCCCAGGCATGCTAAGGCCCCTCAACTGCACAGCTTCTGAAGAGCAGCACAGCCTATAAATGTTCCTGAGCCTCTGTAACAGCCGGAAGGGCTATGTTTTCAAACTCTAAACTGAGAAATGTGTGTGTGCATTATTTATTTCTTACTATTATTAATTTATTTCTGGGGACACACATGCAGTGCATGTGGAGGCTAAAAGACAACATCAGGTGCCATCCTCAGCCACTCCTCATCTTATTTTTTTGAGGTAGGGTCCTCTCACTGAACCCGGAGCACCTTCCTTTCCATGCCCCCACCCCCCACTCCCATGCTAGGATTATGGATTATAGGTGCAAACAGGATTCTGAAACCTAATGCTCATACAAGACTTTAGCACCAACGGAGCCACTTTTCTACCTCCAGAACTGCCCATTTAAAGGCCGTTTATGGTCCAACAAGATTTCTACATTACATATTGATAAATTTCTAAGACAAATTATTAATAAACATAGTATTAAAAATGAAGAACTTCAGAAACATATAAACAAATATTCTAAATAATCTCTCTAAATATTTTAGAAAAGAAAGGGAATTTTTTAAAGCTGCCAATATTCTGTAGGCATTCATAAAGAGATGACACGGTACTCTCCCTCCTAGACTGGCGAGACGTGTCAGCCAGAGTACGAGAGATGAGCACGGACTCCTCCAGCAGCACCACAGCCAAGACCCTAAGTGCTCACCTGGTGACATCCAGTGCCTTCTGAACTTTCGCTTGCACAGATCCAAGTAAGTCTGCTCCCATTTTCTTCAGTAATTGTGTGAGAAGGACGAAAAGCCAGTCTTGCAAGTCATCCTTATGAATGATTATAAAATCCACAAGGGTCTCCAAAAACATACTGAAAACCTGCACGAAGAGAAACCAAGTCCATCACACCCTGCATTCAGGATCTCCACCATAGCCCGAGAACACTGCAAGTGCCCGCCCGAGCTGGCCTAGCCCAGTCTTGTCACTTAGGTTAACAATGCTGGCTACTCTCACAGTCAAAGACACTGCACATTGGAACGCCGCGGGGGTGGGGGTGGGGGTGGAGGATGGGAGTGGTTGACACTTACTCTCTGTTGTGAATTCCACCGCACACCAGGGCATGCAACAAAACAAATTCCATGTTAGTCCACAGCAAAGGAATACCAGTTTCATGCAGTTTCTTTTAAGAATTCTGAAAAAGCTACAAACTGATAAAAACACTCTTTTTTCCTCCATATAAACCTGTAACTGTCAGTACAAAGAAAAGTGAGTTTAATCTTGGAGGATTTTCTGAGAGAGAAAGAAAGACAGAGACGGGGGTGGTGTTTTGTTCTGATTTGATACTAGTCTGGTTCATTCCCTTGCATTCAACACATTATTACAGGACATAAAGGGGCAGAAGCCCTACTCAGGTTTCTGTAACCACTGACTTTTGTCAAGTAATTTGACATGTGCTAATTTCAGATGTTGTTATGAAGAAGTTACCAGGGGAGCTACTAAAAATTCCTGTTAATTCTCATGCCACTATGTAGTTACTCTGCTACCTGAGGTAAAACAGCGCACAGTAGCGTATCTCTAAGCCTGTCTCAGTGAAGGAAGTGGCTCAGGACTCCCCAGGTTCCCACCCGACACATCGTCAGTTCTATCACAGCAACTATTCACCACCAGGGGTCTCCAGTGACAGCTCAGGAAAAAAGTCAGTGAGCTCTGAGAGGTGGGATTCCTAGCTTGGCTCAGGCAGCTAAGAAGTATGAACTAAACTGAGACCTCCAACTCACTGGACAAGAGCCTTCTGATGGAAACAAATTTCCTTCTTTATCCTCACATTCTGCTTCTGAATCAGCAATCTAGAGGTAACGGGTAACAGAAAGTTCATCAATGTGAAACCATCTAACACAACATCCCTTATGGTATAACTTACCAGCTATAGCATGCTTACGCATTAAATCGTATTGCTCTAATACCTCCGTAGAGAACAATCATGATAATCAGATCTTTGGTTAGCTAGGTGGCCTTTCAACTCAGTCTTTTGGGGATTTAAAAATGAATGCTTTTGAAATGTCCTTTCTGGAAGGCCTGCACACTGATTTAGTGAGGGCTGCTGCAGGAACAAGCAGGAGAGGTGCCCTGTGCTTGTGTGAGTGCCTCCAAGGCAAGGGCCTGGTTTTTCCACATCCCTAGCCCATGGCAGGGATTCAGGAAATGTGGAATGGCTGGGTAGATGGGTAAATGGATGGGCAGTGAGTAGGTACATGGATGAATAGATGAAAAGGTGGCTGGGTGGGTAGATGGATGGTAGGGATGGATGCATGGGTGGACAGGTAGGATAGATGGGTGAATGGATGAGCCGATGGGTAGGTGAACAGGTGGGTGGATGGATAAAGTTACTACTTCCTATGAGGAAGCAAGGATAGGAAAGAAGAAAGAAAAGCAAGTTGCTGGACTCTCTGGCTACCAAGGCTTTTTTACTCCCAGCGTCAAAACTTTAGTGTCAGCATGTCCATAATGAATTTGGTTCCTATTCATCTCCACACTCTAGCACCTATCTTGTGTTTACCCTGTAGCCCCCCTCTTGTCACCATCTCTTCTTGACATCAACAGCCCTTACTAGCACCTTCCTAAACAACAGCATTTACTTAAAATACTGTTAGATCAAGGTGATTTTGTAAAGAGTCCCTTTCAGCACTACTTCTGGAAAGGACTTTGTTCCACCCATTGTATGGTTTCTCCCCAACAGTCCTCAAGTTTGGTGTCCATTGTCTTCCCAAAGGCAGGGTACCACCTAGGAGAACTCTATCCAGCAAGCTCTCGGGAACAGCCAGATTCCATCAGGAAAATAACTGAACTTGGTTTTCCAATAAAGGCAATAAATAAATACTTCTATTTTTCTATCTTATTCTATGAATACAAATTCTACATGAGATACCAAAGGAATCATATACATCTTCCCATTACCGTTACATAGTTAAAATGCACAAGCTAGCACCCTGTTTGGCTAAAAGGAGATAGACAAAAATGCTCCTGACTGGATAAAAGATTCCATCTGATTACTTTCAGGGCACTCCTTATTTGAGGCACACCTAATTGGAAGTTGATAGGCATCTAAATTCCTGAGAATTGCACTTAGGAAGATGTTAATGAAGACATTGGGGAATTCTCTCTCAGTCCTCGGGTGTATAACACAGTTCGCACGGGCATGCAGACGGACTATAAGGCCTGGTTACCTTGCTGTGAGGGTCAGCAAACATTCGGGTGAAAATCTCACACAATCTCTTCAATTCTACTCGACTAGAGGAAAAAATGGAAACAAATGAGTTTAAAATGTGGTATCACCAGTGTAAGTAGTTATGGCTTAAAAAACCCTGTAACTAATGTTTAGTTATATATCAACAACAATGCCTATATCAAACGAATCATCTTATCTAATTCATGATGAAATTTAAGCTAGAGTCTTAATTTTAAGATGAGGAAACAGATTTATTTGATCACCACCTGGAAGGAGACAGATAGATGCAAGGCAAGTCCTCTTACTTCAGCCTATGTCTGTTTTCTACCTGCCAAGGTAATGCGCGCGTGTGTGTGTGTGTGTGTGTGTGTGTGTGTGTGTGTGTGTGAAGGTCACAGGACAACCTATGGGAGTCAGTTCTCTCCTCCCACCACATGGGCCCAAGGATTGAACTCAGGTTGTCAGGCTCAGCAGTGAGACTTTATCCATCAAGCCACCATCTTCCCGAGATTCACTCTTAGCACCTTTGCCCTGTCTTCAGCTGGGAACTGAGGTTAAACACTCTGCCATGGGGCTGAGGAGAGTACAAGACACAGTTAACACTGGGACCAAGAAAAGCCTCAGTGCACACCTGTGTCTCCTGAGTCCCCTTTTCACATCATGGTTGGGAAGAAGAGTTCTTCTTTCCTGTCACCCTGGGACAATCCACCTTCTTCATGCACCTGAGACACAGATGCCTCAATGATCCTTCAGTAACCTAGACAGTGCTAGCAGGTTTGCACGGACAACTCGGGTGTAGCTAGTAAACAGTGGGGATCCAGAAAGTGAAAAAGCCAACAAGACCAGAACTTGAAGAGCTACCGTGAGAAAGCACATTCACGCTGTGCCTGACAAGTCACAAGGGTGTCTCTGCTTCAGAAGAATGTGACAGGACCTCTATCAACTTCATGGGCAGAATGGGTTAACGGGAGCAAGGGTGAATGTGGTGTTCAGAGGCCGACTGGATACCAAGCAGCTCAGGAACCATACGGGGCCCAGAAGGGTCCTTGACCCAGAGCTGCAAACCTATTCAGGGTCACAATTTTTTCTTTAAAAAACCAAAAACCTGCCTTCTCTGTAGCAATGCTCAACGGCTGTAAGAACGTATTTCACGGTGTCCACACATCACTCCCATCTACTTAAGATTGGTCTTTAAACCAAGAGCAAATTAACAGGCTGGACTAGTGAACAAAATTTATCTTCCTCTCCCCATCCCCTCATCCTTTTTTCTTTCCTCTTATTTTGGGGAGGGGTGGAGACAGGATCTCACTCTGCAGTTCAGATGGACCCAAAAATACCAGGGATCCCCCTGCTTCTGATTTGCAAGTGCTGAGATTACAGGAACAGACTACCTACACTGAGCGATCTTTCTATTATTTGTGACATAGAATAATGGCATGCCGATGGCAGCTTAGATATGATATAAATGCATATACTCTTTTGGTATGTGTAATACTAGGTTATTTAAAAACTGTATGAGATATCAAAGGAAGTACGAGAGAACATCACTGTAACGCTGCAGTGCTGCTGCTGCTGGGCAGTGCTCTATTTCGTCCCAGGTTCACTGGGTACACATCTAAGCTGTGCACACGAGTGGTGTGAGCTTACACACTGTGTTTTATCTCGAGCCTGGACCAATGTGAAGCTGCTTTCTGTGCCCGACTCCTCAGGAGCATCCCTAATGGACAGACATACACCTAACAGGAACCAAATGTCTTAGCAGCCTCCTAACAGATTGCAGAGAATTTGCTAGATGTTTCCAAGCATCTGCATGGCAGGCACCATGTCTTGCAATCATGAGCAAGAATTCTGCAAGGACTCTGTAATGGCAGATTCCCTCAAAGCCCCTGATGAGTCTAACGGGACTGGGTGTAGATCATGACAGAGTGTCTTTTCCTCACCTCAGTGTTCTCTGGCTCTTCAGTAAGTTCTGCAGGCCCAGGAGCCCCTCTTTCCTTTCGGACCAGTTGGAACTAGCACAGTGGTTGAGAACTTCCGCTACGTCCTCAGTCTGCCGCAGGTAATGAGGAATGCCACCGTTCCTGGAGCCATAGGAGCGCTCAGAGCACACGCTGGAGGCGTCGCTGTTGGCGTCATCGTCAGAGTACATTCCATAGGGCTCATACCTCCTCCTCACAGGCTTCTTCTGAAATGTCCCATGAGGGGCGGGGTAAGGAAGAAGTGGGAAGGGGAACGTTCATGAGTCGTTTACTGACAAATTACAGTGCAGAATGAAATGTAAAAACACACACATTTCTATGCTTGCAGATTAGGGAAGTGTCGAGGTGGCGGTGTAAGTGGCATGCGCATCTTGGTGAGGGAGAATCTGCTGTTTTGCAGAAAATGTGGATATGTGTATAGGTGGCAAGGGAGATTTTCAGCACGATGGTCTTGGGTTCCAATCCAGGTATCACTGCTGAGCAAACTGTGTTATTTTCTGCCTCAGTGACTCCTCTCGAGGAAGGCAACAATCCCACTCAGCAGACTACGGGGAGGGTTCAGTGGAACTCTGAAGGATGACGTGTGCACGTGCTCACGTCTTCAGAGACCAGAGCAACCGGCCTTAAGCACGGTCTACGGATGCCCTTGGCTTGAACCATCATACTCGCTTTTAAGAAGTTTGCAGCTGAGATGTCTGTGGTGGAAGTGTCTACGCAGAAGGGTCCCACACTGTGTGAGCCACTGAGATGTCTGTGGTGGAAGTGTCTATGCAGAAGGGTCCCACACTGTGTGAGCCACTTTAGCTAACAACATTGTTTGGTTTTATAACGCAAATAGGCTTCTTCTTTTTCTTTTCTTTTAAGATTTATTTATTATGTAAACAATGCTCTGCCTGCATGCATGCCTGCATGCCAGAAGAGGGCACCAAATCTCATTATAGATGGCTGTGAGTCACCAAGTGCTTGCTGGGAATTGAACTCAGGATATTTGGAAGAGCTCTTAAACTCTGAGCCATGTTTCCAGCACAATAGGTTTCTTTTTAAAGTAGACTACAACAGCCTCTTCCATCTTCTCTCACACCCTGAATATAAGACAGTGTGTTAAATCCATACATAGGACAATAGTACGGGAAAGTTGGCACATACAATGTTTCCTAAATGCAGTTACTGACTCTAGCCACACAGTTTTAATTTTCAAATAATGTTAATTATTTTGAATATCAGTTTACTCAGGACTGTACTGCCTCCTGTCCCCAAAAAATTATTCATAGCATCCTCTTTTTACCTTTGAAAATAGTTTTGAATTCGATAACAAACCATATGATTTACACTTACATAAGCCAGATGCCTAAAATAAGAAAAAAGGCAATTGACAGACCTATTCATGAAATTATGATAAAATAGACAGAAACTGAGTTAATAAAATGAGACACAAAAAGGAGAGGGAGTAGATGGTGACATAAAAACAAAAAACCAAAAAGAAGCATGTGAAAGGTGACGGACTCTATCACAGACAGCAAATCAGAATGCTTACCAGAAACACGTGAGACCAGAATTTCTAACTACAGCTACTACATTTTGTGCCACTTTCAACTAAATTCTAAAAGAAATTTACTTGCAACAGAAACACATGGTTGTAAACAAAAGTGAAAGCACAGGTACCTTGCTCCTGGCGTCTCCTAACAGCTGTAGGCAGGGAAGTATTGGAGGACGGGGAAAAAGCATAGAGAATTATGTCAGAAGCACATGTGGGGATTGTTCTGGCAACAAAAGTGTACAGCAAACATCTCTTAGCAAACCAAAACCACAGGTCAGCAAGCGGTTTGTCTGGGGAGATCGCAGCAGGCGCTTTCTGAATGGCATTTCCTCATCCTGCACCTCTCCCCAGGCTCCTGACTTAGGGCAGAATTCTCCACCAGACGTCCCACGCCCAGAGGCACCTCTCTAAGTCACTGTTCATCCATTATTTGTTCCTCTGAGGTCTTCTGTCTACCCCAGGGGCGTCCATTCTGTATGCAAGGATTCCCTACCATTCCGGCACTTTCCCCTTCAGAAGCAGGTCACTCGGAGAGACCAGACAGAGTAGACAAAGGAGCAAGGGCAGCATGGACAGAGTGGGACTGGGGCTCAGAGGAAGGCTCAAGTCAACTAGCAAAGGGCTGGAGTCTCTAGCTCCACTCTGTCTCCTAGAAATTTGTACACGGTCCCTTATGTGGGATTTAAACAACTAAGAAAATCATCTGCTTGAACTGCAAGTCCATCTTAGCCAAGGCTGCAGCTCCATTGTTTCCCAGTCCGCTGAGCACCACTTCTGCGGGTCTTTGACTAGATAAAAGGCAGATTCAGAATGCTTTCACTTGGAAAAAGAAAGCCTCACTGGATTCTGTTCCAGCTCTTGACTCTTAGGCTAAAACCACGGTTTGAGCAATACTGCGCACTCCAATACCTGCCAGAAAAAGTTCCTTCTGTGCTTAGGCTGATGAATAGAGCTGGCCAGGCTGGCTGCCTCCCAGGAAAGCCTTCTAAGAGTGGCCAACAGCTTGCTCAGAGAGACACATTAAAGAAACATCTGACTGAGCAAGAACAAACAAGGCAGAGAGCTGGAGGGTGGAAGCGGGATTCAGAGGAGCCACCGACCAGAAAGTCATGGTCAGGTGGCACAGGCCATATTCAAAACCTCAGACTGGAAACTGAGACTTTCCAGTAAGAAAGAGTTATGTGTGTGCTCCTCTCCTAAAAAGAGAATAAATCTTAGCGCAGCAGAGGGCGGGGCGCCATTCTGAAGAGCACCTATTTCAAATGCTGAGCTCGTGAAGCGGGCATGGGAGGCTGCTCCTACCAGTCGGGAGGCAAGTTCACCAAAGCTGACCCTACAGAATGTCTGCTGTACCACAGACTGAAGGAACCATGAGCATGTGACTTTTCCCCCCAAGTACTAAGATGCAGTAAGTGGAAATTCCTCCACTAGGTCTTTAGATATTTAGAGACCAAATCTTAACATTTCAGAAAACTTTCATGTATGTACATGTGTGCATGTGTGTGTGCATGAGTAAGAGAGAGAGAAACGGGGTGGGAGTGGATCAGCCTTAGGTACCATTCCTCAAGATGCTGTTTACCTTGCTTTTGAGACAGGATGTCACTTATAGCTGAGCTCATGGACTTGGCTCGGCTGGCTGGCCAGCAAGCCCAAGATATCAGCCTGTCTCCATTTTGCTGGGGCAGCAATGATAAGGCCCGCTACCACACACAGCTTCATCTATGGATTCTGGGGATTAAATTCATGTCCGTGTGCTTGCATGACAAGTACTTTATTGATCCATTTTCGGGGGTGGGGGAAATCCCCTAGCTCAGAACCACATAACAGAACAAATATAACTTTCAGATCTCAAACTCTACTGTCCGTTGTTATAATGATGCATGTACTCTATGCTGTCAAAACTCGTAAAGCAACGGAGGCAACAGGATGGAAAACAGGAAATGCTGTGGGAAAAGCAGCTATGGCATACAGAAAACAAAAGAGATAGCTTGATGACATGTGCGAAGCCCAATGTCATCAAAATTTCCTGAGTGCCAAGAAGCATGCGTGGGTGAGGTTCTTGATACTGCTCGCTCCTGCAGGCTGATTTCACTGTGTGAAAGAAAAAAATAGCTAACTTTACCTAACCTTTCCCTCTTTCTGCCTGTGTATATACGTGTGGTGTGTGAGCATGTCAGTGTGTGTGTGCGCGCGCGCGTGCGTGCGCACTGTGCATGCACGCTGGACTGAGAGGATTTCAAGGGTCTTCCTTGATCTCTGTCTTACACTTGAGGTGTGGTCTCTCCCTCAAACGCATAGATTGCCAACGTATAACCTAGCAGGCCAGCTTGCTCAGAGGATCCCATTCTACCTTCGGGATGCTGGGATTACAGGCAGGCCTGTCCTGAACCTGGTATCTATGTGGGTCTGGTCCTCACCTTTACTTGTGCTCTGACGGGTGAGCCATCACCCCAGCCCTATTCACAAACCTTTTGAAGAGTGTAAAAGATGACTTAGTCACCTGATTTGAGGGCGATTTTGTGTTAAGAGAGAAAACTATGTTTGAGCGACTGCGACTCCATCTTTTCCGTGCCTCTTACCAGCGCATCAGCCACGGCAGCTTCTAGGTCTGTGCTGGTGCTCAACACTCGCATGGCGTTCACGGAACCAGGGATTCTTCCTGACTGGCCCAGCCCAAACCGATCTATGTGAAAACAAAAGCAGGACATGTGTCAGCCACGCATAGCTTCGCAGTTCTCGGCAAGGGTTCCTGCCTCCTTCCACGAAAGAGAGCGACAGGAAACCTCCCAGCCGCTGCGACCTGCACTGGGCGTGCCTGCCAGTGGTAGCTCAGGTGCTTATATCTAACACCGAGGAGCCACAGGCAAGTGCTTTTTTTTCTTTTATTTTTTAAGTGGAGCCTGTTTTGGACATTTTGTTACTGAAAAGGCTTAGACAGAAGATAGGGACTGTACAGAAGGGAGGAGGGCTCTGGGCTGAATCTCATACTCTATTTAGCTTTCCTTCTAGAGGCAAATACCCTTGTAGTTTGTTTAACTTAAGTACGCTTCATGGTTGGGAAATAAGATGTAAGGTAAAGTGATGGGAAAAGTTAAAACTTGAAATAAATTATTAATTGATCTTGGTACAAATTTTCCCTAGCGTTATTATTATTTAAAGATCAACTTACTAAAATTATTTAATAATCACCATAAAAATCTAACACCTTCTTTTCAGAACATCAGTCATTTAGATATCATCAGTTTAACTTTTACGTGAGTCCCTTGAAGGATTTTTGAATGATAAACTTTAAATAGAAAAGGCAGAAGAATTCAAAAACTTAAGATAAATGTTAGAAATTTAAACAATTGTTCTAAAGTTCTTTTTAAAAGTTATATTTATCTATTTATTTGTGTGTGTGTGTGTGTGTGTGAGAGTGTGTGCATGCCACACATGCTAAGAGGACAGAGAAGGGTGCCAGATGCCTTGGAGCTGGGACAAAGGCACTGGGGAGCTGCAGAACATGGGTACTGGGTGCTCTTATCCACCGAGCCGCCTTTCTGCCATCCCAGAGCTGTTCCTTATCAAAGTCAATGAAGACTTCTTAGGGTCCCACTGAGTCAGCCCTAGCAGCTTTCCTGACTGCGGCAGGGGGATGTCTGTGGAAGTTATACATTCCAAGACGGCTCGCCCTCCACGGATGAGAGGTCTATTCATCAAAATTCTAATACATGGAAACTTTTTAGAAGAAAATGTGTTAAGATAAAAAATGTTTTCCCACAGTTATACAGAAAACACTATTTGGACAAAGAAAAATAACCTCTGCCTTAGTCACACTTTTAGCAATACAGCACCTAGAATAAGATGTAATATTTATTCTTACAGGAATTGATCTTTCTTTTGAAATTACATTTTAATTTATTCCCTATTATGTGGGGAGGTGCTATGGCACTCATATGGAGGTCAGAGGACAACTTGCAGGAGTCAGTTCTCCTTTTCCATTGTGTAGGTCCCAGATATCCCATTCAGGCGGACAGGCTGGATGGCAAGCCTTTACTTGCTGAACCATCTTGCTGGGCCCAAGGAACTGGCTTTCTTTTGAAATGATATATTTAAGCATTTTGGACAGGGAATAAGACAGCGCCTACAACATTAGTGGAGTTTAGTTAGCTTTTGTTAAAACATCACTTTCAAAATATTTTACCCTTCTACTACCACAGGCAGGGAAAATAATTTACACACTGCTAGTCAAAAGACTAATACACAGTCACAAATTTTTTTAATAAAAAAACAGAAACCGTATGTCACACTATCCCCTTTTTTAATGCACTTGCTGACGATTGCAAACGTCATCTTCTCATCAGATTTTGGTGATGAGTCACTGGGCTCTGTGAGCTACGAAGAGCACGGACAGTCAACTCATCCCTACATCCTAATACTCATTTGTTAGAATGTGAACGGGGACGGAACTGAGAGGTCTGGGCATGCTGTTTTGTCAGTAATTTTGGTTCAAGTCTTTTTTCCATTAAAAAAGGGTAGATAGCAGGGGATTTATGAGGAACAAATGAGTAATTCAGTTAAAAGCCATTTAAAAGTTACCCAGCATAAACATAAAGTCTTAAAAACAAACAAAAAATAAAGAAACAAAACAAAAAAAACACAAGTCGATTTCATGCCAGCAGCTCTTATTCCAGGGATAATATTGAATCTTTTCAGACAGAAAATTAAAACTTTTTTTAGACTAAAGCAAGGATTCAGTGCTTCCCAGATGCATATAGCTTTGCCACACACAGCAACTGTTGGTTGATAAAGTGGACAATGTGACCTGTGGATCTGAAGGGGACATGCTTGTCTAGATCACCAGGCAAAACCCTGCAGTCCATACTCACTGTTCCGACATTATGATAAAGCAGTTTTCCAAGGGATGGATACAGAGGCCTGGGCCCTCAGCCTGGCCCTGGTTCTTAAGGAAACATGCAGCTGGCTCCGTTCAGAAGAATGCGAGGGCATGTTATTCACTGGATAAATGGGCGAGCATCGGCACCATTAACAGTGTGTGAATTAGTAGAGCATGCTGACTCCATTGAGAAACTAGCCGTTAGGGGTGTTAGTGTGTGCAAATGACCCAGTTAATTTATGGTGGCATATGGATGCATCTTTAGACACTCACTCTCTACTCCTGTGGCCGGTGGGTTTCGTTAAGTGAAGCTGACCTCTTGCACCTTCAGGCCTGGATCCTGACCCTGCCCTCCCAAAGCTGTGAGGGTACTGTATTTTCCTATGTGTGAATATGTATGCTGTGATCTAGGTGTGTGGAACTGGTAGCTGACGCTAACACGACTACCTTAGCATCTGACAGAACACCGGAGTAAGGAATGTGGGAACGAGAGACTGCCGGATGGTAGCAATCCCCCTCTCCCCACAGGGAGGCCTAGACCTTTCCTGGGAAGGGGATGTGAGGAAGGAAGGAGTACTTCCCTGATTTTTGTTTCAATGTAAATATGAATGCTAGAGAAATAATGCCAAACAGGCGACCGAGCATAAACATTCAACAACTCAAAAAAAGAAAACACAGGAGGGCGAACATGAGGTACACACATGCCAAGTGCTAGCGAACACGATGACAACAGAGGCTGACATGGGGGCGGGAGGACGGATGGAGAAGCTGATCATGCAGTTAGCACTTGTTCACCTGACTGCCCAACAGATTCAGCAGTGGAGAGAGCACTAGTGGACCTGGAATGACGTCGAGAGGCTGCAGGTAAAAGGAACGGCAACACCCACAGGATTAACACACAAGTACCAGAGGAAATGCGGGGGCTGCTACCACCAAGGCCACGTTTCTCATGAAGAAATGGTGCTGGGTATGAATGGACAGCAGGACTGGCCCCCACACCGCATGGTGGTCGCTGGCCTCACACAGCTCTTACACACACAGGCATGACAGAGGCACTCATCATAGTGCTTCATACTAAGGACGCACTGACGAACTCAGACTCCAGGTTTAGATTCACACCAAGAAGCTTCCACCAGCCATCATGGAAATAAGCCACGTGAAGAGCATCAGGCGCCAGCACCGTCTGAGCCCAGGGCGGACAGCGAAGGATGGATTAAGTCAGCTCACAAGATGTCACTGGTATGTGATGCATATGGCACCATGCACCAAAAACAAAAGCGAGAGGGTCGTATGTTATCTCAACAGGAATTCATGGAGCTGCATCTGACCGTGGAAAGGCTTGGTGTTTTCCACACCAAGTTATCGATGTACCTGTCTGACTGCTTGGCATCCACAGGCCGCGAGGGCAGAGGCCTTCCTTGGAGACCAGAGCGGGAGTCGGAGCGCCATTTCAGAAACACAAATGGCAGGCCTGGCTTGGCCACAGCCGGCTACGGCCCTTGGTAATATACTAGCCCTGTTTCTTCATCTCTGAAGGGGTGGTAGTCACAGTCATGGAGAGTGTTAAAGGGGACCACACACCACTGCCAGCACACAGCAGTGCTGGTGACAGTATCAGCATTAGAGGTAGCAGTGACTGTCAGAGAAACTTACGTGTAGGATAATATTTTATGACTATTTGTAATACGTTTATGAATTCATCGACCTGAGGAAATGGATGTTAAGTTCCATCCTTGTAAAGAGTAACTTAGAGAAGTAAATATGGAATAAGAAACTGGTCTGATATGCAGATGTCACAGGCCCAAATAATATTCAGCTACTCATATAGTGAAAACAGCAGACAATGCCTGCTGCCTTTCATTGCTCTGGAAAAGCCAAGGTGTTATATCACAGAATGCTCACACGTTTAACAAATCACTGAGAGGTGAAACCCTTTACCTCCTCTAGGATTCGGCACACATTAAAATTCACACATTTGTTGACAAAACATCAAGACCTCTAACCCCCAGTGTTTATTTCTAAGCTCATGCCACTTTATAAAATATACACCCTGTGGTAGATTGATATAAAAAGAAAACATTACCTGGTAAAGCAATACAAATTTTAGAGGCTTGAAACAAAAAAAAAAGGGAAAAATCCTCTTTTTGGAAGATTAACACACAAAACATTGAGGTGATGTGTCTAAAACAAGACTTACCGCTTTCCTAGGTAAGGGAGCTGCAGGGTGCCGTTTCCTGGAGGCCAGAACAACCTGCACAGCTCCTCGCTGTCACATTAGCGCTCTATCTTCAATTTTACATTGAAAATGGATCTAAGCAGTACTTGACCTGTCTGTAGGTTTCTTAAAATGTATTTCTTTAGATTGGACACAATACTCTACAGAATGTCTGCTCTGTAACGACTCACTTTGATCAAAGCCTGACTTGATTGGCAGCAGAGTTCTAGAATCTGTAATCTCACTAAGATTACTGAGTGGCTTGAACACAGTGTTCCAAACTTAAAAATGGCAGGTGCAGTTGGCAAACTGCCCACAGCTTCCACACTGGAGATTCTGAACATGCTCTCTGTCATTAGTACCTGAAGAACACAGTACAACAACGTACACAGCATTTACAGTGTGCTTAATATCATAAATAATTCAATGATGATTTAAATGTATGGGCGGGGAGGCATGGGGAGCACAGCCTGTGTTTAATACTCCAGCATCTTATAAAATAGACTTGAGCATCTACAGGCAGCCCTGGAACCAACCCCTGTAAAGGCAGAGAGAGCTCTGCATTCACTGAGATACATTACCTTTCTCTTCTTTCTCTCTCTCTTTCTCTTTCTCTCCTTCCTTTCTCCCTCCCTCCCTCGCTCTCTTCTTTCTTCCTTTCTTTCTCCTAATGAAGTCTGGCCATGTACTCAAAAGGTAACTAGTGGGAAGTGATTATAGAGACAAATAAGAAAAAGAAGGCGTTCAGGGATATGGAGCAAGCTCCCATAGGACAGCCGCTTTCTGGGAGGCCTCTCTGAATCCCTGGGTCCTAACTCCAAGTCTGGAAATTAACACTTCAGTAAAATCTCTTAGCCCTTTTCTCTGTGTCTAACCCAGTAGAGACTTCACTACAAAGCACTGGCCACATGGCTGAGCAACGTGAGAGACTCATCAGAACTGCTTTTGAAGAAGGCAGGCTGGGAGTCAAAACCACACCTGGCTCGAGTGTAGAACTGGTACAATCAAGCTTGGAAGCTGATGAGAAGGGTGCTTGTCACTCGGCATGAGCAGGGACTGAAAGCACTTGTGCCAGCTGATGTTTCAAATGGGGCCCTCTTGTTATTCCTCTGGACACAAGTTTGGGGCCCAGATTTAACCCAAGGAGGTAAAAGGCATGGTCTAAAAATTCAGCTAGCAGTATTTCCTACTGCCCTGGCTACAACACAAGAAAGCAGCTGATGAAGCCAGAGCTGCGGCTTCTGCCTTGGCAGCAGCAACTACACACTGTACTAGTCTAGGATGTCACCGAGACAGTTGAGCAGACCTGTTTACCCAAGGAGCAAAAACTGATGTGGTCTATCAGGTGCTCAGGGTTCAGTCTAGATACCAGAATTCAGCCCTCTCTGTCCATCCACAAACTGCATGCCAGACTTCAAGGCTGGATCCACACAGTGTAAAATGTCAGCCACAAGAAAAATGCTGACCTGCTTCTAACAGACAATCTCATCCCCAGACGGAACTGCTCTCTCATTTAACAGGCTGTTTTGGAAGGCCAGAGAGTAAGCCAAGGCACACAGGTGTATAACCTGCATTTTAAAGGGAAAATCACCAGTTCATTAAGGGGTTAAAAGTGAGGAGTACCCCTGAGCTATCATGAGAATGCTGCAATGTCCCTGCATGCTAAGCCACCTGGCTGAGGGACAGAGTAGCTGAATCTGAGGGAAGGAGCCACTAGAGGAAGAGGGCCCTCTGGAAGGCTGTTGGTGTCTGTTCGCTACATCCTGACTTGGAGGATCACTGACCCTGGAGAAAATCAAGGCATCAGAAGAGGTGTAGAGCATGAGCACAAGAGACAGAGAGCGTCCATTTGATGTCTCCCTCTGAGCGACGTGTACAGTGTGAAAAGATCAGCTGAGTAATCACACAGCCAGAAGAAAAAAAACTCACAGACTGCTGAAGCCCCTGCTTCACTGGGAATGGGATCATTTCAGGTCTAAACCAGCAAAATTACTTCTGCTTTTTATGTTCATTAACAGTAAAACATAACCCGGGTGGCACCACACATGCCACACAGGTCGGAGGATAAAAATCTTGGCATGAGTGTGGACCTTTGGGAACTGACAATCTGTACTAAACAAATGTACTGTGACCATTTTAAAGGATGGCACAGCTATTAAAACTAAAATTCATTTCACTCTTGAAATGTTATATGATTATACTCTTGTCCTTCCTTTGAATTATATATACTGGGCTTGGGGGCGTGGCTCAGAGTCGAGAGCCCTGAAGACCTGGAAGCTTGAGGCCCTGGTTCCGTCCTCTCTAGGAAAAATAAAGGTAAGCCAAAAATGTGATGACTACGTTTCAATTCTGAATTCACCTCATGTGAATTCATGCAAAGCCATTCAGCTAAGTTTTGCCTTATGTTAGAAACTGCCACACGAATGGACTTACTCAGTGACAAGAGGCCACACATGGCCATATTTGCCTCCGCTCGTGTGTGAAAACGGGTAGCTGCTGAAGTTTATGCATGCAGAGGGGACCACACGGGTGACTAAGGAAGAGGGAAGAGAGAAGAAAGGCTCACAGGGCAGCAGAGGGAAGCGGTCATTCCACCCAGCAGTGTCTGCACAAGCACCTGGAGCCCCTGCGCAGCGCCTATGGGTACTCACCGAGTGGAGCGAAGCCCCGAGCAGGGCTTGTATCGCGGCTGCTCTCACGGCTGGTATCGCGGCTGCACCCCTGACTCATGCTGGGTCGGGGGATACGGCTGCTCCGTGCTAGCGTGCAGCATGAGGGGTTTCAGAGAAGGTGAACAAATTTAATGAAGACAGAAAAACTCACAAGCATCAGTCACATTTGCTTAAATGTAATTATGACATTGTCTATGCTAGGAAGTATGGACAACCTGCCCATGATGAGGTCATACTGACAGGAGGGTCTGGATAAACTCGACTGTGCTCTGCGGATTTAAACACTGAAGAGAAATTACACTTAACTGTGAGAAATGAAGTCTCCCGAAAGGTCAGTCTGGCATCAAATATAGTAAGATCTAAAGCATGTCAGGAACAATGAATGTCTGTGGCTTTAGCAGACATCTCAATGAGGGCTCTGGAGTCTAAAGCTGACTTCATGGCACTTGGTTCCCCCAAAAGACCATTCAATCTGGCTGAATAATAGGAGTAAGGGCTATAGTCTTGAAGTCTATGAACTTCCCTACTGAAAAGAAGATGGTCCTGACACGCTCATCAAGATGGAGATGTCACACACAAGGGCAACCATCTAACCAGCAAATCAGAGCCAGGACTGCCTGCTTCCTATTTTATGATCTCTACAGCAAGAAAGTGGACAATGTCAGTATTTGGGCAAGAAGATTCCTCTACTGACCTTGGAATAGTATTTTATAGTTGTCTCTGGACAGTTTATTATTCCCATACATGAAACATGTAAGACAAAAATCATACAATAGTCAAGTCTAATAGTATTTTGACTGTGAAGTTCATACAGACCATGATACCCATGCTTATCAGTCTGAGGAAGCAGAAATAAATTAGTGGCCAAACACTATGCAGAAACACTGAGCATGCAGTACGTGCGGAGAAACGCCTAACGTCACAGCTGGTGGGAGCATCTCATCCTCAGAGGTCTAGAACTTCTAGACTGGGTGGGACTGACTCTTGAGACCTTGGAAACTAGTGAGCTTGATTCTCTGGTGTAAAACAAGCATGTTGTCTATGTCACAATGAACAGAGCCTAATATTTCAGAGCAAAAATTTATAGCTAAACTATAACAAGAACATTTCACTAACCAGAATCATAAAACTCCAGTAAAGAAGAAAGGGTAAGTGAGAAATGAAGCCAGCTTAGCTCTGTGCTGACGTGGAACCTGACCCCGAGAGCTTGGAAGTGATGTTCAGACGCTTGTCAGTCTATCGGAAGGGAAGGGTGAGGCAGGAATGTAATCTGAAATGGTAGACCTCAAAGGCCTCACTAGAAGTTTCTTAGTTTGGACAGAATGACAGGGAAACACTGGAATTTGCACTCACAGCACTGGGGACTAGCTAATTAGCAATTTCTGGTGATACTCTAAGTAGGTCACATAAGGACAGCAAGAGTAACAGGCGCCACGCTGAACACACCGACACAGGGGAGCTTCCTCAAGTGGACACAGCAGGGCTGCTTATCTTTAGAGACTCTGTACCTGAGCCACAAAGTGACCCGACCCGTACAGCTCCCAGCTGCATTACTGGTCCAGCTACTCGATCTCCCCGGTTCTCGTCCTCCCCACAGAAAATAAGGAATGAAAAGAATCATCTCATTGACATAGGGACAATGCACACATACACACATCAGAAATGTTTGCCAAACATCATCCATGGAAATCCTGACCTTTCCTACTGTCGATTCCAAAGCAGGCAGCTAAAACGTTCTCGTGGTTTTTCACTGAAGCGCAAGCTCAGCTGACTACTATTTAACTTTATCCAGAACCCATGCCTTTCAAGTTCACAGAGACGCTAAAGAAATGGAAATATATGCTCTCTCTGGAGTAGGCCTGCATTATGAAGACAATAAGGACCACTAACAAGAACAAACAGCTGAAATATAAAATAATGCCCACATAAACTTCTTGATAGGCCTCCCCCAGAATCCCCCAAGAATGCACTCACCCTCCATGCTCACGGGCTCCTTTACGATGTGACACATAGAAAAAAGAATTTTGTCCACTACTTTGTCAGAAATCTGTCCACAATTGCCCCAAATCTCATTAAAATACATTTTGTGGTTAAGAGTGGTATTTCAAATGTTAGGTAACTTAAACCATGAGAAAAAAACAGACACAAAGACTAACCTACAGAAAGATCTAGAATAAACACAGAAAATTATTTTTATAGAATAAGTGGTCAAAATTCATTCATATAATCTCCATCCATTTACCCATCCACTTACCTACCTAGAGTATAAAACCAGCTTGTCTTGTTAGGAAGTGCCCAACAAACACCCTAGGTGAGTGGAGGGCATGGGGGAGGTGCAAGAGGGGCAGGCGGAACACACTTGGTCTCCCAACAGCACTCACACTAGAAAGCTCTGGACCTCTGTCTACAGGAAACGCTGACAGGTATTCAAGAACCACTTGTTTGGTTTGCATTTCTTGAGAGACTCTACCCTACATCACAGTGTTTAAAGGTAATCCTTACTTTTGTCTTAAAAACAGGATTTTTTTTTTCATTTTTAGTTAACATGTATTTGTATATGCCTAGAGAGTAGTGCAGTCCACATGAGTGCAATGCCTATAGGGGTCAGAAGAGGGCATCAGACCTGCCTGGGCTGGAGTTGGAGGTGGGTCCAGGCAACCGAAGTCCTTTGCAAGAGTTTATGCTCTTAACCGATGAGCCATCTCTCCAACCCTACTTTTGCCTTTTAAGGAATGACCCAATCAGAGTGCACAGCAAGGCAAAAGTGCAAGAGAATTAATGAAACTCGAAACTAAAGGCATAAAATGCTTCTTTAGATATTTTCATGTCCCAGCAAATCTTTTATAGTTAAAAGAAATCTTTTAGTTAACTTCAATCTTCTAAAAATCTTTTTGAACCGGGAAGTCATAAGACGTTTAAAATATATACCACACAATGTAGGTTGCAAAACTGTTAAACAGTTTTTCTAGTCTCTTTGACGGATGCATAGGAGAAGCGGACTGGAGGCAACTGCTAACAATCACTATTGATGCTGGGTATTTGTGTGGCTTCACATCTGCAAAGTCTTTGAGACACCAAAGTGGGACAATTTATGAATGTGCTTTCCTGATTGTTTTAGGTAGCTTATTGGGGGGGGGAGCAAAAGAGAGAGAGGAGGGAGTCAGTCTCTGGAGAGGGAGAAAGGTGCAGGAGCACTGTGTGCAAGAGCAAGCAGGGCTGCTTCTGGACTGTCCAGTCATGTGCTTTCTACTTAGTGAGTTTTAAATGGCAGTTGGGTGTGGTAGATGGTGCCTGAAACCCCAGCTCCTGGGTGGCTGAGAAAAGACTCCTGCAACTAGGCCACCCTGAACTACAGCTACAGTCCAACCTGGGCTACAGGGTGAGACCCTGTCTCAACAACAAAACAAACAACAGACAAAAAAGTACAAGAGCCCTGGCATTATTTCTATAACAGGAAATAAAAATTTAGTTAAGTACATTTAAAACAAAAGAGGAATAATTCGTAGACTATCACTAGAATTGTTCTCTCGGGGATGGCCGGCACATGTGCGGAGGTCGGTCCCTGAGTCATGCACCTGGAAGCTTGCAGCAGGCTCTCCTTTCGAACGCGCACCTTGTAGCAGGAGTGGTAGGATTACAAAGGTGCGCTGCCACATTTGGCTTTTTCAGTGGGCTCAAGTCAACAACCTTGTGTCGTTGGACTTGTGAAGCTAGCAGCTTTACCTACAGGACCATCTCCCTGGTCTTATTATTAGTTTTTAATGTAAATTCTAAGCCTTAAACTAGGCTAGCAGTCATTAAAACTGCTTAAGTTTTAACTGAGTTACGTAGTTTGGAGATTTTAAGGAAGCATTCTATAAACATGTTATCCTTCTTCTGAATATTTGTATTTAAAACTGTCAAGCTGTAAACCAAATGGTTAGACACACAAATATATTCTAGTATAAACTCAATGATCACAGTAAACAATCCATTACTGAAAAACACTAAGCATCTACTACCTTATAAGTGGTAAGTATAAAAGTACATTTTGTTCATATGTATTATGTGTGTGTTCTCATATGTGCGGAAGTAAAACACCTTCGATCAGAACTTCATGCATGATCTTAAAATACTACTCACTCCCTTCATGAGCACCACTAATTCTTTAGACAGACATGGTGACACAATCCCAGCACCTGGGGGATCAAGGTAGGCAGGTCTCTGAGTTCTATCTAGGCTAGCGTGGGCTATATAAGACCCTATCTCACCAAGAACACATGTCTCTGGGCATGTCTGTAAGGGCGTTTCTAGACAGGGTTAGAGTGAGACGGACAGACCCATCCCATGGGCTGGGGTCCTGGACTAAATAAGAGTGACCTGAGCATTATCATCCTTGTCTTTGGTTCCCACCATGTGACCAGCTGCCTCCTACTCCTCCACAAGCCTTCCCCAACAAGAAGGGCTGGACCCTAGAACTGCAACCCAACAAGAGCCCTTCCTCCCGTAAGGTGCCAGTCAGGTGTTTTGTCATGGCAAGAAGAGCACTGGAAACAAGCAGTGCTCCTGATAAACACAGACATCCCAACAGAAGAGACTTTTTGAGACATCATAGCAGAATGCATCGCATACATACAATTTACATCAACATCAGCAGTCAACAATGGGACAGGCAGCATCGCATACATACAACTTACATAGATGTCAGCAGTCAACAATGAGACAGACAGCATCGCATACATACAACTCACACAGACGTCAGCAGTCAACAATGGGACAGAAAGCATCGCATACATACAACTCACACAGACGTCAGCAGTCAACAATGGGACAGGCAGCATCGCATACATACAACTCACACAGACGTCAGCAGTCAACAATGGGACAGACAGCTCAAGAGTCATGCCTAGATTTAAAATAAAATGTATTTCAAACAAAGGCCTGAGCCAGATGCAGATGGGTTTCAAGAGCGGATGAGACAATTCAGACATTCCTCCTGGAAATCTGATTCAAATCAAATCTTACCCACGTCTTAACACCTGCTCCTGGCTGAGCCCTAACAGTCGCTGCCCTTAAATGCCAGCCACCCCCATGGCTGATGAGTCCTTCTGGATTTGCTGCTCTCCTCCTGAGAGTGCCTTTTCCTGGGACTTTAAAGCAGGACCTATTCCTGTTGTGAGAGAATCTCCAGGGTCTCGCAGAAAAAAGGAAGACCCTCCTATCTGTTGGTCCCTGAGCACCTGTTACCGCATCCCATACGATTTTACACCTCCACCCCTTCTCAAGAGATCAGAAGGGTTTGAAAACGAGGAAACTATATTCATTTATCTTCTAATTCTTGGGTCTAAAAAAGAGCCTGGTATATATTCCAGTAAAAAAAAAATTGAGAAAAATCAACGGATATGAAAATTGAGCCAACAAGAAAAGTTAAAGCTACAGTCCTCTCATTCAACAGCAATTACTTCGTACATAAGGAAGCAGATAGGTATACAATAAAAGTAGGTGTGTCAATAAATAACTTTTTGGTATTATATCTTGAAAGATGTTTACATTAACAGGGAACATGTAACTGAGAACTAGCTGTGTTATAAATAAGGGAACTAAACAACACTCAAGTGAGTGCTTTCATCAGTGTTCAATCTCTAGCTTCCATGTTTCGACAAAATTATGTCAAAAGTAAATATACATATTCTTTTGCTGTAAGTTTAACCAATTAGGTTAGAGATCAAAATAAAAATAGGGGCCTTGAAATGCTTTTGAGAATTAATATATGTTGTGAGGAGAATGAATTTAGTGGGAAGACAGGGAAGAGTGGCAGCGCTTCTGGATGAGAAAGAAGTCTTTTCTCACCCCAACTGCGGGACGCAGAAATTCCACACATTTTGGGGTCGGATGAAATCTCAGTACAATCTGTACAGCAGAGCACACAAAGCAAATGCCTGCTTTTAAGTACAGCTGAGGTGGCTCCTTGAGTTCAAAGGCAGAGCTCCGCTTTCTATTCAGTGATTAGATCATAACCAAGATTACAGCCATGCTGGGAGTGAGGTTTCAAGTCTTGGAGAATCCTTACCTAATCCAATGCGGTTAGGACTTGTTTCTCGGCTACATCCTTGACTCCTGGGGATCTTGCTTCGCTTTTCTGAAGACAGTGTTACAGGTGGGCCTCTTGAGGAACCCCCAGCAAGTCCACCATAGCCACTTCCCAACAGCTTCCCTGGGGAACTCGACCGGCTGCCAGCTAAAAACAAAACAAAATGGCAGTGAGATGGATCTAAACCAGGCGACAACTCAGAAATTAAAGAAACAAGCTTTCACATATGAATTTGCAAGAAACATTAAAAAAGCATTATACAAAATAGCATTTTAGTTGCAAATCCTGCCTTTTAAATGGAGGAGCCCACTACAAAGCAGAGCTCAACATATGGCCAGAGACATCCCCAAGGCTCACCCACTAACCACACTCACCCCAAGAGCTGACTGCCTAAAAATTAAGTACAATCACTGGAGAAATAGACTTTTTAGACATTAATTTAGGGAAAATGGTGGAGAAAACTTCATTAATCTAACAAATGGAAGAAAGATGTGGGCTTAAAATGGCCAGAAATGGTTTTTAAAAAATCATCGAGTTAGATGGTATACATAAGCTTACACATACCAGTGCTGTTAATGAATGTGGCTGGACACCACCCTTTTATTAAAAAATAGCAAGTTTTCAGTCTACTTATTTTTTCCTCACTGGAGATTGAGCCTTGCTGTGTTAGCCAAGCGCTCTACTACTGAGTTACGCCCCCAAGTCTCAAGCTATATACTGCTAATAAGAATCAAATAACACATTTAAAATCAAGCAACAAAACAAAAAGCACAAACACCGGTAGAAGGATAACTGACCACGAAGCTGATAAATGCAAACTCCAAACAACACAAAAGAATATAGGGAGAAATAGGGAAAGTCCTAATTATTAAAAGACCACCATACACAATAAAAAGACCCTATAAAAAGCCTAATAAGTCTCAGAGAAATAGGCGGGGCCTGCAATCAGACCTTCGTGTGCAGAATGGTTGACGGCAAGTATGTACAGGGTGCGTATAATCAGGACATACAAGGAAACTCCTCTGTTAGCAACGGATCACCTGTATTCCCCGGTAAGGCTGTGGCCAACACAGTCTGTGGAACTACGCTCAACTGCCTAATAGTTCATAATGTCTGATTTCACAGGCAGACTCCTTTTACATATGTGGATATCCCAAACACTTTTCTTCATTTTAACACCCATATTTTATAAATACTAGCTATGTACTAAACCTCAAAACAAATCTCAGAAAGCCTTAAAAAGAGGAAACCACATGGGCCACAATCTCTGAGAAATATGCAGTAAAGCAAAAAATCAGAAATAAATAATGGGACTGCTAATCTTTATTAATAGCTAAATATCCAGATATGCTTATAAGCATTTAATATGGGACAGAATTCTCTCATAGAAAAAAGCAACATTCCAAATATTAATATACAAAAATGAGAGCCACTTAACAGATTATCTCCCTAAGTAGAGAAGGCAGTAAAAATTTAAAACATAAAATATAAAGTATTATGATGCAGAATAGAATTACCTTCAGGAAAAAATAAAGCAAACAAAACCCTTTTGAAACAATACTTACCCACAAATTACTGTTTCTTACAGAATATCATCATTCAAATAAGTCACTTGGTTGGCTACACAAGAAAATTAATACCTAATAATGATTAAATTATACACAATTTGGAAGGAAAATCATTGTAAAAGTCAGTAATGCATATTATTACAAAGAACTATCCCAAGATGAACATAAAATAAACTATTAAGCTATGTCAAGGGCAAAAAGAAATGCATTTCAAACTCTAGTATTTGGAAATACAGGAAAATGCAGAGAGATTAAGCATAAACAGAAATTAATGTTGTACAGAGAGCATGGCTGAGGCAGAGTGCCAATGACGACAACAGAAAGGCAAGGAGAGGAACGGCTTACCACCAGCGGGGTTAGCGGATCTGGATCCTTCGTTAGGAGAGCAGACCAAAGGACAGGCAAAAAGTGGATTAAAAGACAATAACACAATACAGAAAGTCAGCATGCGACACAGCACAAACACTTTGTTCCCAAGCACAAGAGCAAAACCGCTACTTTTTTTTTTTTTTCGCTTTGTTTGACACACAGCACAGTTTTAGCATTTGTCCCAGGTCTGTTCGTGAAACACCCATCAATAACGTGTCCAGCTTAAGAGCCTCCCAGAGCACACCTCCTCAGCTTTCAGCAAGAGGGATACAAGCAGAACTTGGTCACCTGTGCCCACCTCCATCTTTCACAAGATGCCAGTGGCCAGAAGAACACTGCTATGAACTGTTTTCACCCTTGACTGGCTATGACTTTCCTTATCTTCAAATATGTAAACTATTTCAATCCTTAAGGGTCTTAAATCTAGAATTAACATTCATATCAAACAGGACTATGAATGTCGCATGCCCACGTTTGTAATATAAATATATTTACCTCATTCAAATCGTTATTAAAATAATGAATCTGCATGTGTAAGTCTGGGGTGTAGGCTCAATTATGTGTTACTACTTAGTGGAGTCTTTTTCCTGTGAGTACAATCTGGCCAGAGTGGACCGTCAGTGTGTTCCTATTTAAGACTTAAGCCTCTCCTACTCTCCTAAATCCCCTAGAGAAGCAATTTTCAACCTTCTTCAGGTGACATTTGGATTTCTAAAACCAGAGAGACACAGCACACTAACGCGGGTGGGGTGGGAGAACCCAGTAGAGGACACAGCCAAGAGCTAACAAAAAAGAAACATAAGATTTCCCTCAACCCCCCCCCAATTCCCCACAGAAAATCACACTGCAAAATGAATTCATAACAGGCAAATTTTGACTTGAGAGACTTCAGGGATAGGGAGTGAAATGTACTTTAGTTTCTAATACTATCAATGTGTGTGTGTGTGTGTGTGTGTGTGTGTGTGTGATGTTCCTGTGTATGCAAGTGTGTGTGGAGGCCAGAAAAGGATGCTGGATACCTTCCTCAGCCTTTTGTTTTCAGACAGGGTCTTTCAATGGGATCTGAGGTTCAACAATTAGACTAGATTGGTTGACCAGCAAGCCCCAGGGATCCAGCTGTCTCCATCTCCCCAGTGCTGGAATTAGAGGTGTGTGACAGCACAGCCAGATGTTTATGTGGGGACTGGAAATCCAAACTCAGGTCCTCAAGCAGTTTAGACAGAGTCATCTACCTAGCCCATGAAATATGAATCCCTTGAGAAGGAGACCAAAGCATGCTTGGAATGTCCACTTTGTAAGCCTACCAAGCAATGTGGTCACACAGTATCTCAGAGCCGCTGCAAGTCTGTCCAGCTATGGGATGTGCGACTAAGGGAAGTAACCAAAGCATAAAACACATTGCTTACGCTGAGACTGTGAAACCACTTTGGCGCGACTGCGGCCCCGACTATCCGAGGGTGTGGAGGCAACATTGGTGGCACTCCCGGAGCTTTGCCGTCTGGTACGGATCCGACCTGGAGGATACAGCAAAAACAGTGTTTTCATAACATCTTCAGCTAGTGTGACCTATGTAAGAACCCACACCACAAGCACAGGGCACTGACATGGCTGACCACGCAGGAAGCAGGGGCTTCTGTCAGCCAGGCCCCCATGAGAGTTAGACACCAGTAAGATGAGCAAGGATGAATGTGGTTTTGAATTCTCCACAAGGCTTCTCTGCATTCAAGGAAGCATGAAATGCCTTTCTCCATAAGCCAGCTAGAACTGGACATGACTGACACCTCCCGAGCATCAGAGGAAGCTTGTAGAGGAAGAATGCAGAAGCAAGTCCCGAGGTCTGAAGAAGGTTTGAGAAAGTGCAGCGTTGAGGTGGAAAGGAGACAAGAACCAGTGACCTTCAGTAAAGTTTTAAAAGACGTAAAAGCTGGGTACGGTGGCACACAGCTGTGATTCCAGCACTTGGGAGGTAAGACAGGAGGATGAGGAGGAGTTCAGGCCACTCCTTGCTACACAGTAAATCTAAGGCCAGTCTGGGCTGCATTTACTCCTGGGTATTTACTAAAAGTTTAGCTGCATTATTTATTCCACTGAGAACTATGATCTCTGTCAATTACACAGCAATGTATAGACAAGAAAGGGCAAACCAGGGGAGAAACATGTCCAGTGCCACACGCCTGGCATAGTGTCTGTCCTAGGGCCAGCTGTCTGGCCCCCAAGTACCTCTGCTTTCTGTAGGCACCCAGCAAAACCAAGAAGGTGATCCGGCAAAATGAATACGGGAAAGCAATCTATTTTAAACTTATTACAAGCAGAATACTCGGGGCACAAATATAATTTTTTAAAAAAATAAATACTTATACCCACAAAGCTGGAAGAATTAAACCCCTCTTAGAGGATTCTCACTCCCCAGCATTTGGTAAATGGTCCTAAGGCCGGTGCTCAGGAATCTCAAATTCCTTCTTTTTTTTTTTTAAGATAAATATATTTGCATGATCAAGAAACATATGCCAGTTTTACATATTTAATGTTAAATTATAGTGGGATTTTACACTACACTGCTTTACTCAACAACTTATTTGTGAGCGCACTTGTGGAATGGATTTTTTCCATAGAGACCAAGGGGAGAGTTTACCTTTTCCAGATGACCAATTCTCAGATAAATCTCCCCAACTCTTTTCTTACTAATCTACATGCCTCTCTTTCTCGAGGTTCTACTTCAGTTGCATACTTAGACAAAGGTACTTTAATTACAAAAATACTTCTAGGTTTTGTTTGTTAACATATAATGAATCATTCACATATATGTATATGTACACACACGCACGTGCGCGCGTGCGCGCGCGCGCGCACACACACACACACATACACACACTGTTTCTTGAGACTCACTAGAAAAATGTAAGTTTCTATTTCTTTGAACAGCTAGAGTAGGTATTTCATATTCCACAACTGACTCTAAAGACCTGTAGTGCTCATTCTGCTTAGCTTCCTCTGGTGCCTCATACATGCAGTGCCTTTGGCCTGTAACCTTCTATCTGGCTGACAGAATACATGGAAAGCCCAACGGACAGACCCAAGAGTGGTCATAGGAACTGCAAACACAAATCACTTAGTTCTACAGCAAGGGGGTGTCTCAAAGCCTACAACAGAGGTGGGACCTTCAGCTTACTGTCCGTACAGAGCTCAGTGACAAAGAATCAGAAAGGACGCTTTTCTCCATGAGAGACACTGAAGACGGCAAGATGGTCTCAAGAGCGTTTTTCTGCATCTACCTTCTCATGGACCTTGTCAATGCTGCTGGCTTCGGGTAAAGTCAAGGTCTGGTTTTCTGTGTGCTTTGGCACTTCCACTGCCATGCTACAGGCGCAGCCTGAAAAGGCCTCTTGTTGTTTTTGAACTTTCTTACTTTTTTGGGAAGTAGCTACATAGTCTGAAGGTTCTCTGCTGTGCTGTGTTCAGATACGGGCGTCTACTTCACAGGAAGAGGGACTGCTTTCTACTCTAATTAGTTGGCAATTATAAGTGCCTGGATGTGTTTTAAAGGAAAAACACAAGAGGTTTTGTGGTCTTCAAGAGAATCACAGCTACTGCACAAACACAGCAAACCATAAGAAAATACTCCAATTGTGTACTATGAGTAAATGACAGAAAACCATGAGAAAATACTTCAATTGTGTACCACGAGTGACAGAACCACGAGAACACACATCAATTGTGTACCACAAGTAAGTGACAGAACCACGAGAACAAACATCAATTGTGTACCACTAGTAAGTGACAAAGAACCACGAGAACAAACATCAATTGTGTACCACTAGTAAGTGACAAAGAACCACGAGAACAAACATCAATTGTGTACCACTAGTAAGTGACAGAGAACCACGAGTACACACTTCAATTGTGTACCATGAGTAAGTGACAGAGACAAAACAAGTGTGGAAGGGGACAAAGCCAGCCTGAGAATAATAAAATGAAATAACTGCATAACAATGAAGGAAAAAATGTAGAGTTTGGAGGAGCCAGGGATGCACCAACTATATATAAAAAGAGAAGAGCAGACACTGGGAGAAGCAAGGAATTTAGGAAGAGTTAAGTCTTCAGCTTCATGGAATCAAGGAAGAATATTCCAGTTTCACAGCATTCTAACACTGCTAAGAATTCTCATTCAGTCGTGTTTTCATCTTCTGGAAAAGACCCTAAAACATGGAAGTCCAAAGTTGTGTTCTAAGTCTACCTTACAGGCATGGTTCTCAACAGTCAGTTCAGCCCAAAGGTTCTTAATCCGTGGACCAATGGTGTAGGAGGCAGAGTTTAAATGAATACAGTCTGTGTGTAATCATTTCGGGCATAAGCTAGCTGGCGGCTGGGAAAATGGCCCCACTTCTCGGCAGCTGGACACAGCTGCCACCTTTTACAGCAGACCCATAACTAAACAGGGGGACTGTGAAAAAATGGAACAGTAAAAAAGTTGTTGAACAGTTAAACCAAAAATTGAATTCACAGTCAAACCCATAATGAAGCCTGTAGCAGCACTCACTCATGACTG
>JAQHUG010000125.1:1485734-1507239 GCA_028555095.1 Dicrostonyx torquatus
TAGCAGCGCTCACTCATGACTGTAGTATGTCATGAGCTGTAATGTTGTCTGTAATGAAGCCTGTAGCAGCACTCACTCATGACTGTAGTATGTCATGAGCTGTAATGTTGTCTGTAATGAAGCCCTAGCAGTGCTCACTCATGACTGTAGTATGTCATGAGCTGTAATGTTCTTTTTGTTGTTTTTTTTAATGTACAAACTTCTCTGCTCTTACAGAAACATTAAAAAAGTAAAGATTTCTCACATTTTCTTACCATCACCTCTGTCTGTGTCGTGTATTGATGAGAACGTCTGACTTGATTGATTGTTTTAGAGTGTGTGATTTTAAAGATGCCTGCTGACTTGCTGACTTGAGTTAGCTAAAGTCATGCCTAATGAATCTCAACTTGGAGTTAGGACAGAATTTGTGATGATTTCTAAAATGGCTCCAAACATACCTATGCCATCTTGTCCAATGGAAAGTGGTGACCTATGCAACAATCAATCAACTCAGAAAAGTGTTGACAGCGGTCTCTGTTCTGCAACAATTATTCAGGCACCATTTCATTCTTTATAGAAAACTAAACAAGTCCATTTGCCTCATTTGTATATAAATGTGCTTCTTTCCCCATCAAAACCAAACTAAAATTTAAGCTCTTTTTCCTAAGTAATTTTTTAGTATAATCTTAATTCAGCAAAAGTTAAGCTAACATGGCCGTGTGTGTGTGTGTGTGTGTGTGTGTGTGTGTGTTTCAGGAGCATGTGAATGTGTGTGCACATGCATGTGGAAGCCTGAGGTTAACACAGTGTCTTCCTAAATTGAGACAGGGTCTCTCAACTGAACCCAGAGCTTGCTGATTCAGCTACTGTAGCTGCCAACTCAATCTAGGCAACCCATCTGTCTCCCAAGAGCTGGGACTGCAAGCAGACTGCCGTGTGTGTGCTGAGGATCTCAACTCTGGTCTTCACACTTGCGTAATAACTGCTTTGCCCACACTGAGCCATCTCTCCATGCCCTCACATGTCCTTTGGCCACCACACGTAATCTGACTTTCTTGGGAGTTGTTTTCACACAGGTCCCTCTGTAGCATGGGTTGGCTGGCCTTGAACTTGCTGCAATCCTCTTTGCTCAGCCTCTCAAGCACTGGAACTAAATATAGGATTGTGCCACCATAACCAGTTTGGCTTTTTTTTTTTTTATCTTGGGCATTAGAGATTGTAAAATATTTACTATATTTAAAGGCTCACAGCTGGGAACCTAGCTCAGCAGTAAAGTAGCTGCTTCTGTGCTCACACATACACTCGGGTGTGCACACGTACCAATAAATAAATGTAATTCAAAACCATTTTAAGTCTAGTTTTCTATTTTCCTTTTTGACTCCTGAGAATGTAGACTATGGCCTCAGAAACAGTAAAACTGAGAAAGTAGCTCAGCTGGCAAAATGCTGGTTCGGCGTGCTCAAAAGCCTGACTTGATTTCCAGCACTGATAAATGCGGGCACGGTGGTGCACAGCCGCAACCTCAGCCTCGCTTGGGAGGAGGATCAGACCATCAGCTCAGTGCTGGCTAGATAGAGAGTTTGAGGCCTGTGTGGGCTATATGAGACCCTATCTCCAAACAAAATGAAAGTATACATAAGAATATTCTGCTGGGGCTGGGGAGAGAGCTCACTGAGCTCAGTTCCCAAGGATTCCACACAATGGAAGGCCAGGACTGACTCCCTCGGGAACTGCCCAGCACTTGCCCCACAGCACACAAACCTGCACTCATACACACAGTAATAAAGAAAGTTCACAAACTACAGAGAGCTGCCCTGCTCAAACCTAGGCTCCTTTACATGGAAGCCATTTCACAGCTACAAGCTGAAGAGGCTGCTCTCCGCGGCTGAAGGCAGTCTGGAGACCTGGGGCTGAGCCACTGTCTCCAACAGGCAGCACGTCTCCACACACAACTGTGGGATCCCCAGAAATCCTGGGAAAGGATCCGTGGTCTACCAGCCTATAATCCCACCGGCTGTGTCTCAAGGACAAAGAACAAGGCAAGAACTCAGCAAGAGCTTCTTGGCCTAAAATGTGGATCATGGGGAAGTGGACATGCCTGTTTCTCCCCGTGGTGTGGACTGCAGAGCTCGGCAGAGAAGGCTCTTATCATGTGACTGGCAAGAGGATTGGTGTACGCAAATGAATAGACAGGGGCACATGACAGTGACACAAATAAAAACAATATCCCATAATTCAGCAGCGTTCTTCATAGGAAAAAACACACTATTAAAAAATGTCTTTATAGCTCAGTAGAAAAATTTCACCAGCATTGAACCCAAGTACTTGGCCCAGACATTTACTTTCAAAACCGGAAAGATGAACCCAAGAGGCCCAGAAAGCACAGAAAAGAAAGGAGAGCCCACGTGGGGGCAATAAACCCAGGGCAGCGGCACACAAGGTGGTGTCCGATAGCCTCCCCAGTGTGGCCTCGGCATTATTACCACCCTCAGCACACTTCAGTGCCCCAGTTCATCAGAACAAAGATTAAACAAGAAAGGGAAAGAACTGAGGTGGAGGGAGGGCTAGGAGCCGCTGGAGACAGAATGAAGAAGAGGGTGGGGACATCGTGCAACACAACATGCAGGGACCTCAGTGAGGACACGTGGGCACCAGGAAGCACTCGGTGGGAACAAAGGACCAGAGAGACACACACCTCAATCACAGAAACAAACCGCTTACCCTCCGCTTTACTGGTAGTACCGTCTTTAAGCCAATTAAAAAACAAGGGAGGGGACAACAGGGAACAGTTAGTAACATTCAGGAAATTAAAAAGCAGAATGTTATTAGCTACTAAAAAAGCAAAATGTATACTTTAAAACAAAGCCAAAAGGGAAACACATTTAAAGGCAGAGCAGAGCTGGAAGCCAGCGAAGTGTGCCCTCACCAGGAGTTAGCTCAGTCTGCAGTAACACAATTTGCCTTTGGGAAGCAAAATAGAACAGTGGCCCAGAGTTGTGTCCCAGTTGACAAGCGTGACTCAGGACCTCCATTTTGTCAACTGCACCATCCTCGGAAGTTCCCATTCCCTGAAAGTTCTAGCAGGAGAAGGGCATAGAGTAGCAACTAGTTGAGGGTCTACGGTCACCCCAAGAGCAGAATCAAGTAAGAAGCTGAGAGGCTGTAGCAAGGCCTATCCCGACTACACGCCCAGCAGCACAGCTGTCCCTTTAGTACCTGCATCCAGGCCTACGTACTCCAAGTCTTCCCTCACGTGTCTGGATTCTAGAAGTTTGGAAAACGGTTATCAGCTTTAATGCTCCATGTGACAAGTCAAGTGCTGTGGTCAAACCTCAGTGGGGCCTGGGCGCGGTCTCAACTATGTATTACTGCACTTTTTGTTCAAGTAGCAGGTGGAGGAGGGGCAAAATTGAGGACACTGGAGGTACAATTCTTAAGGGGAAGGGAGAGAATAGTCGAGCTGCACTGAGAATGTCCTCAGAGCTGCTGAAGGTTCACTTGTCATCACCAGACCAAACTCTAAGGCTTTCGTCAGCACTGAGGAAATCCATCCAGGCCTCAACTAAATACCGCAGATGTGCACAAGTCAACAGTGATCCCGGATATGCCACTAAAGGTTGGCATGAACAGTCAAGCAAATGCTAACTAAAAATACTAACGGTAGGCCAGGCACACCTTATGAGAGGCAGAGGCAGGCTGATCGCTGTGAGCTGCAGGCCAGCTTGGTCTACACAGTGAGTTCCAGGCTAGTTGGGGCGATACAGTAGAGCCCTGCCTCAAAAACAAAAACAAACAAAAAACAAAAGTAAAAGTAAATCAAAGGTATTGACACCCTGGTAAATACCTAGATTACAGCTTGTTTACCATGGGAGGGAACAGCCCTGGCTTCTCCCTTCACTCAGTATTACAAAACAATACCTTAATACTTCTACATCGATGGTGTAGTAGTTACCATGGGGAAGACGATTGCCCATGCTGGGTCTCTTTTCAAGAGAATGTCTGAGCTCAGGAAAATTGGAGTGTCTGGACACATGGTTCCAGGACATACACCATCTCAGGTTGGTAGGGTGCTCATTTCAACTCTACGTTCTTCTGCCTTGAAAGGCAATCATTTACAAAGGACCTTCAGGCAATTCTACCCAGGCAACATGTGCCTGAGCCAGATGGCTGCCGTCACCATGAGGTCACTGTCATAAAAACAGACTAAAAGCTTGCACAGCCTGCTCACTGGGACCGGGAACAAGGGACACCTTTTCTGGCTACTGTCCTGTCCCCAAGCTTCCAGTCTCAAAGCGCTTTAGAACTGACAGTGACCTTGAAATCCCTAATGGGCCACGTGAGTAACTTGGTTCTGGTGTTAAACTTAGGTTAAGTCCTCAGGTTTTGGGCATTTACAAAAATGTAATGAAAACACCACCAGCCCAGAAGAGAGAGGGTATTCATTGTCAGCTGGCAGGATGAGGAAAGAAAGCATCTACCATTATGTTAGATACCAGAAATTTAGAAACTAATTAGAAACAATTCTTTGGAGCAGTCACTGGAGTATGGGTGTGCTCGCCTCAGGAAACACGTAGGGCAGACACTTGCACAACTGTGCTGAAGTTAGCTGAAGGTTACATTCCTTCAGAACCCCGTTACCCCCCTTCCCCGCTACGAGACACTCAACTACAGGAAACATGAGTCCTCGTTGAGCCATCTGGCTCTGTTCCCACCAGTGGGAAGGGGAAAGCCAGGGCTGGCTTGGGTACGGGCAGGACTTGCTGCAGGAAAGAGGGCATGAGGACCACGCAGCCTGAAAGCACACGTGCCCTTACAAAACAGGCTGATGTTCGAGAGAAAGGGATAAGACACTGGACAGAGGGTGGCCGGGAACTATCCCTTAGTGCAATTACTTAGACTCTAGACTACCCTGCGACAGTGAGGCTTCCCTCAGCCACAGAGGTCTGTAATCTGCTGAGACAGCAGGGTCACTGGGGCAGTGGGATGGGAGGGAGCCTGGTTACCTAAAGATGCATAGGACCCTGGAGGCAATGCTGCTGCAGAGCTGAAGGCAGTAGAGCCCGAGGATGAGGAGACTTTGGATTTGGCACTGGCTGCTGCGTTCACATCAATATCGCTTCGAGATCGCTGGAGGGATCCTGTCGTTGACACAGATTTGGTACTGACTGTAGAGGCTTTAGTGGTAAAGGAAGAAAAGTCAGGAAGGACTGACCACGTGGGACTTCAAACACATACTGTTACATGCTCTGCTTTGCTTAGAGACAAACACTAAGTTGTAACATATGTCGGTGTCCGCGGGAAGAAGGAAATACCTCACTGTCCCCAAGATGGGTTCATGCAATGCAAAGAAAGACACAGAAAGTGTGCCTGTGGGGTACCTACTACTGTTCCAGTCCTAGGAACAGAAAACTATAGGTCTAAGGTCATGGCCACATATGAAATAAAGTTAAGTGTTCCCATCGAGCTATGCCCTCTCTGGAAACATACCCTTTCCCAGCTTCTAAGAGCCACCAAAGTGCTGCCCTCACTCTCCATTTTTATGAACCTAGGAGCAAAAGGACTGGTAGCTGCAGGGGGGTGGGAAGGCAACAGCGGTCACAGAGCCTGACTTCTGTCTGCCTAGCCTTCAGGACAATGTCAACAACTGGTCTGGTGTAGTGGAGCCCTGCCGAGGAGCCAAAGATGGCAGGGTGGTAGTACATGAGCCCAGCTGAGTGGGGCTGAGTGCAGGCCCCGGCTTCCTGTCACTGAACACAGTCTCAGAAAATGAGCAGCCCACCCAGGGCAGGAACAGGTCTCCCACCAATGCGGTTCAGTGGCTCTGTGGCTCTGTGGCTGATCTCTTACCTCTGGATGTGGTGCTGCCGGTGGGACTTCTCTTGGCAGATAGGGGCCGGCTGCAAAATGCACACACATGCGTGTTACCAAAAGTGCACTTTAGCTGCAGTGATACAACACAGCATGTGTGCCCGTGGAGAATGCTCAGGGTCTTCAGAACTCTTCAGGCAATGCATTACTTTACCAACCTCACATCTGATGGAGTGCTACCATTATGTTTGGGGTAAATGACCTTTCAAACAGAGCAAAACAGTAACAGGGACAGAAGTCAAGTGTAGGGCAGACATGCAGGTGCAGTTCCGTGTCTTTCCAAGCCTGTCTCTGGGCAATGCTCACACTCTTGGAGGACTCCCTTGTGTGTACACGATAGCTCGCAGAAAAGAATGAGTCTGTGGCAGAGTCCAAGGCCATGTTTCTCACCTCCCCAATAGTATCTGACCTAGAACCGGAATCTACCTTGACAGCTGGGAAGCTTTAGCAGGTACCCAGGTGAAAAGAATGTGTGCTTCTGTGTGGGCAGCAAAGCCAAGGCCCTTACTTGAGACTCTCCTGAGAGCTGGACGAGGATCGGTCCGACTGAGGCAGAGACACGATGCTGTCCGAGTTCTTCAGGTGGGACTGCAGGGCCTTCTGGTAGGAGGACTCCAGCGTGTGGTACAAGTGCTCTGCTTCTCGGCTGAAGTGACTGTGGAAACCCCAGTAGCATCTGGGAAAAAGACGAGCCCCGGGCTGGTCAGGACCCTGCTGAGCGCAAGCGTACCTCATGCAGCATTTCTGGGATTCGAGGCCTCCCTTTATCTGCTAAGAGGAGCAATGGGGCACAAGGCCAGAGAACGAACAAAGGAGGCCTCGGGCAAATGCTGGCCTTACAACATACAGCTTAAATCTAAAAGGCCCTTGTACTTATTCACTGATGTGGTGGGGCCACAGCACACGTGGGGACGCGAGGACACTGTGGCAGTTAGTTCTCTCTTCCCACTATGTAGGCTCCAGGGACTGAAGTCAGGCCAGCAGGCTTGGGGCAAGCGCCTTTACAGGGTGAGCCATCTTGGTCCTTGCCAGCTTTTGATGCTGGAGAAGTAACTTAACTTCTCTGAGCTTTTGTCTCATTTGTAAAATGGGAATTAAAGGTTCTAACTTGGAAGTCAGTAGGCCGTATGACCTCTGGGGAGGTACTGGATTGAGGGCCATAACCACACGACTGAAGCATTTTCAGTTCCACTGGGACTCTGAAACTGGACATTATCACCATGACAACCCCGGCACCAGTCAATCCAACTCCCCCTCCCATAATTCATGCTTGCTTAAGTGACCATTTCGTGTTTTCAAACAGGATGCCCAAGATGGGGATACTCTGTGGCTACCATCTCCCATGGTAGCGTGGTAAGGAACACCGAGTTGTATGGCTCTCGACAGCTCAGTAAATGAATACAGAGCGGGAACCAACACTACTGACCCATTATTTCTGCTAAGTTTGAAAACAAGCATCCTATTGTCAACCTCAATCCTATTTATATTCGGTTCCACTTAGGCAATAGCAACAGAAACTTAGAGAAACACGCTAAAGGTGGGCTTCTGGAGTCACATCTGACAGTTATAATTAACAAAATACGCTTGATGAACCAAGATGATCGAGTAAGGCGACCCATGCAGTGGGCCAATGGCTACTTACTTTCTGGCTTCTATTCTTGCTTCAGAATCGGCATCGTGGATTCCTTTCTTTATTGTTTCCGCTAATACTGATATGTGTCTAGACATTTCGGAAAGAGAGGGGTAGTCACTAAGCAGACAACTTTTAGTGGGTGAGAATAGGCTTGTAGAATCAAGTTCAAAATAGCAGTGAGGGTCTGGTGGCTTCATGCCAAAGTTAGTCAAGTAAAACATGACTTAGAGGCTAAGAGCAGGCCCCACCTCCTCTCACCAATGTCCTCTCTCCCATCCCATCCTGATCTCAGAAAAGGGTGTGGATACCACCACTGAGAAATCACAGCTAACTTCTTTTTGAACCATACTTATTTAGCTTTTGAGAAACAAAGAGGTTCTACACTCTTCATCCATAATCCATGTTATTCGTGTCCAGCACCTCAGTTAATGTGGCATGCCTATCTCTTATCCCTTTGCCTTATTAAGAGGAAAAAAAACATCTTGGGCAGGAAGACACAAAGATGTCTGTGGCAAAAGTGGCCAGTGATGTGCACATTTTAGTGGGAAAAATCTCCTTAAATAATAAAGAAAAGCTTTCCCCAAAATACTGTCTTCATGACACCAAGCACCACACCCCTGCTCTTCTCTCAGTTGCCGGGCAGCCTCAGTTTATAGTCCTGCAAGGCATCAGAAGAGGGCAGCAGCACTCAACCCTCACTAAGCTGCAAACAGAACCTGCACCACTACTGCCCTCTACCGCGTAATAATGGTAATGCATACTGCCAGCTGGAGGCATATAAGTTTTGTTTCATTTTCCCTAAGACATGGCCCTTAGCCCAGGCTGGTGTTAAACTCCCAATGTATCTGACGGTCCTTCATCCTTCCTTTGCTCCCCCCTCCCCTGTTTCTCTCTCTCCCACTTCCCTTCTCACCTCCTCCATCTTCTCTCACTCGGGATTATAGGCACAGTTTATTTAAGACTGGGGATGGAACTCAGGGCTTCTTATATGCTAGGTAAGCACTCTACCAACTGAACCACACAAGCTGTATCATACTGGAAGTATCTGGAAGGATGATATTCCCTAAAGCTTTTCCAGTATGAAGTGGCTCACATCAGTAGAAACAATAGTCCCTTAGTGACGTGTGATCCACGCCTTATTTATTTATTTATTTTGGATTTTTGAGACAGGGTTTCTCTGTAGTTTTTGGTGCCTGTCCTGGAACTAGCTTTTGTAGACTCACTCCTTCCTTACACAAAACGGGGTGGATGGCTTGCTGGGGCGCTCACCCCCAAAACTCTCAGGCCAGAGAAAGGCTCTGATTCACAGGGGCTCACCTTTCCAGTGAATGTGTCTGCCATTCTTGTAAAAGCAAATCTAAAAATTCAAAACAGCGCCTGAAACGTGGAAGGAAACACAGAACTTAGTAAGATGTCTGCTGGTGAAACTACACAGCTTTTCGCTTCAGTCAGTCTAGTAAGTTTCATTTAAGGGGGAGAAGAGGAAAAAGAGGAGTAAAGAAGAATCAGAAATAATAAAAAAAACGAGGCCAACAAGGTGGTTTTGAGGGGCACACACACACACGCACGCACACACACACGCACGCACGCATTCACTCGCCATGAACTCAGGTCCTACGGCTTGGTAACAAGCACCTTTACGCACTGACCATCTTGCCAGCCCCAGAACATTTCATCGATTTTGGACCAAGAAGCAGCTGTTACAGTGATCTTAAGTAACAACTACTTCAAATTCGAAACTTTATGCATGGAAGACGATCTGGGGATCATCTTGTTTTTTGGACACTGACAAAATAATCAGGAGGAACTTTCAACACGTACCTTCTGACTGCGACAGACTTTGAGGTACAGTTGCTTGTTATGACAGGAATTAGCCGAGGGATGTGCGTGTGCTGTGGAGAGGGGTGAAACACGGTGAGCACTGGAACACAGACCGGACAAGATGCAACAGACTGACCTCACGGCACGTGAGTCTAAAAGGGCTGCTGGAGATGGGAACAGAATTCCCTGAAATGTCACACACGGGCCACTAGAGATCTGGCAGAGCCAGGACAGATAACAGGACGCCATACGAATCAGTCTGGAGTCATAGCAGTCTGATCCCAGTAGCTGAGACAGCGGACACTCAGGCACACTGATGTAGGTACAGGTAGATGCTGAGCCATCCCAACACTGTCTCAATGGCTTTGGTAAGGGCAAACACAAAGAGTAAGAATGAAAAAAATACTAAATATCCTTTGGGGATAGAGCACATCCTGCAGAGTTTCATTTTTTTAAATTACATTTATTTATTTGCTCTGTGTATGTGCTTGAGTGTGTGAGTGTATGCGTGTGCTTGTGTGTGTGTGTGAGGGCACATGTGCAGAAGTCAGCGGCAACTTGTGGGAGTTGGGTCTCCCTCCACCATGTGGGTCCTCAGGCTTGGTGGTGGGAAGCTGCCAGAGGGCACAGAGAGGAGGCTGAACTACTCTTCTGAAAGCACACATGAGGATTATCAACGCCTGGTCACTGCTCACATTAAAGTAAGTGCTAGAAAACTCAAGCGAAAAAAAGAGTTCCAGTTCCTTGCGTGCTGCAATTGATAAAATGAGTTTCAGGTAAGCAGAAACCATACGCACAAGTAGCTAACATGGAAGAACAGAAGTGACGGAGGGAAGAGAGTCAAGTACTTAGAACCAATGACAGGTTGACAAAGGCGTGCCTGTCAGTGGCTGCGCCAGCCCACAAGACACAACACAAATCCTGCAGTTTCGACACCTCCATCGTGGGAGAGAGACACTGCTGCAGGTGCAAACAGATGGCAATGGCACAGACACACCCTCTGGGGGAGGGCCTGTTACATCCCATCAGCCAGCGGGATCTACCACCCTTGTCCTTTACAGGTGGCCCCACGACACACTTACCCGAATGATTAGCCTAACGGCTACAACACCAGAAGTAGCCATAATTTTGGCACTGTTTGGGATTAAATTAAAGATAGTTGGCATAATGGCTTCAGCTCCATGATCAAACTTATTTCCAAGAACTGATGATAGATGCCTGCAACAAGAAAGGACCAGTTGTAGTCACGTTCTCACACACAGGGAAGCAGAGACTCTCAACAGTTGACAGCCCTCTTTCACAGTTCTCTTCGAGATAAAAGGTTGAAGACACCTCAAAATGTACAAGCAAAGAATCTGGTGAAGCCATCAGCCAACAAATATTTTTTTTAATCAATTTCCAAATAAGTATTACAAGAGCAAAATCAACCCCGCCAAGACCAAAAATGTACTAATAAACATGTAGCATGAACCCAATGCTTGCCCCATCTGATTTTATTCTTGTTTTTCATATAAAACATGATGCCAGGAGCTGCACACCCTAAAACTTTATACAATTGCAATGCTTGCCAGCTGCTGTGACTTGCTTTAATATCCTGACGCATGCAAACACAGCACTTAAGTTTAGCTATAGCTATACAGTATTGCAGTCCTGTTGTTCACTTTCTCTCTCTCTCCAGTCCCGAGTACTGCAGGGCTCTGCATGACAGGCGTGTGCTCCAGCACCCACAGGCCCGCATTTACTTTATTGCTATAGCACTCTTCAAGAAACAAACACGAGGCCTAACGCATATATACCCTGTAGGCCAAAGTCATGAAAAGATCTCACAGACAATTCCACAGAATTTCAATTTTCTATTAGTAGTACAATAGAGGCATCAGAGATATGTCAGTGAGTATAATTTAAAATCCAACACGGTACATAACTGGGAAGCAGCTACTCTAACAGTACAGACAGAAGTGTTAACAGGCTAGGGTCTTGCAGACCAGCGAGAGGTGACCCCGCTGACATGCCCGAGCAGTTATCTCTAAAGCTCAGGAGAGGCTGTAGCGCAGTGTGGGTGAATGGAATGCATCGCACGCAGTCCTTACCCCAATGTGATGCAAGCTTCCCGGACTACCTGAGACCGCAGGTCCTTAGCAGAGAGTTTGAAGGCTCCATCCAGAAGACGTAAGTGTTGAAAGAAGTTATCGTACTCGGCAGCCCCAGCCAAGAGCAACGACCTCATCTTTTTTAGCTAATGGGACCAGAAGAGTCAGAGGTGTGGGAAACATTGTTTAAACACTGAATCTGCATCAATATAATATAGACATAAAAGTTAACTGATAACAGGAACGATCTTTTTTAAGAAAAGATTTGTGTGTATAGTTGTGTGTGTGTGTGTGCTTTTGTGTGTGTGTGTGTGTGTGTGTGTGTGCATATGACACATTTATGCAGGTACCTGCTGAGGCCCAAGAGGGTGTTAGAGCCCCTGGAACTGGAGTTACCTGATATGGATGCAGGGACCAAGCTAAGGTCCTCTGTAAGCTTAACTGCTGAATTTATTTCTCTAGCCCCTAGAAACTATCTTTGCAAAGACAACTGGACAGCTAATTATTACCTAATGTACAATGAACAAACTAAATCACAACTAAGACTCCATTTTAGAATGCAGTGCCCATAATAAATGATTTCCTTAAAAAGATTTTAGGTGTATGTGTGTGCCTGCATGAGCCTGTGCACTACAAGCACACAGGAGCCTCTGGAGGCCAGAAAAGGGCATTTGTTCCCAGAAATGGAGTATAGGCAGCTGTGCTCGTAACTGCTGAGCCAAGCCAGCTCTGTAGCCTCTAAGCCGCTGAGTTTTTCTTGGTTTTGTTTTTTGTTTGTTTGCTTTTTAGACCACATCTCTCTATGTAGCCCTGATTATCCTAGAACTCTCTATGAATACCAGGCTGGCTTTAAACTCATGGAGATTCTTCTCCCTGCCCGCCTGCCTTTGCCTCCCAAGTGCTGGGATTAAAGGCATGTGCCACCACTCCCAGCAACTTGGTATGTTTTAAAAAGAAAAGCAGGGCTGGGTGTGGGAGTGCAAGACCATTAAGTCCAGCACTGCACATGCTTAAGCAGGAGATCCCAAGTTCAAGGCCAGCATGGGTTACACAGCGTGTAATTTTTATCATTAATTCTTGTCAACTTGACATAAACTAGAGTCATCTGGAAAGAGGGAATCTCAATTGCCTTCATCAGATTGGCCTGTGGGTATGTCTTCGGAGCATTTTCATAACTGATGATTGATGCGTGAGGGCCTAGTCCACTGCAGGCGGTAACAACACCCCTGGGCAGGAGGTCCTGGGTTCTATAAGAAAGCAGGCTGAGCAAGGCATGAAGCCAGTAGAGCACCCGCTCCAGTCTCTGCTTCAGATCCTCCCTCCAGGTTCCACCCTCCAGTCCTGCCCTAGCCTCCTTTAGCAGTGGAGTATAACCCGTGAGACAAACGAATCCTTTCCCAAGCTGCTCTTGGTCACGGGGTCTATGCAGCAACAGACAGCAAACTAGGATGGAGTGAGACTACCTTGAAACAAACTCAAAAACCAAAACTCACAGCAAACAATAAAACCAAGTGAGGTAATTTACGACAAAAGTAAAATGTACAGATGGTAATTGATGTGCAAAGTATTCCTACGCATGGAAATAAGTAACCATGAGAACAAATGTAATGGAGCCACAGGGAAGCAGCACTTACAGCATTGACTCTCTGTTCCCAGTCATGCTTGTCATCTGACAGGATTTCTCTAATTTTGTTTATGGATTCCTCGAGGTCTCGGCTGGAGTAAATCTGGAAGCAAAGTTAATTTACACTTAACAAAAGTCAATGTACAGAATTGAGATGATTTTTAAATACATGAAGTCAAGGAAGTAAACTACAAGAAACTCTCACTCCAGGTGAGGACTTCTCCGGGCACGTTCATCTGAGTGAGCCCGTACCCACATCAACGGGAACCCCTAGATTTGCTGCCACACGAACACAGCCTTGCTCTGGGCATCTCTACTAGAAGTGTAGCAAGAGAATTCGTGTACAACAGAGATGCATTAGTCATTTTCAGTTTTAAAAAAAAAATTACTGAATACGTATGGGGGACAAGAGGTGGGGCAATGTGCCATGGTGCACTGCAACTTTAAGCAACTTCTCTCCTATGAGATTCAGAAACCAAATTCAGGTCATCCGGTGTCCGAAGCATCGTCTAACAGGCTCTAACTACCATCCTGAGCCAGCCTGCAATCACCGGAGAAGGAAGCATCAATTGAGGGATTGCCTAAGTTAGACTGGCCCGTGGGAATGCTGGTGTGGAACTGTCTTGGTTGTTGATTGATGTAGAATGGCCCAGCCCTCTATATTAGCACCAGGACAGGGGCTCCTGGACTGTCTAAGAAAGCTAGTTAAGCATGGACCTGAGAGAAAGCCAGCAAGCAGCACCCTCCATCATTCCTGCTGTACTTCATTGGTTGTGAGGGAATTTCCTGGGGAGGTACAGTTGTGAGAACAGCGTGCAGGCCCGCCATTTAATTCCTGCCTTGACCTACGGTCATGTGATCTGGAATGAGCCAAATAGATACTCTCCTTTGCTACTGCTTGTGGTCAATGTAAGGGAAAGCATTGCACCAGCTTACAGAGCAAGCTCCTTAACTCTGACTTAACACATTCAAATCGACTCACTCACTGTGAGACTTCAATCAAGAGGTCAAGAATGAACCTAAGGCCTTGGAGCCTGCCACCTGATAGACACTACGGCCCCCAGGTGGCAAGGAGAGCTGCAGGAGGCAACCTAGCAAGTGCTGCAGGAAATCACAGCACCGTGCAGAGAATCAGCCCCAGTCAGAACAGAGGCTACAGGCAGAGGGCAGGCCCCAGTCCTTCATTTGTTAAGTGGAACATCAAAGATAGTGTAAACCAGGCTTCTACGAACCACGCTCTTCAGTGTTTTAGGTGTCAAAACCTAGTTTACATTTTCAAGAAAAACAAATCTTAAATATATGTATTTCTTCTCTAACCAATCACCAATGTCTCTTTTCTGTGACCTGATTAACTTCCTGCACAGAGGCATCTTTCCTGTTCTTCTGGAGACATCAAACGGGACCAGATTTTTGTTCTTCTCAGACACTCTCAGGGCTCCCACACTCTTTAGTCTGTACCTGAGGTCTCACACTGAAAGGTAAAGGATTCTGCAGTGGTATCACACTCTGGACATGAGTGAGCCCCAAGGCCCACTGTGTGGAAAGGGGAGGAGCCTGGGTGGTATGGCTGACAGGTGGTGGGCCCTTTAAGGCCTTTGATCACTGGGGAGGCAATTCTGAGAGGGTTGTTAAGAGAGCCTGGGCTGACTCCACCCAGCACTCTCTCTGCTGGTCTGACAGGAGTTGCCTGCTGTCCCTTGGCCATCTACCTGACACCATGAAGCACTATGATCAAGGCGTGGTTCTCGAGCCTGCTCCATATACTCTGTACTTTGGGGTTCCAAAGTTATGACCTGAATGGATCTTTTCACTTTAAAAACCTAGCTGCCTCAGGCATTTCACTGCTGTAACACAGAGCTGATACAAGTTCCAGGTATTTCAAAATGAAATCTGAAGACTTTCTAACTTGATCTCAAAAAAAAAAAAAGATTTATTTATTTTTCTTGAGTGCCTGTATATGTGTTGTGCGTGTGTCTGAGGAAGACAGAAGAGGGTGTTATATATGCTGGAGCTGGGGTTACAGGCAATTGTGAGCACCCCAATATGAGTGCTGGGAACCAAAATCCAGTCTTCTGGAAGAACAGCAAGAGCTCCAAATCACAAAGCCATTTCTCGAGTCACCACCCTGCCCTCAGCGGCAGCACAGACACACTGACCTGCACTACGGGCACATCATCAAAGGCTTTAATAAAATCCTCTTCATCCACAGCGCCGGCACCTTCTTTTGCAGCTGTTAAAACAAAGATAGTATGACCTCAACACTGTAAAACATACTTCAGAACTGCACATATACACCACTGAAACTGTGTTCTGGAACATTTGAAATACATGAAAACAGACTGATTCACTTATATGTAGCTGTGCGCACTGTGCGTGGTTGCACACAGAGACCAGAGGGCACTGGAGCCTATGAGCTGCTCACAAGCAGTTGTGGACCGCCCGATGTGAGTGCCAGAAGCCAACTCTGGTCCTCTGCAAGAGCAGCCAACACACTCACCGCTGAGCCATCTCTCTGGTCCCTCTCATCTTTATTTAGCTATCAGTTCAAGTTTCTCCCACAAAGCTGAGTTAAAATGCCTTGTAGCTGGGAGGTGGTGGTGCAACAATCAGGAGGCAGAGTCAGGAGGATCTCTGTGAGTTTGAGGCCAGCCTGGGCTACAGAGTGAGCTCCAGGATAGTTAGGGCTGCTACACAGAAAAACCCTGCCTCAAAAAACCGGGGTGGGGGGGAATCCTTGTACACTTAAAATAAAGGCAGGGCTGAAGGCAAATCTGGCCCAATGGGGGCTTCCAGAAGGACTGGTGAGGAAAATGTATTTGGATCATGTCGAGACTGTCTGACCACTCCATGCTGCCACAGAAAGAAATGACAGCTTCCTGATGCCAGGCAGGGGAGTGAACCCCATACATGACAAATCTGTTTTGCTTTATTCCTTGTGCTCATCCTTGAAGTGCCAGAGTGACATATATAGATTAGCATGCCTGCTCTCTTATCAGACATGTGACTTGCTGGACCCGCTAGAGAAAATAAGACAACAAATGGACAGCCCAGGTCGCAGTAAACGTGCTCACACGACAGGCAGTGCTCCCGAGCCAAGTGCTCCCGAGCCGAGTGCTCCTCGTGCTCTGCCACGGTTAGAGCAGTTACAGCGCTGTGGGAAGAGCTATGGCCTCTGAGCCCACAGAAGCCACAGACCAGGAACTTGAGAGCACTCAGGGTCACGGTGCTAAACAAAGGTGGGGGGGGCACAGATGAGGGCGAAACTGACCCAGTGGAGACTTCGGGCAGGGAGGCGGGGGCTGTGGGTGACAGGTGGGCAGGAAAGCAGCAACCAGATCATGCAGAAATCGCCTTCTCCTTGTTTATGGAACTGGCATTACTCAAGGGAAGACCAAGAATAGAAAAATGCGTTAGGGGAAAGCAGAAGGGCAGGTGAGATGGCTTAGCAGATAGAGGAACTTGCCACCAAGGCTGACAATCTGAATTGCTCCCTGAAACCCATATCACAGAAGCAAAGAACTGATGCCCCAAAGTTGTCCTCTGATCTCTGCAATCATGCCCAGGTATACAGATGTGTGTACATACAGACGCATGTGCGCACACACACACGGTCTTGATACATGCTACAAGGGAGGTGAATTAGACACTGACAACACTCCCCTTCATAATAGCTAAAGAGATGGCTCAGAGGTCAAGAGCATTTACTGCTCTTGCAGAGAACCCAGACTGGTTTACAATCATCTGAACTCCAGTTCCAGGAGGACCTTATGCTGCAGGAACAAGATATGCACACAGTGATATGCATACATGCCAGCAAATATTCATGCACATACAACAAAAGTAAATAAATCCTTTAAAATAGTGAATTTTGTGTTAAATAAACTCAACAATAAAAACAACTAGCAAGAATAACAAACATATGAAGCAGAGTAACGCTGGTCTTCCTGTGGCCAGCACAGCTTCCAGGGCACGATGTTTGGGCTGGAGGCACAGCAGCACCTTGTGGATGCAGTCAGGATACTGTCATTCTGGGACAGACCACGGTGGGGAGCGGGGCGCGGGGCAGCACTCCCGTGCCTCCTCCCTCAGGCTTTCACTGAGCCTACTCTGGCTTTCACAGCATGTAAATTTTAAAATGTGACAGCAAAAAAGGTGGAAGACAAGGAGTTATTGGGGAAGAGAGTTCCAGGGACTGAACTCTGTTGTCACCGTTACCTGCTGAGCCATCTCACTGGCCCTCCTACTATTTACTTACAAACACGCGTGCTGAAGGGAAATTGCTACCTGTATGAACATATCATATTCTCACGGTTTTCAATCTGGCTTCTGGTCCTAACAAACAGATTTTGTAGAATGCCCTATGGAGGTCGACGTAAGACTAGTTCCAAATGACTAAACAAGGCTTGGGGTATGATCTTGATCTTCATCTTAGGGCGAGGCTTCCCTCTGGACTGGCTGGACTCAGGGAAGTGAGTGAGAAGTGGTGAGCCCGCCTGGCATCTAAACTGCATTGCCAGCTCATCAGCATCAACAGAGAAGTACCAGGCCAATCAAAGACTGCAAGCAAGAATGTACACGCAAGACGAGTTCATGCCTAGGGGGCACGGTGGGCAAGAACTATGACAAAAGATCCCAGAACACTACGCAGGATGTTGTCTTACCTGAAGACTTAGATCCCAGACTGGACGACACGAGCCGACGGGTAGTCCCCATGCTAACATTCCTCCGGGAACTCGATGGAGCCTTGGATGAGGAGGAGCTGGCAGAAGAAGGCCTGTTTCCATCCACAGAATCCTCATCATCAAAATTTTTATCTGAAACAGAAGCACAGAAGCCACAGTTTAAAAACCCTATGTTTTCACTGGGTGGCGATGGTGGCGCACGCCTTTAACCCCAGCACTCGAGAGGCACAGGCAGGTGGATCTCTGTGAATTCAAGGTTAGCCTGTTCTGCAAAGCGAGTTCCAGGATAGTCAGGGCTGTTATACTGAGAAACCCTACCTCAAAAAAATAAAAAAAAAAAAAATCAAAACAAAATTCTATGCTTTCACCTATACATAGAATAATCATGAGTTTTAAAAATACAGGTTTGCGTGACTGACTGGTATGTAAGGTCCTGGGAAAGCCGAGAATGCAACCACAAAGGTGGTGTTTACCTTCGGGGAGCTAGAATGCTCACCCACTCCGATCCTTTCGCTACACATTGCTTTCCCATTTGTAGGTTTTAGAGTGTGTGTGTGTGTGTGTGTGTGTGTGTGCGCGCACATGCACATGCACTCATGCATGCACATGCACAAATGCGGACACACAGTGCATATGAGGACAGTCTCAAATGTCTGCTCACCTCCCACCTTGTTTGACAGGGATGCTCTTCTGGGTTTTTCCACTGCTGTCCCATGAACCTTGGGACCTCCCTGCCTCTGGCTCCCGTCTCCTCACAGGAGTGCTGGGATTACAGAGATTTGTGCTACTTCTCCAGCTTTTATGTGACTTCTGGGGATTTGAACTCAAGTCCTCATACTTGCACCCCAAGTGCTTTATGCACTGAGACATTTCCCTAACCCCATTTTTCAGTTCCCCCACCACTACCACACAAACACAGGACCTTGCTCTGTAGCCTAGGCTGGCCTCAAATTCATGACCTGAAAGTAGAGCACACGCATTTTTAAAAAAATTATAGCTGGACAATACACCTCCTTAAAATACTAATTTATTTCAATTTTTCCTTGTGACGAGGTATTTTTCACAAAGCTATTTTTAATGGTTGTGAAGTACTGTGAGTGGAAATGTCTCAGTGAGACAGCTACTGTCAGGTAGTTTAGCTACATATTACCTCACCATTAGAGACAGGGTTGTAAACCGGCCAGATGACTCGGTGGGTAGAGCCACCTGCCACTAAGCCCAATGACTTGAATTGGCTCCCCAATATCCATATGTTGAAGGGACAAAACTAACACACACAAACTGTCCTCTGACCTTCACAGAAGCACCATGGCACCCATACTCATGAGTATGCGCGTGAGTGCGCGTGTGTGCACGCATACACACACACACACACAAAATAAGTAAATAAACAAAAATGCAAAAACAGAGAAGGAAATATGACTAGAACAAACACCTTCCAACAACTAGTTTTTTTGTTGGAATTTTAATCAATTTTACGAAACCCCAACAAGCAACATTACTGGGTCAAACAGCATGAGAATGCTGACTATGTCTATCCTCTGAAAAGCCATAGCAGTGCTCACTTGCCTGGAAACTCAAGGGCGTGCCTGTCCTGTCCCTGCCTCTATCAACACTGATTACCATTCAGAGAGGAAAAGCATGCTTTCTAGGCTGCGCTTCCTTTAAGGAAGCTGAGTATTCTCTTATTACACTATATTCATGTTTAAACCTTCAAACCAGCAAGGCTAATTACCTCCCCTTTGCCGCATTCAAATTAAAAAGAAAACATAGCTGTGGTTCTCAAAATTCAATCTATTTATGCTCATTTTAGGTTTATTTTTTATTATTATTGTTGTATGTGGGTGGCCATGCATGTGTCATGGTGCACACGTGGTCAGAGGACAACTTTTGGGAAATAGTTCTCTGTTCCACTGTGGGCTGGGGGATGAGTTCAGGGTGTCAGGCTTAGAGCGAGCACTTTCATACTGAACTGCCTCGCCAGCCCTATTTATAAACATTTTAATTACACAAAATTAAAGTTTGGTGCGGGACAATTCTATATTCTGTCAATCATGTTTTGAATAAATGCTGATTGGCCAGGCAGGTAGTATAGGCGGGAAAACCAGAAAGGCAACATGTGAGCTGCCTGGCTGAGAAAAGGTACTGGCCATGTGGCTAACATAGATAAGAACAATGGGTTAATATAAGTTACAAGAGCTAGGAAGAAGACTGAGCTAATGGGCCAATCAGTTTATAATCTTATGGAGACCTCTGTGTGATTTTCTTTGGGGCTTGCCGGCTGTGGGGTACCGGGTGGGACAGAAACCCCAACAAGCAGGACCCCCATGTTACAAAAGTTTATGAAACAAATTCCAAGGGCTTGTGCGTCATTCAGGATGCTAACATGAACTTGGAGAGAATAAGAATAAAAAGGAAGACTAACATCAGTCAGCTAACAAAGACTGCCAAGACAGAAGATGGAGTAAAATATGGCAGAGGGCCGTCAAGGGCTCAGCAGGTAGACACTGGCTGCCAAGCCTAACAGTCAGAGTCAATCATGGAACACACATGGAACTGTTCGTCACAAGTTGTCTTCTAACCTTCACATGTGTTCCTATGGGTATGTACACACACACACACACACACACACACACACACACACACACACACACCAAAAAAATTTAAGACACAATGGGCAGCACCTAATAAAAATTGATTTTTCGCCTCCATAAATACATGCACATATACACACTCACCCCAACGCCCCTACACACACACATTAGAAGGGGACTGTGCCCAATTAAATTCCTTTACATTTACATGCACACACACACATTTATTTAGGAAGTTTATAAAACAGTAGGTTTTCATATGGGTTTTTCAGACATTCTTACAGTTGATTCTCCCTCTTCCAAGTTATGTGGGCTAATTCCCCTGGAACAGATGGTCAGAGGTGTCCCACAGACCCCAAAACAAGACAGACTATAGTCATTGTTTTGACTGTCTACGAGAACTTGATGGTAAACCATCTCACTAGAGACACCACAGACATTAGCCACAGGGCATGGAGAGATCACTCTGTACTGACCAGAAAGCTTCCTCCTGGTGGCGAGTACTAGAAAGTGCTGTGTAGGCTGCTGGGGTTGGCCAGGGAGTCATAAAGAGTCTTACTGGGCTATGAACCAAGTGACTACAATAATGACCAGCATAGCAGGATAGGCCCATGGGAACAATAGTGGCATAAATGTTATGGAGTAACCAACTTCTTTCTAATTAGATATCAGGCCTGCTCCTCAGGAGGAGATGCACGTCTGGTACTGCAAATCTGCCCAAAACCGATGGCTCTCAGGCCTCAGGGGTGAACCTACAGCTAATATTTTGTTAAGTGACTATAATGTCAATCTGTTGTCTAAATTCTTATCTTTCTACTGGTGGATTAGTGCAGTTCTCAGATCTCAACAAAAAAAAAAATGTCTTTGTGCAGTGGGTGGTGGTTAACACAGAAATACACAACTTACAAAAGCACAGAGAACAAATGACTGGAGAGTGCCTAGCCACAAATGGAACATTTAAATCATACCCCTCCCCAAGACTGAGGGACTATCATGGAAGGGGCAGAAAGATTCTAGAACTGGAGCAAAGCGGCATCTAATGTATGTAACAGGACCACTGCACAAGACCCACACAAGATCAAGCCAGCCAACACTCCAGCATGGAGTTCCCACTGCACCTGAGGAGCTGGCTTCTGCGGGGAGGGAACCAGTTCTCCAGGAGAGGCTCCAGTGGATGGCCCATCACCAGAAGTACACTGGCAGCAGAAACTGGA
>JAQHUG010000125.1:1520213-1537411 GCA_028555095.1 Dicrostonyx torquatus
AAAAAAATGTAGAGCTCAATAAATATCAATAAAGAAAAAAAAAAGGTGTAGCACAGGCTTTGAGGTTCTCAAATGACACATGCAATTCCCAGGGCAAGTAAGTGATCACAATCTCTCTTGTGATCTCTTTCCCTCTCCTTTTTCTTTCTCTTCCTCCCCTCTCTCTCCCCTCGTGGTTGTAGCTCAATCAAGATGTGAGCTCTCAGCTGTTCCTTTGTTCTACCACCATGGACTCGGACCCTCTGAAACCAGACGACAAATTAAATGTTTTCTTTTATAAACTGCCTTGGTCAAGATGTTTTTATTACAAAAATAGAAAAGCAACCAAAATAAGTTCCCACCATCTATCACTCCACAGTACCTGCTGCTGAATGGGCCCTAGGGATCCAAATTCTGATCCTCACACGTGTGCAGCAAGCACCTGACCCGCTGAACTGTTTCTCCATCCTGACAGTGCATCTTTAAAGGAGCACGGGACCTATAGTTTAATAATTCACGGAAAGGGGGGAGAGTGCACATAACATAAAGAGACAAAAGCAATGTGGATGATGAAAAACTCAAAGTGTAAAATGAAGTTTTAAACAATAAAAACATCAACACCTAAGACAATTTGTAAGATGCCATATTAACAAGAACCACTCATCAGCGCCCATCAGGTGGTACAAAGCCATCAGATGTACAGTCTTCGGGAATGCCACTTTAATTATCAGTGTGGCCATACTGACCTAATTCTTCATGACAGCCCCTAGGCAGGCACGAGGACAGGACAGCTGGAAAGCTCAGAGCCAAATTTGGAAACGGCTTCCTAACAAAATGTCAATGGTACTTAGTGATTGCGCCAGGAGCTACTTCGTCTTTGTCAAATAAGCCTTCCGATTCCCCATCTGGGCTTCAATAACCTCAGTCCTCAGGTACCCTTAGGAGTAGCAAAGAATCACACTTCTCCATGAAAAGAGAAAGGGAGATAACATGGAAATGAAGATAAAGGACAACAGCCTAATAAATATCTCAATCTTCTCCCAGCAGCCCCGTCTCTACTCCAAAATATAGACTACCTGAATCAAGACAAATTCTACGGTGGGATTCCAAAGCCATCATCAGCCATAATCAACCCAACCTTCAGGTTCCTGGCTCACTTGGCACTGCTTACCCAAGCCAAACCATGGCTCTTAGCTCGTCAGATTCCTTCCCTCTCGCCCCACAACCTGATTTGCCCACCCAAATGCTAACTGGCAACAGGCAAAGCTACTTAGAATTCTTTCACTATCTTCCAATCTCCAGTTCAACCAAGGCCCCATAGATCAGGCCTTTCTTGTCTTATGTGGGCATCTTAGGAGTTCCTGTCACTGAAAAGGACCCTGCCAGCTTCCATGACTCTAGATTAACCTTACATAGCAAATGGCAATGTATGTTTCAAATACAGAAAACATTTTAAAAAGCTATAAGCATACCATTCAAAACCCAGATCAAGTTGTTTGTAAAAATAAAATCAATTCATGTATAAATGTGGTTAAATAGATTATTATGGGAAGACAAATCACATCAAAAGCTTCTTCCCAACCTTACTTTCTAGTGCTTACATACTTAATATAAACTTTGGGGAAAGTATTGTTATTTGCAGAGTTACTGAAAGTCAAAGCTGCTGCCCACAGCACACCAGTCTCACTACAACAACGCCTACAGTAACACAGCAGACTTCCTTCAACTACAGCGCCAGGGCTGGGGCAGTCTCACTCTAGAGCGGCCACAGTCCACCCGGCATCCCTTAGTTCTCAGACAAGGTCCTTTCTGTCTGGGACTACAACCCGGATACACGGCCACAGTCTGTCTAGCCTGTTCTAGGTTTTCACAGTGTCTTGGTCTTCCTGAGTTCCAGATGACCTTAACTGTACTGATGATCAGGGGTTAGCTAGTTATGGATAAGACACTTTAATGTGCTTTTTCTAGTGGTTTCTGGGTTGGAAGAGGAGGACCAGAGGCAGAATGTCATGTTTATCATCTGTTAGTGTTATTGTGTGGCCATAAAGCAAAAACAAACAAAAACCACAACAGAAAACACAGAGGAAAGCTGTATCTTACCTACCAATATAAGTCCATGGGGCAAAGCTCACATCTCGGGAGCCAGGAATCTGAGAGCAAATGCCTACACTAGTGTAACTCTGTCCTTTCAATTCCATCTGGACCCCCAGGCTACGGGGTGGTGCCCCACACTCACGGCAAAACTTTCTTCCTTAATCTTCTCCGAACCTTACATACACACACCTACACACATGCTCTACTGATCTCCTAAGCCTTTTCCAGACACGAAGATGCACATACATATCCAACCAGTCAGAACAGAGTCCAGGCATTGAATCATATGAGAATTCTGAGTACTTGCGAGAAAACTCCAAGAAAACAAGACAGGAATCTTGTTACTTCAGTTTCTGTGAAACACAGAATTGTTTTTAGAATGTGTCTCTGTGTTTCTCCCAGGGGTGGCAGATAGGAGTGAGTTTACCTGAGCTATTGTTCACGTGCCTCTGTGGAAAACATGTCTGTGCCATGTGTGGCTTGTCCTGGTGAGTGTGTACTATACTCAGGCGATTCTTCCTAACCCTCAGAGCATAAATGGTCTGATGCTCTGAATAAAGTTGGCTATTGCATCGTTAGGCCCTGCTCTTAGGTACACCAGAGTGCTAAACAAACCCCACTGCCTCCCAGCCCACTCCACACCACACTCGGCAGGAGAAGGCCGCTGCAAGCCACCCACACTCAAGAGTGCTGTCACAGTCTGATAAAGCACCCACCGTTCTCTCACACAGCCTCAGTGCTACACCCCTTGTTTACAGAATGCTACCATGTTTCTTGGCTCAGCGTTCCCCTGGCTGCCCGTACCATGCTCCCCGCTTCAGCTCTAAAAGCTGCCTCTTCCCCAGCGAGTCCTGTGGCACATGAGACAAGATCTGGCAACGAGATAGCAGACTCTTTTCAGGCCCTCCTCCTCTTCCTCTTCTTCTTGTTTTATTTCAGTTTTTTGAGACAGGTCTTTTTTATGTAGCCCTGGCTCCTGGAACTTGTTTTGCAGACCAGGCTGGCCTTGAACTCACAGAGATCCTCTTGAGTGGTAGGATTTCAAGGCCTGCACCACTATGCCCAGCTGGTTAGAGATCATCTTGTACATCTGATTCTGCATCTTGGAATCTTAAAAGAGCTTTCTGTATCTACAGAGAATATCAACCATCATTAAATGTCATTTAAAACCAAGGCTCAGGGGCTAGAGAGACGTCTCAGCAGTTCAGAGCACTTGTTCTAACAAAACACCTAAGTTCCCAGCACACAATCATCGGTAACTTCAACTCCGCGGTGTGCAAACTTACACAGATATGCTTGTGCATATACACACATACACTACACACACACATTAAAAAATTACAAGTCCTGAAAACCAAGGTTTAACTTCCACCTCCTATTGGCTCCTGTGCACCTGTAACACACAGGATGGCACCTAGTGTCAGGTGATGCCACTATGCCATACCACCTGCATGCATTACTACACCTACTTTCTGCAGCAGCCTGGGACTTACAATCTCCAGTTTACAGTGGGTAGGAAACTGAGGCTGACAGAAAGGCCACCACGTCACATACTGTTCCTGTAGAGGATACTCTTACACATTGTTTATTCTAGGCCCAAGGTCCCTTCCCTACTTACAACACAGCTACCAGTGCCTGAAGAACTGGCAATATATGTTAAAGATGATTTACATTAGTTTACATGAAACTGAGAAAAATAGGAAAACTGAGGCTGGAGCTCAGCGGTTAAGAGCATTTGCTACTCCTTAAGAGGGTCTGAGTTCAGTTCCCAACACCCCTAACTACAGCTCCAGTAGACTCAACACCCTCTTCTGGACTGGGAGGGCACAAGCACCCACACATGCACGCACACACGCACACACACACAGTCTTGGTGGCTTTGGTGTCCATACCATAGTAATGGCTTTCAATAAAGGGGTCAGCCTCCGTGCATGGTACACAGAGCCCTGGCCTCCTCTCCACATGCTCCCTTCAACAACAGCAAGCCGCAACTCACGAGTCCATATTACAGTTTCCTTTGCCAGAATCCTGCACCATGCCCAAATCTCCTCAGTACCGCATCTGCGGGGCACCGGTCAGAGATGGGTGCAATGCTCTGAACTTGCTATCCTCCTGCCTCAGGCTCCCAGATGCTAATGTTTCAAGCAGGGGAAACCACAGCTGACTCCAATGCCTGTCTTAATGTCTCTTTCTGTGAGTCTGTTATTTTGAATTTTTATATACAGCAGTTACTAAACACGGCACAGAAGTTACCGTCACTCCAGCTTCAGTAACAGCAGGAAAGAAGGTGGCAGGAGGGCATGCAGACAGCAGGGTAACTGATCCGAGACAGCAGAGCGCACCATTCTCCTGTGTCCTGAAACTAACCCAATTCCTGGAAACCTGAGACCTCAGGCCTACTCTTCAGGGGCTACCTCATGAGGATAATAAGACAGAAACAATAAAGAACAGAGTTTGGAATGTGCTCTGAGAAGAGCACGCACTGAATGCACATGGAGCTGGCCTGTGCAGACTGACAGAGACTCAGAGTGGTCTCAGGTCCGTTTCCTACCACACAGGCAGCTTACGCTGCAGGTGACTTGGAAGGAGCTCCCAAGCAGATGTGTGGTCTTCGTGTTCCGTTCCTCCCAGGCCTTCAACATAGACCTCTGACTTCCAGGTCCTTTTGTCCTGATGTTTAGAAAACAGCCCTCAAATACAACAACTTAAGACATGCTATTATCACTTACATGTTTTCAGAGTCTCAAATGAAAGACTCTTTGGAACATGAATTATTCAATGTTCCACCCAGGTATTGATTTCCTAAATGGTCAGTAACCCTGACAACAGGCAATTGTGAAATAAGAAAAAAAAAATACCATCTCCATACCCAGCAACTTACCAACATGAAAATATAAGCAGAGATACGGCATCTTCCCATAGGACTATTTTCACCCAAAATACAACTTCTGTTCAGCTTCGGCTAAACCAGGCTTAGTTTAAGGAGATCTCAGGCCAAGATGGCTCTTCCTGCCAAGCCTGATGGGAGGAGCTGAAGCCCAGGACCCATATAATATATAATACATAATAAAAGAGCACCAACTCCTGCAAGTCATCTCCTGACCTCCACATGCATACCCAGCCACATACAAATAAATAAATACAAAAAATCAACCAAGATAGAGACGCATGCCCTTTAGGATTCCTACGGTCTTAGCATGGTACCAAAGCACTGGAGAGACGCCCACTTCCTCACAGTGGAAGACGAATGAACAGAGTTACTGTGAACAGTCGCTCTGAGGCGCATCTGCCTCAGCTAAGGTCTGGGAATGTGCCCCAGAGACAAGGCATTATGTCTGCCAGGAGCACCACCCGAGGAAGGACAGTGAACAGGTCGCTCCTAGACCATCAGCTGCACTCAGTCGGTAAACACTATGGGAGCTTTCCCAGTCCCCTCAACACTGCCTGAACCCGGGCAAATCCTCCACGGAAGACTGAGAATAGGCAATAGGAGTGTGTGGGCAATGTGTGCTGAGTGGTCCCCTCTCCAGCTTCTGTCACTTACAGAATCTCCCTCTTTGAAGGGGGAACACCACAACTGGAAGGCAGTAACAGCACTCTGCCGCTTGTTTTCCTTCTAGCTGCAACTGGAGAAACTCAGACATCACCAGCCAGTAGACTTTTTTCTGAAGACAGTTTAGGCTTATTAACGAATGCTTTGAGAAGGTAAAAACAGATTTATCCCCATAACCAACATCCCAAGAACATAAAAGAGCAGAGAAAAACTAAGCATGCATCAAAGAGCTGCTGGGGACACCTGGCCAACCTTTGTTTCTGTGTCCTTCTAGTCTTTAAAGGTCATCGACTTTACTACTCTGATAATCTGCAGGCTTTGTCATCTCCCCTATCTAGCTGCACCCACAGCAACAAGTTCTTTACTCTCTAGCCACGGGTAGACGTTAACAAGGAGATTATAAAATGCCCTGCATCTTTTCTTGGCTCCCAATCTATCGGCAATAATTACACTTTGCAGTATCACCAAGTGCCTACCTTTCCCAGTGGTCATGCTGTCAGTGGTCTGGTACCAGACAGAAATGCCCTGAGCAGTTCTCACAGCAGCTAGGCATCCACAGACGCTCCTCCCACACCTTCAGGAGAGCCAGTGCTGTGACAACTGCCACCTCACTCCAAAATAAAAGCCTAGATTCTCCCACAACAGTAGGGGAGGGGACTGTCTCTGTCTTGACTCAATAAGAGTCTTCTTGGCAGCTGGTTTGGCTTTGCGAACCAACTCGCTAGTCCCCTAAGAAACACCCTTTCCCTATCTACTATACACCTTAAGCGCAGAAGCAATTTCAGTCCCACATGGAGACGGGGACACAGACACACGCAGCCCCTGAAGCTGCTCAGGCATCTCTTCAGGGCTTTTGAGTGGGCTTCTCAGCACAGCTCAACACATTTGCCAGCTGGCTAGCACATTGCCCACACGTGTGGGTATGGAAACACTTCCCTACGACTCTGACCTCTCCAAACCTGAGAGGTGCACAGTCTAAGGAAGAGCAGGGGCAGAATGGGACCATTATCCACCTGAGCCACTCAGGCAGCGCCACTGAGAGCCGATAGGAGGGTTGGCTGCCTAACAAAGGTCGGCCTGGAAATGAGCGCTTTATCCTCGCCACACCTGGGACAACCTCGCCTAACGTGCTCATCAGTGTTTGTTTCCAGGCTCAGAGAGTTCTCACCGCCAACAAAGCTGAATTGGGTAACATTCTGCAAGTTATTTCCAACGGTAAGAATGTAAGGAAGGCAGTATTTGGCAGCAGGATGATACCCTAGGTGCAGAACAAGTAACAGTTTTATCGTTACCTGTTACCTAGTGTGTGGCTTCACCTCCAAATATTTTGTCCTTTCCTTTAGCTACAGATTATGGCATTTCCAGGCATTTAATCAACGTGATGCTTTCCAGATCCCCTCATCAACGTGCTAGCTTTTCTTAGAAAACACCACGTGAATTTTCTAACCAAATGGCCTCATGTCAATCAAATATAATTCAAGACTGTTAAGTGGCTGTAGATAAAGGACTCTGCTTAGTCCATAATTGATGCTCTTGCACGCTGAGAGTCAAATTCTCCCGTAACCACAGCACATCTGCTTGATTTAAAAAGAGAAAAGAAAAGCACTTACACAGAAAATAATTTGCTTTTTGAAAACCATAGAAGGGAAAACTGTAATTTGTTCTTCAAGGGGTTTGCTAATTATATGGAGAAGGAAAAAAGAAAAAGAAGCATCTTACAACAACATATTTTTAATGCCCATATTTCTGCCAGATAAAGCTGGAAGCCCTTTGGTAGCCTAGCAACAAGGAGGAATCCTATACAGACGAAGCATTCTACTTCAGACAACAAGTCTGTTTGACATTGTTCCTTGGCTATTCTCTACTGCTAATTTCAGTCACAATCATGTCACACAAAAAATGGAGCCCACTGGCTTAACAGGATACAATTTTAAGCATGTCAAGAAACAACCTAAGATGACCATTATCTCTTCCTTAGAGGTATTGCCCTTAACATTAGTAGGTTTGGTAAAATTAAGTACTTATGATAATTATTTAAGAACTACACCAAAAAAAAAAAAAGACATTTAAGTAGGAGGGGACTAGACAGGAAGAAGAAAAGTCCAGCAGAAAGAGGAGTAAAAGAGGTCAATGGGTGAATAAGATCACAATGGACCATATACACACATAAAATTGTCTAAAAGTTACATAATTAATGCTTTTTAAAAGAAAAGTTTGTCCGAGTGCTAATTTAGAGCTTCATTTTCTGACTGAAATAGCATCACTGTTCACATGTAACAAAAGGAAAAGAAATAGATGAATCACTTCCCCAAATTTTAAATTTTAGATACCAAGACATAAGAAAGAAAGGACAACCCACAGAATGGAGGGGAATAGCTGCAAATTATTTATGAGCTATGAGTCTTATGATCCAGAAGTATAAACAGAATTCATACAGCTCAATCATGAAGACACACACATGAAGACATAGTTTAAAAATGAGCAAAGGGTCAGTGAGATGGCTCAGCAGGTAAAGTGTTTGCTGCCAAGCCTGAAACTGGAATTCGCCCCCGACTCCCACAGTGAGAGGAGAGCACTGGCTGCAGAGCATTACCCGACCCCCAGCGGAGTGCCGTGGTGTGTCAGTGTGGCAGACTGCCTGGAGGGGAACGTGCAGCACATGCCCAGCGACTCCAACGCCAGTTCTGACTGCCACATCACCACGGCCAGAGAGCTGACTCTCCCACATAGAAACACTGTCACCTTACATCGGTAGAGGTCACACGGGACAAAGTGCCAGCCACACCACTGGATTCCAGCACAGTGACTCACTTGTTCTAGATAAGGGCAACACTGGCTGTGCGATGGCTGGAGTGGCAGCTGGCAGCAGATCCCAGGTAGAGGGCAACTATGAGGCAGCTGATTAGAAACAGAAAGAGCTCCTGTGAGATTGCTACTATTTCTTACAGCTGAAGGCTGACAGGAGGCCACTTGGTTGTTGTGTGATTGCAGTTAGCACAGACAAAGAACCATGTCCTCAGGTGTACAAGCACAGCCCTGCAGGACACCACAGGGATCTAAAGCCCTGGCAGCAACAGCGGGTGAACAGACTCCAGCCGCGCACACCCTTGAAGAGCAGAAAAGAGGAAACCTGCTGTGGCGCTGTGGCGCTTCTGTGTCTGTCTACCGCGTGATTCCAACCCTCCAGACACAGAAGCTGGAGCAGCAACAGATGAAATCCCAAGTCCTGGATTCTTGCAGAAGCTGAGAATGATATTTACTTTGCTGCTTTAGCAGAGAAAGACTAAACATTACCACTGGTGTATGGGATCCAGGATGGGCCCTGGACTGGAAAGGGAGCCTCTCCTGCTCCCCTAGCACTAAACAGGCCAAAGCGCCATAGAAACAAGAACAGTGCTTTCAGGAGGAAATTTAATGCATGTTCCAACAACTTGAAAACTATCTTTTTAAAATCACACATGTGAATTTACTTTCTAGTTGTATCCTTTTTATGTTAAAAGGAAGGAAGAAAGGAAGGAGAGAGAGAGAGAGAGAGAGAGAGAAGAGACAGGGAGGATCATTTGGGGCTGCACCAGCTCCTTCTGGGCACTGTGCTAAGGGTTATCTCACCATTCGGCAAAGCATCACAGGCTGCTTCATTTTGCAAATAAGCAAACAATTTCAAGAGTTTACTTGCCTGCCCCAGGCTGCAAAGCCAAAGAGTGGGAGAGAGGACACACAGAAAGGATGTTTACACATTTCAGCTGCCTGCTGGATGTCCTTCAACGCTGGCTGCACCTCCTACTGGGGACATGGGCACTCAGGTTCTAGGCACACTCACAGAAGAGGACTTGTCATGTCCTCACACTGACTACTGGATGGTAAGTTTTCAGTCAGGAACGGAAGTGACACAGATCACTGAAAAGCCACTCTTTTAGAGTCAGCTGAGATAGTCAGGCCACAGTAAAAGAACGATAGTGCATGCCTTTAATCCCAGCACTTGGGAAGCAAAGGTAAGGGGAATTTCTGTGAGCTCAAGCCTGTCCGGTGAAGTCCCAGGATGGTGCTACACAACAGTAGTCTGTCTCAAAAAAACAACAGCCACAAAACAGAATCTAGCATGGGTAGATGGTACCTATTGGGTAAACTCCGAACCAGCTGTGCTGGGCAAGAAGGCCAGCAGAAAGCCTGACAGTGTACGAACAGCCATGACGGCAAAACCATAGAGACAGACAGAGTGGAAAGCTTCGCTTGCTGTTCAGCGTCTCTGCACTCTAGCGGGGGTGATGGAACACACAAACATGGCAGATGATAGGCGGTTAGCAGTTAGGAGCCATGTGTTCTTTCCTGCTCGAAGTTTATTCTCTGAGTCAGCAAAGGGTTCGGGAACCAGGCTTCTCTTTCTCCCAAGAGTACCTGCAAATGTCTTGAAAGTAAGTTTATTATTCCTTCCCACATTGCTATTCACACTAGTGAGCTTTCCCAAGAGGAGAAAAAGAAAATTACTGTAAGAATGAAAGCCATCCAGAAATGAATTGCCAACAGAGTAGTGTGTGTGTGTGTGTCCCCGTCCTAGTTGGTTCTGTGGAGAAAGGAAGCTGACGAGTGTATCAAATAGGGTGGGGCAGAGGGCAAGTCCCTGACCACAGTGCTCCGGGTGGCCTCTGCCATAAGATCAGGATGGGTGAAGGGTAGCGCACATTCTGTTGTTAAATTGTCCTGTGCTATCTGAGTTTACTGAGAAGCTGGCTCTGCAGGTAAGGCTGGCACCCCAACTTCAGGTCCAAGCATATTTATGCCAAGTGTCTTCTAAGACCCCCCCTTTCTAGGACTATGCTGGCTCCACTGGCACTGTGACAGGGCAGGAAGAGAATGAAATAGCCCAAAAGTAGAACACTGCACCCCTGAAAACAGAAGGTAAGCTGTTTCCACCAGAGGGTACTGTTTATCCCATGATACAGAGTGCCTGCAGCCCAAGTTCAGCTACGGGAGGCTCAGCCACGGAGAGGAAGTCCTATTGGGAAGTCCGGCTGACTGCCTCAACTTCCCCGGTCAGGTTTCACGGACACTATGAGCATCCAGTTTGATGAAGCCAGCTCTATCTGTTGCTATTTGTCTTTTACTTGGGAACCTCACCCAAGAGGACATCTCTGTGCCTGGGATTCGCTCTTGGTGAACTTCAGGTGGCTGTCACAAAAGGGGCTTCCCTGGTGGCTTTCTTTAGCTGGATGTTCTCGGGACCTGCTTTATGATGTTTAACTATTTGTTCTTTTACTTGGCTGCTGTACATTTAAGAAGAACATTTGGAACAGACAACAGAGCTCCTATTGTAGATCATTCCCCATACCATACACATCAGAAGAGGAGGCCATAGTGATAGCAGGGACCCGTATTTCAGGACGTGGAAGCTGTAAGCACAGAAATGCTCAGAATTCTCTAATTTAGCATGACGGGCAGAGCGAACTTTCGGAAAGAAAGAATGATGTCATAAGAGGGGTCTAGGCCACATTACCAGGCCTGGGGACCACAAAACTGCAGTCTGGTTATGAGTAAGAACGGGTGTGTTCAATAACACCTTATTTGCATTCTAACAGAAATCAGTCTGGATGCTAAATGAACACAAACTACAAACATGGGGGAGGAAGAGGAGACAAATGCCCCATGCGGTCAGGACAGCCCAGGCAAAGCGTCACCAGGTCTGCACCATCTAGTCAGCGGAATGATGAGAGTCAATGGGGGCTCTGAAACAGAGCCAGCAGTAAGCCCACTGGCCTGACAAAGTAGATGGAGAAAACCTAACTTTTAAGACCTATAAAACCATACTGAAGCATCTAGTATCCGCTCAGAAACAGCAAAAGCATTATTGCCAAGCAACTGAGGATGCAGGAATGGAGACTGCTCTTCCCACTCACCATTTGCAGACTGTATCATAGTTCCAGACTTTTGGACTTCATCAAATTTTGTAAAAATGACATTCAACCTGTTTAAAAACAAAAAATATATATATGGAATATCAATCATCACCATTCATGATTAACAAACACTATTAAGTTGACTGCTCCGACACCTTAGTTTTATTTCTGCTGCTGTGATCAAATACCCTAAGAAAAGCAAGCGAGGAGAGAAAGGGTCGATTTCAGCCCACAGCTCCAGAGTCCATCCCTCTGGGGAAGTCAACCTGAAGCTGTTAGTCAGCCACAGTCAAGAGGAGAATGAACGCACACACGTTTCTAATCAGCTCACACTCATACAGACCCTACACAAGGGAGCTGGGCTGCCCACAATGGGCAGGGATTTTCACTTACTAACATAGTTAAGACAAGCCTCCATGGCATGTTCATAGGCCAAGCCAATGCAGATAGCTTCTCCTTCAGATGCTCCTGAGTTGTATCAAGTTGACAATTAAAACAAACCACCAGCCCCCACACCTAAAATGATCAATTATAAAAAAACCACTTAGGCCGGGCGGTGGTGGCGCACGCCTTTAATCCCAGCACTCGGGAGGCAGAGGCAGGCGGATCTTTGTGAGTTCGAGACCAGCCTGGTCTACAAGAGCTAGTTCCAGGACCGGCTCCAAAAGCTACAGAGAAACCCTGTCTCGAAAAACCCAAAAAAAAAAAAAAAAAAAAACCCACTTAGTAAGAATAATAACTCCCTCAGTAACTGATAATATCCAGCAAAAATTCAACAACTAGAATGGCTCCATCACTGGTTTAAGGCTCAGTCTAAAAGATCACACTTGAGACTCTATGGGTAACACTGCTTGCTGCACAAGCATGAGGACCTGAGTTCAAATCCCCAGGACCAATGTGAAAACTGATTGCGGCCATGCATACACCCGTAACCACAACACTGCAAGGGGTGAGAAACAGGAGGATCACCGGGTCTCACTGGCCACCAGCCTAGCTTCAGGTTCAGTGAGAAAGCCTATCGCAAAGGGAATAAGGTGAGTGGCAGTGGCAGAGCAGGACACCCAATGTGCTACACACACACATTAAATGAAAAACTTTTTTGTTTGTTTTAAAAGTTCCTATTTCTCCTGCTTCTTTTGAAGCAGACTGCCAGTTACTTTGGAGAAAGTCTTTCACACTACAGGCTTTCTCTGACTTGTACTCAATTCCAAATGTTATAAATAACTCCTAAAAACCAATGTGACTGAACATGCTTCAGCTTAAGAAATCTACATGACACTTCTAGTAACAGATCATCCCACCGTGGCGTTTAAATGTAAGCAAAACTGCTGATGCGTCAAAACATTCTACCCGAGCCGAAACCAAAGCTAAGAATAAAGATAAGCGATGTAGCATTACTTCTAAGCAAAGCACGGAGGCTTCCCAAGCAGAAGCGCTCGCTCGCTCTCTGCTGGGAGACCAACACTGACGCTTCAGAGCACCGCACTGTAGTCACACAGCTGCCGCCCGCCTCTGGGACAGGCTAGTCACCGCGCTGTCCTGTCCTGTCCTCCCACCTCCTTTGAGAGCTAGCCATTTCACATGCACAGCTTTTCTTAACCAGAATGCAAACTCCTCGGAGGCTAAGATGGGAGCCATGTTCTGGGTAACGATGCAGAGGGTCACCTGTGAGAGTCGCATCATGGTATCACAGGGCCAGGCTGCTGCCTTCTCTCTGCAGCACTGAATTCATTCGCTTACTCAGTCACACAACAGGCGCTCGCAGGCCCATTCCAAGCCTAGCTCAGAGCTGACAAGATGATGAACGGGACGGCTGCTCCCCTCTAAGGCTTAACGTCAAGCAACAGGCAAGCCAGGAACACTGCTGGCAAACAAAGGGGTGAAACTGCCTTTTACAGTGCCTCACCTCCCATCGCACACGGAAGATTGATAATCTTTTCAGGGCTCCCGGGGCCAGATACGGCTTCAGAATCCTTTCCGAATTTACTCCCGACCACCACTACCCACAAATCAAAGTGGAGACAGAAATAAAAGTCCAATTGCCAACTTGGGGTCAGACAAGAGTAACACTATCACTCACATTCAAATCCAGTGGTTACCAGAAACCCAGAAAGATGGCTTAATGTCAGTTCGCAAGATGTTTCCATCACCTTCCCTTTTAAAGCAACAAAGATCTTGAATGGATGGACAAGCCCATAAATAGGCTCACTGCGCAGGTTGCCAGGGTGTGCCCTGACTTGGGTACCACTTTATTGTGTCACAACCACACCCTCTGCCATGACAGGAACATGCCAGCAGGTTTACAAGTTAGGGCAGAGGTATCCCTTTCATCTGGTTGTCTCTGAGGTTTCTGAAGGAGGGTGAGTATTACGTTCCTGGGACAGTCCCAGTTACCAATGGCACTTGTGAAAACAGTACTGTAAGATCTCTCCAAGGAGTGAGGTCTACACACTGCGGTGGCCTTAACAAGCATGCAGGACAACATCCACAGAAACACCGCCGTTCCTGCTATCTGTCTTCACTTGGAATTCTCCCAGGCAGGATGCCCTCCCCATCACTGTCACATTCCGAGTTAACTAACCCCTCACTCTCTGCTCAGTAGTGCCTCAACAGCAACTGAAGAGGCCTCTCGTGGAAAACATCAACTGGCACAAATAGAAACAGGTGAGTTCCAGGTTTATCCTAGCCTCACTTCTGTTGCGACGAGAAGCAGCTCAGGAGAGAAAGACTGTTCTAGCTCACAGCCCCAGGTACTGCTCATCACAGCAGGGACTTCAGGGCAGCAGGAACTCAGTCACATCAGTCAAGAGCAGAGAAGGATGCCTGCGTGCTCGCTGTGCTCAGCGTGACTGCTCCACTCTCACACAGGTCAGGATCCCCAGGCGTGAGGAAGAGCGACACCCAGGGTGGGCTGGGTTGTCCCACAAAAGTAAACTTTAAGAAAAAAAAATCTCACAGATCAAGCTCACAGGCCAAGCCAGTGCGGACACCTGTCCCCGGGTGATTCCAGGCTGGGGCGAGTTGACAAGTCACACTGACCTCACCTTGGAAGCTATCAAGTGGTTTTATTTTTTTAATCTTTAGATTTCAATTTAACATCTTGTGGTTTACAGCATGCCTCAGTGGTAAAGGACAGACTACCATACCTACAGCCTTGATTACACTGCCCTAAAGAAAGGAGAAATTAATTTCTTTTCTTTTTTTTTTCTTTGGTTTTTCGAGACAGGGTTTCTCTGTAGCTTTGGAGCCTGTCCTGGAACTAGCTCTTGTAGACCAGGCTGGTCTAGAACTCACAGAGATCCGCCTGCCTCTGCCTCCCGAGTGCTGGGATTAAAGGCGTGCGCCACCACCGCCCGGCGAGAAATTAATTTCTTTAATAGCTTGACAAATCACCACTATCATTTTGCCCTAGTTTTATTGAATTTAAATGTTTACATTAAATTCAACCCAGACATTTTATTGTACTATAAGATTTATGTTTAACTCTTGGCTAGAAAATTTTAACAATGTAAAATATAAATTTTAAGTCATTCCCAAGAAACAAACCCTGAGAATCTCAGTCAGCAAACTTCATCCAAACACCAAAAGCTTCTTTCTCTTGCTCAGCTTAAGTGTTCCCTCCTGAACAAGGGTACCAAAGCTTCTAATTGGGGCCGGTGAGATGCTCGGTCAGTAATAGAGATTGCTGGCAAGTCTGACAACCCGACTTTGATTGCCAGAACCCGTAAGGTGGAGGAAGAGAACCAACTCCCACAGTCTGTCCTCTGCTCTGCCATTCCTCACTTTCTCTCATATACACAAGTAAATAAGTGTGTGTGTGTGTGTGTGTGTGTGTGTGTGTGCGTGTGTGTGTTTTTGAGGAAAAGAAGCATGTATTCAAAACCTCAACCTCAGCCAGGCAGATGCAGGCCTTTAATCCCAGCACTACAGAAGCACAGGCCAGCCTAGTCTACATGGCGAGTTCCAGGCCAGTCAGAGCAGCACAAACAAACACATAAAGATATAAAAACCCAAACCTCAAGGATGGAAAAGACTAAAGAAAATCAAAATGTAAAAGTTGTCCCAGGACGGAGGCTCCATGGTTACAGTGGTTGCCCCCTGAACATGAGGCCCAGAGTTCAGATCCCCAGTACTCATGGACACGCTGTGCAGGTGAGAGGGCTCTTCTGTAACTCCAGTCTCAGAAAGCAGAGACGGGATCACTAGAGCAAGCTCTGAGTGTGAGAGACTTTAACTCAATAAATAAGGCGGGAAAGTAACTGACGACGGTTCCTGACAACAACCTTGAGCCTCCACATGGATGATGGCTGGTTTTATACCAACTTAACATAAGTTACAGTCATCTGAAAGAAGGGAACCTCAACTGAGAAACGATCTCCATAAGATCCAGCTGTAAGGCATCTTCTTAATTAGTGACTGACGGGAGAGAGCCTGGTCCATGGTTGGCAGTGCCATCCCTGGGCTGATGGTCAAAGGTTCTACATGAAAGCAAGCTGAGCAAGCCATGAAGAGCAAGCTCGTAAACAGCCCTCCTCGGTGGCCTCTGCATCAGCTCCTGCCCCCGATTCCTGCCCTGCGGGAGTTCCTGTCCTGACTCCCTTCAGTGATGAACAGTGCTGAGGAAGTATAAGCCCAAATAAACCCTTTCCTCCCTCAAGGTATTTTGTTTATGGTGTTTCATCAAGCAAAAGCAAAAGTGACTAAGACAACAGGTATACGTACACATGTGCCCACACACATATGCACACTTACACACATATGAACCCATGCAAACACACTCACAGTGTAAGTTATCAGCCACAGCCTTAGCTTGATTTCCCAGAACCCACATAAAGTAGAAGGACATCGTCTAGTATTGCCCTCTGCCCTCTGGCCTCTAAATGTGTGCCATGGCATACACCTACCACCATACATACAAAATAAATGTGATTTAAAAATTAAAGCACTTTTATTCCCGTCTGATTAGTTCACACACATCCCAGGGTCCTGGAGTAGGCTCCACCCACCCGTTTAGAGCAGGCCTGTATTAAGGTCACATGTGACTGACTCACACCAAGGCAAATGACTCCTAAACTCTATTTCAGTACACCGAGCCACATCCTAGTGCCCAGGACTTCAGAAACTCTTCCGTGAAACAGCAGAGAAAATGAAGAGGTCAAGTCCAAAGAAATGAGTCTTGCTCTGGCTCTGATTCATTACCGTGTGATCTCTCAAACGTCAGTTTGAGAATCTGGACCCCTGCAGTTTCTTGGGACATAGGGATAGGCTTAGGGAGTTGTGCCCACTAGAATCATCAAAATAATAGAAAATCAATTGTTACAGTATACTTTCTAATTCTATCTCTAATGAGCCATTTCCAGGTGCTGTTTCTCTTGCATCAGTTCATACACTGAAGGACACTGCTGAACAGAACACGCTCCTTTTGAGGATGTAGTGCCCACGTGTCTTCTGCTGTTTCTAGGCAGGCACGCATTAGACAGCTTCATTCACTAAGCCAAACCACAAAATGATGAGTGCCGAATGTCTCAATACCAATACCTTTGAAAGGGGTAGTGTTTTAAATAAGAACTGCCCCTATAGGCTCATATTTGAACACTTGCTCCCCAGTTACTAGAAGTGTTTGGGAAGGATTAGAGCAGTGGTTCTCAACCTTCCTAATACTACAACCCTTGAATGCAGTT
>JAQHUG010000125.1:1569496-1579847 GCA_028555095.1 Dicrostonyx torquatus
AAAAAACTAGCCAGTGAGCTGACAGTGAATTTAAATAACTTGCAAGAAACTGGAGCATAGCCTGGTGCCTAAGAACCATTTGATGAGCATTTCCTGCACTCACGGAGCACTACAGTGTGGGAGCACTCTTCTAACTCAGCACTCATCTTACCCTGGGCAAAACAAGGCCCTGGGTTCCACTCTCCTCCAGGAACAGGGAAGGACAGCACCCCAATACTTCTGCATGTGGCCCTGGCCTCCCAGCTCAGTCTAGAAGCCATGCTTTGCTCAGGCCACGGAAATGTCCACTTTCTCCTGCCAAAATCTTGCCTACCTTTAAAGTCCAGCTCCAGCTCCATCAATTCCAGAAGGTTCTGGACTCAGGCACTCTGTTCCTGCCACACTCTAACTACTTAACACAGAGAGATGTGTGCAAATCGCATCTGTTCTCAAAACAAGAAATAGTTTTTTTCTTTCCTAAGCCATCTAAATGCCTTTTTTCAAAAAGCAAAATTTTTAAGGTGAGTGAATACATCTCTTCTTAACTCATCTCTCCTATATCCATCTTAGATGTCTAGAGAAATTCAGGAGAAAGAGGGAAGGAAAAGTGTTAAGAAAGAAGAGAAATAACTTTTGAGCCTCGTGCAAGCTAGGGTTTAGAGGTGTAACTTGGCCAGGAAGCTATCTTTTATAATCAGAGGTTTCTCTCCCACCCTCCAGTTCCCGAATAACCATTCAGAGGCTTAATATTACTTATAAATGCTTGGCCAGTGGCTTAGGCTTACTACTAGCTAGCTTTTACATTTAAATGAACCCGTATTTCTTATCTATGCCTTGCCATGTGGTTCATGGCTTGTTGCCTCATTTTCTACATGTCTTGCTTCCTCAGCAGCTGGCTGGCATCTCACAGACTCTGCCCTTCCCCTGTATCTCTGATTGGATTGCCCATCCGGCTCTATCCTGCCTTGCCATAGGCCAAAACAGCTTTATTTATCAACCAATGAGAGCAACACATATTCACAGCATACAGAAAGACCATCCCACAGCAGTCTCTCCTCTCTCTCCCCTCCCCTCTCTGTGTGGCCACTTCTGTACTTCCAGAGGACGATGCACAACTTGTGAAGTCTGGGCAGAGTGCTGAGTTTGTAAGACTTGCATACTTTTACACCCAAAGGGAAGGACTTTAAGTCCCATCTATCTAATGCAGTTAAGAAAGTTTTTCTGACTAATAACAATTTTGGGGCAAGTCAAGAGGGTAAAAGTCTCAGCACAGAACAGCAGGATTTAACTGCATATCCAGAGGACCTGTACTGGTGTGCAGTTGCCCCTCCCCAAACAAAAAACAAAAACGGTGGACCCAGCAGAGGGCAGGTGCCTCACACAGCCCATTAGCAATGGCTCCTCTCAATTCAGAATGTCAGTCCTCAGCTGAGAGGTCAAGAGAGCAAAGCTCCTTCCTCCTGGATCCCTGGAGACAATCAGGACCAGAGCAGCCAAGAAGGGTGCCAGGTGGCCTTCAGAGCCTCCTGTCATACTCTGGGTAACCCTATCAAGAGAAATTGCCTTAGAAAACTCAAAATATCTTTGATTTCAGGAAAGGAGCAGGCAGGCTGGATTCTAAACAAACAAAATAGCAAAGCATTCTTTAATAGTCATAATACACCTTCAGCAGAGATTCTTTAATAGTCATAATACGCCTTCAGCAGAGATTCTTTAATAGTCATAATACACCTTCAGCAGAGATTCTTTGGTAGTCATAATACAACTTTAGCAGAGATTCTTAGGTGCTAACCAAGGAACAGGTTCACTGCTGTCTCCTGATTGATCTCAATGTTCCCCACTGAGAATCTATCTCTTCCTGGGTCTACACTATCAGGTTGACAATCAAACTAGATACCACATTTGCAACAACTAATTAATTAATCTTCAATTCTAGCAATGTTTAGGATGGGTGTTACTCTGGTTAGTTTTTTGTCAATTTGACACAAGGTGGGGTCGTTCAAGGAGGAATCCCTACTGAGAAAATGCCCCCATCATCCTGGCCTGCAGACAAGCCTATAGGGTATTTTCTTGATTGACTGGTGTAGGAGGGCCCAGCCTACTGTAGGCAGTGCCATCTCCGGGCAGGTGAGAAAGCAAACCGAGCAAGCCAGTAAGAAACATTCCTCCATGGCTTCTGCTACAGGCCCTGCCTGAGTTCCTGCTTTGGCCTATCTCAATGAACTGTGACTTGGGATAAGTAAATTAAAAGAATCCTCTCCTCCCAAGTTGCTTTTGGTGTCTTTATCACAGGAATGCAAAGCACCTATTCTATGGGTGTCAAGGTAGTGTTATCAGCCAACCAGTTCCTATCTTCCAGATTCTTCCAGATTTGTTAGACGGGATGATGTTCATGGTCAGATCCTCATCCAAACTCATCATCAAGAAAGATGAAAAGTCAGCCAATTTCCAGCAAGCAGCATTTCACCAAGTCATTTCACAGCAGTCCTGTTCATACCACTACAGGGCTTTAGGGCACATTCAAAAGGAGAGCTTTTAAGTTAAAAGGGAATTTTGGTATAGAGTGAGGGTTGTTGTTGTTTTTTCTTTTGTTCTATTTTTTGAGTCAGTGTTTCTCTTTGTAGCCGTGGGTGTCCTGGAACTGACTCTGTAGACCAGGCAGACCTCAAACTCACAGAGATTAGTCTGCCTCTGCCTCCTGAGTCCTGGGATTAAAGGTGTGTGCCACCATTTCTTGCTTTTGTTTTTGTTTTTCTAGAATAAAGCAAATTAAAGAAAGAGAAAAATAGCAACCTCAAACAAAAGGAAGCAAGAGACAATAACCAGTCAAATAAAACTGAGCAGTTACAAAAACACTGGATCCTTCTGGACAGGAAAGGGGTTCAGAAACCCAAGAATAAATAAAAAGGAAGTCTTCATCTGCAAAACCATGGGCAATACAGTTGAAACAAATACAAGCCTGGTCTGGCAAGGTGAACTGTGGCTAAGGGGAAGAAGCACCGGCTACTATGTCAGTTCCTTCAACAAGGACTTCTCAGGAGCCAGAGCATATATCATATTGTTAGACACAAGAAAGAGTTCCACAGAGCTAAGGAAATTCCAGTCCCCACAGCCAGCTACTGCTGGGAAAGGTGTTTGCTGAGTCTGTCCCAGCATGAAAGGAATGTGGGGACAGAGCAAGGAACGGCAAGTGTGGGAGGAACCCTGAGAGGAACCCTGAAGAGGCTTCAGGTGTTTGGGCATTGGTCTCTAGACAGTAGAGCACTTGGGGCTCCTGCGACTCCAGGGGGCGCACAGCCAAGTGCACTGGAGAGCTCACTTGGCCTAGTGAGAGACTAGCTGGAAACTCTTTAACAAGCCAGACAGAAAGACTGGCGTCTGAGCACTGTGTCAGAGACAGGCTGGACAGAAAGGCAGGGAGGCTTGAAGGGCAGACTTGGAAGTGATTAACAGGTCGCATTTTCTTTATGTTCTTCCGCTATCTTCAAATAGGTACACGCTCTTAAAACAGCAAGAGATTAGAGATTCCTTAGGAAAAGGAGCATATTGCTAATCGGGCTGTGTATGTTGGCGGGAAAGACCATGTGAGACATAGAAATTAACCTGAGAATTTTACTATGGGTGGTTAGTCATGCCTCAAGGCTAAACATGACCAAAGAGGTCATCTCACCATCTTCTTCCCACCCATTAGAAAATAAAAAAAGGCCAGGGATGGCAAGATGGCTCAGCAAATATAGGAGCTTGCTGTCAAGCCTGATAACCCGAGTTCAATCCCAGGGAACCACATAATGGAAGAAAGAACCTGCAAGTTGTCCTCTTACCCAGAACCGGACTGCAATCCCTCTGCAGAGCTCACGATTTTGTGCCTCTCCCCTACCCAAATCTTGGGACAGAACCTAGAGCTCTGCACCAGCCTGACAAGCGCTCGCTCGCTCGCTCGCACTGAGCTACGTCTCCAATCTTGGACTGTGCAAACAAAGTGACAGTGAGCTAAGGGGACACACCCAGCCTTCAGGGAACTTAGACAACCCAGAGTACCCTAAGAATACCAGGACTGTGTGCTGAGCCACCAGGTCTCTGCTCGTTCAGACGTCTGTTAGATGATGCTATTGCACTGTTCGGCCCAAAGCATTACAGTTGCTTCTACAGTTACTAGAGTTGAAACAAAAGCAATCCTATTTTTCTTCACGTATATATTCATTTTCTCCTATTACGTGTAACCATTTCTACAAAGAACCCTCTGTATCATAACCTATACCTATACGTGATAATTTACATTCCTGTAACTACAGACCGATCCAGTCTAAGAGACTTAGCAGACAAATACAGAAACAGAAAGCCTCTGAGCATCAGTCCCATGAGTCACTGTCACTGTGGCCACAGAGCAGACCAACAAACAGTGAGACTTCACAGAGCAGCATGGGGTCCCCGGCAGTGAGGGGTGTTGACAAGAAGGATGGTTGGTTGCAGGCAGGCATGGAAGAAAGGACCCTGAATTTCAGTAGCAGAGATGATGGTTCCGGGGTTAACGGCACCTACTGCTCTTGCAAAGGACCTGGGTTTGATCCTCAACATCCACACGCAGTTCACAATCATCCATAGCTCCAATTCCTGGCGATCCAATGACCTCTTCTGACCTCCAAGGGCACCAGGTACACATGTGGTGCACATACATGCAGGCAAAAACTCATACACACAAAATAAAAATAAATCTTTTAAAACTTTTTTTTAGTAGAAAGGAGATGTTATGATTGGGATGTAAAAATGTCTCCACAAGTGGTCAACACTTGGTCCCTACCTGGTGGGGCTGTGTAGAGGGAGCAGAGCCTTTGGGCGGGAGGCCTACCTAGAGGAAATGGGTTTCTGGTAGGCGGGCCTTAAATACTAGGGCCTTGCCTCTCTTTCTAGTCTGTCTCCCTTCTCCTCCTCCTTCCTAGTTGATTGAAATATAAGCAAACCACTAGTGTGGGAGGCCCTTCTGTCTATGTGTTGCTATTATGGGTTAATGAATAAAGAACTGCTTTGAGCCTATGGCAGGAAAGAACTAGGCAGGGAAAGGTAGGCTGTATGCTGGGAGAAAGAAGGCGGAGTCAGAGAGAAGCCATGGACCCGCTGGAGATAGACGCTGGGAACTTTAGCCAGTAAGCCACAACCACGTGGCGATACACAGATTAATAGAAATGGGTTAAATTAATGTGTAAGAGTTAGCCAATAAGAAGCTATAGCTAAGGGGCCAAGCAGTGTTTTAATATAGTTTCTGTGTGGTTATTTTGGTTCTGGGCGACCGGGACGAACAAGCGGCTTCCCCCTCCAACAAACCACAGCCAGCATCTGCCACACTGCACTACCCACTGCCATGCCCCACACAACGGACTATATATCCTTTGAGTTGTGAGGCACAATGGCCACTTCTTCCTCAACGTTTCTTCTTGTCAGATATTTAATCACAATGAGGGAATATGGTCAAGATAAACAACAGCAACTGGGCGTGGTGGCACACACCTTTAATCCCAGCACTCGGGGGGCAAGTTTGACACTAACCTGGTCTACAGACCAAGTTCCAGGACAGCAAGGGTCACAAAGTACCCCTGTCTAAAAAAAGTCACAAGTGAATATGGGGACTACAACTACAGCAATGCTCTGTGTTCCCAAAAACTGCTAAGAAAAGAGGGGAATCATGCCTGATATTTGAAACCTAGCCAACTGCTCAGGGCTAATGAGGTCATGAGTCTTGGAGGAAAACCTACAACCACCCCCTTACTATACCAGCATAATTCTAACTGCATTCTAAACACACATAAGTTAGTTCTCAGCCCTCAACAAGGAAACTTCTTTTTGCAACAGAAGACCATTACAAAAACCACAGCCAATTAAAACACAGAATTGTAAACCCAGTCCCAATAGACATGTCGACCAAACACTCCTGCACTGAAGGCTCAGGGAGCGTGGCAGAAAAGGGGTTGGAAACACTTTAAGGGCCAGAGGACCAGGGAATTTGCTGGGAGATTGTGTAAATCTCCCAGCAGTGTCAAAAGCTGCACCATAAAGTCTCACCGGCATGACTGTGTGAACACGAGCAGACCAGGGGCAGCAGCAATATGCTAATGATAATACCAGATTGGTTGGGAGAAAGCCCACAAAGCATCAGCCTTACACACAGAGCTACAGACAACTGAAGAGGACAGAGAGGAGGAGGTACAGTCTTCTCCAGGGCTCAGCAAGCCAATCGGTTATCCGATAACAAATGATCAGTCTGGAGACATCCATCCAAACAGTTGCACACACTGAGCTCACTGTATTTAGCAATATATATGTATATGTGTGTGTACATACACATATGCATGCTACAGCAATTAATGAAAGAGAATAAAGAAGAGTACATGGGAAGGTCTGAAGGGAAGAAAGGGAAGGGAAATGATATAATTATAAAAAATAAAAGAAGTAAAGAAAAAATTGTCAAGAGATTCATTGTTTTACCACCAAAAAGGAAAATGAAAAAAAGTTATGCATGGCAATGTGCGTATCATTGCTGTCAGCCAATCTACAGCGTATACATATTTGAATATATTGCATATGAGAAACATATCATCTCCTATGTTAATTTAAAAGAAGACTCTGTGTGTGTGTTATACCTGAGTGTGTAGGTGTGCATGCACACGCAGAGACCACAGCAGGACTCATCAGGTGTCTTCCTCGCCTCACACTTCACCCCATCACCATCAGGCATCACCTTGAACCGGAGGCTCACCATTCAACTAGGCTAACTGACTGCCAAGCTCTTGGGACTCACCTGTCTCTACCCTCCCAGTACTGGGGCTAGGAGTACAGAAGGTTCTAACTCAGAGCAGGAACTCTTACTCACTGGGCTGCCCCCCCCCCGCCGCCTACCTAAAGGCCTTTTCTCCCCAAAATGTACTCTACATTTGCGCATGCTTGGTGGTTTCGTTCTGTTTGAAGATTTTTTGATGGATGCTTCAGACCCAACTGTTCAGAGAACAAGCACAGAAATGCATCTGACTCTGAACCTCAGAGACCACAAAGGAAAAAGCAAAGGAAAGAAAACTCAAATGATTGCTGCAGGCAAGTGGGACAGGTCATTGATGACCAGTGACCACCTGTTCTCACCTGCTGAGCCATCTCTCCAGCCCCTGCAAACTGACTTTGAAAAATACAATTTACCAGGGTCCTTAGGGTATAACTTCCTAAGGACATCCAGATGTGAGAATGATAAACTATGTGGTTTTATCCAGTGATGGTGAATCTTGACGGCCGTCAGGACTTCCTTGACAGACGTTAGAAAAGCAGGAAAGCGCACGCACGGCCTGTGACAGTATTTCCAGGCGCCTGGCATATGAGCCAGCTCTCCGAAGAAGAAAACCTTGATGTGGGCAGTGCCACCAAAGGCTTGGTGCCCGGATGTGGAAGAGCAGAAGCACACGCACTGATGCCATGGCTTGGGAAAGGCAGATTCCTTTGGACACAGACTTGTACCTGAAATCCATTGGCACTGGACTGAGGCTCTATCACTGGCCTTCTTATTCTGAAGTGCTCAGCTTTTTAGACTGCACAGCTACTGTCCCCCCAGCTCTCCAGTTCACAGACAACTACTGTGGGGTTATTCAGCCTCGAGTCATGTAAGCAAAGCTAATAAACTCTCCTTAAAATAATTATGTATATTCTATTCTGCAGACTATCCAAAGAGCATCTAATTACATATACTCTATTCTGCTCTCCTTTGGAGAACAAATACATTTGTTTCGATAAATGCCCATGAAATTCAGCATTCTCAAAGGACTAGACTTCACTGTGAGTTATAATGAAGAGGACTAAGGAGCTGGTAGACCCTGAACCACACAGGGCTTTATCCTCTCGTCCAGGTCCTTCTCTGTCACTGTGACAAAACACACCGATGAAGTAGAATAAGGCAGGAAAACTCTTTTTTTTTTTTTTTTCAGGACAGGTTTCTCTGTGTAGTTCTAGCTGTCCTGGAACTCACTCTGTAGACCAGGCTGGCCCCAAACTCAGAGATCCGCCTGCCTCTGGCTCCCAAATTGTTGGGATTAAAGGCATACGCTACGACGCCTGGCTGATTTATTTATTCATTTAGTGGTTTACTTAAAACACTGCCTGTATTGCCATTTGGACAAGCATAACTTCACTTGCTACCTGAAACAATAGTTAAATTTTATAAGAGAATTAATTAATAGAATGACCTGGAGAAATGGCTAAAACACTGGTTGTTGCCCTTGACAACCTGCTGACTGCCACACACACATCTGTAAAAATCTTTCTTGCCTGCCCACCCACCTGTGGTTTTAGGGTATAGAATAAGAAGACAAAGTGGACCTGGGATAGAAGGCTCCCAGGTGCTGTCCTAGCTTCGGGTCACTGGTGACATCTCCTGTCTTTCACTCCCATTGGTGTCAGAAAGATTCCCACAACATTGACAGAAGCAACTTCAAGGGAAAGGGCATACATTTGGCTTGCAGTTCCAGGTTACAGTCCATCATTAAGGGGAAATCAAGGCAGAAACTTACAACATCGCGTCCAGTCAGAGCATGAGGAGAAGGAGCACGCATGTCCTTGCTTTGTTTCTTTGCTTTCATCCAGCTTTCTCCTGTCTCACATAGTTCAGGATCTGTCCAGGGAGTGGTGCCCATAGGCCCTCAGACATCAATAAACAATGAAGACAATCTCCTACAGACATGCTCGCAGGCCAACCAAACCCAGGCAATTCCTCGACTCTGGGGATTCTAGGTTGCACCAGACTGCCAATCTGAAAACTAACCATCAGCTGGAGTACTGCTCTAGTCCCAGCATCCGGGAGGCAGAGGCAAACGGACCCTTTGAGTTTGAGGTCAGTCTGGTCTGCAGAGTGAGTTCCAGACCAGTCACAGGTACACTGAGAGACTTTGCCTCAAAGTAATCATCACACCTCTTCAAACATTCCCTTTAAAAGAACAAAACATAAGCCATTAAGATCCACCCACTGAGCAAGTAATTTAGACTACAGGCCTCAGTGGTGTAGCTGCCACTTGCTAATACTAAACTTATCCCACCAATAGCCACTCCCCATCACCTCCCCAGTTCCTAGCAAACTCCAATACAACCGTAATTCATGCTCAGGCTACTCTGCCACTGAGGGGGGGGGGGGAATACAGGGCATTCACTCCTAAGAACAGGCTTGTCGGCCACGTGGCCATTGTGTGCTGAGGAAAACAAGTATGCTTGCTTCTCTGGAATTACTCCCTCCACTGTACAGTCAGATTCAGCTTGCTTGTCTGCATTGCTAATCAACTCTGAACATTTGGCCATAGCATATTTTACCAACTTCTATCTCAAAATTCTGAAGTGGAAAGAAAAAAAAAATCTACAGCAATCATCTCCCCTCTCTCTCACACACACACTAAGCTAAATGCTAAAATGTAGTAAATGAGTAATTAAAATATATAAATTCATACCAGTGTTTGCTCATTTAGCCGGCAAAACTCAACAAAACAGTTCATATACTAAATACAGACTTTCTATAGATATGTAAACTCAATGCAACAGCACCCAGATGAAAACCTATGGGGGTTGGGAGGTGGAGAAGCTAAGGAACTGGATTCGCTTAACAAAGTCTTGGTCCAATTTGAAAGCCATCACTTCCTCTTTCAAGTAATTTTTTTTTTTAACTTTCACTCACATACTTCTTTTATGGATGCACGGACATTGTACACACATGGAAAACGTGCATTTGATACCTACAGACTCGGTTATTCTCAAGCTATTGTGATGCAGAGGCAATGCCAAAAGCCGCATTCCGGTCTGAGGCAAACACCGTCCACGGGAACAGTCAACTCCTCTAACTACTTAGAAATGAAAGGCCGTGCCCTCAATCAGTCAAGAAGCCCTCTTTGCAGCCTTGACTTACAATCCAGTCCCTCTCCCGACCTCTAGAGAAGAGTCACCTTGTTTACCCCGCATCGCTTGATTAATGGCTATCAGACGGATAACCTTGAATTTCCAATGTAGGCTCTCTTCACAGAAGTGACTGCGGTGCAGTGAAATGCAGCCACAGTCACTCACCTCCCTCCCTCCCTCCCAACAGGCCCTTTTCTTCCTCCTAACTTAGTCTTACAGTAACTGTTTAGAACAGAGAGCTAACCCACAGAAAAGCCCTTGTACTTTAAAGGACATTTTTCCCTATCCACATGCGGTCATCGAGCCAAAGCTAGTCACTGTGATAAGATGGCCTGGTTAATAAAGCGTCTCGTTCCGATGGATGGAGATAGAGCCAGAGACCCACATTCACATCAGAGCAATGGACTGAGCTCCCAAGGTCCAGTGGAAGAGCAGAAGGTGGGAGAAGATGAGCAAGGAAGTCAGGACC
>JAQHUG010000125.1:1582093-1594723 GCA_028555095.1 Dicrostonyx torquatus
GGTGCTCTTTCATCCCCTTCAGCACACAGTCATGGGCTTCAGCCTGGAGGCACAGCCCAAGTTCTCCACACCTGCAGCACCCTGGTCTAGACTCTGGCCTGCAGAGCTGTCAGGAAAACATTTCATAATTGCGAATAGCCAGTCTGTGGTTACTTTGCTACAGTAGCCGGAAGGGGCCGAGATAGTCCAGTAAAGTAAAAACCTGCGGGACAATCCACTGCTCCTGTGTGCCGTTAAACTGCTGCGCACATGGAAGCCAACTCCTCTCCCTCACTCAACCACTTACAGGTCTAGTCAGCTCCAATGTGTTTTGAGTTTGTCATCATTGTTGGGAATGGGGGGAAGTGAGATAGAAGAAATGCCCCCAAGTAATTTAAATGTAATCCACATAAGGATAAACGTTTATTTCTAAATGCTTCCTTTCATGAAAAGAAGGTGGGAGGGACAAACCAACAGGACTGAAGAGATGGCTGAAGGTTGGTTATTCTTCAAGAGGATCCGGTTCAATTCCCACCACCCACATGGCAACTCACAACTGCCTGAAACTCCAGTCCCAGGGACTCCAACTCCCCCTTCTGGCCTCTGCAGGCACTGCACTCACATAGTGCACAAATACACAAGCAGGCAGAACACCCATACACATAAAATAAAAATAAAGGTAGTAACAACAGCAACAACAACAACAATAATAATAATAATCGAGAGACTGCCCCACAATCCAGCCCGGTACACACCTGAACACAACAAGAGACCAGGCCAAAGTAACCTTCACCCACTATACTGCAAAGAAACAGCCCACACTCCTTCAACTTCTGTCTCCTGAACAATGCTGCTCTGCAGATGTTACCACTGCTGGCTATGTAGGGGCACTATAACTCATACCAAGTAACCAAGGATAAGCAATGACAGGGCTGGACCAGCTGGAAAGAAAACAGGAAGACTATCATACTGGATGCTAGAAAACGGGCATAATGTTGCTGAGCATACTTCTATAGGGTAGCCACTTTGTATGAATGTGCTTTTTATCCTTTTATCCTGTTGACAACCATCAGCCTGATATTGCTAATTTTACCCCAGTACTGGAGGACCATACGGCTTACAGAGCATCACACAGTGAGGGAAGGAGGGCGGGAATAAGTATGCGTTCTAGCATTACAACCTGGTGTGGAACAGTTCCTCCAGGGTTGAAACCTTCCACCTGGCAGAAGGTAAACTATCAAAATAGCTTCAGGAAGTCCCTGAAACCCACCAGACTCACTAGGCCCCTCCCTGCCAGAGTATTTATTTAAAAAGCTGAGAGTCCCTGTCAAAGTGAAGCTGAGCTGCAGAGAAGACTCTAGAGGAGAAAAGCTACAAAAGAGACTCCGAGACCATCATCCTGGCAGAAGCAGAAACCAGCCGAGCTGCCTGGGAGAGGTCTAGACCGACTGAGGCACAGAAAAGGACACGCTCTGACCTATTGAGCTGCCTGTAGGCTGCGCAGTGTGCTCCAGGTTCCCAGCTTTATGAGCTGTCGCCCATGCTGGGGTGGGCCTTAGTGATGAAGCAGTCTTTGAGTCATTTCTGCTCCTATAAATAACCCCTCACCCATACTCCCATAAGTAACCCCAATAAAACGCTTTGATTCACCAAGATAGACACTGGTGATATCCATACTTAGGTTGGTCATAGGCTCCCTATCTGGGGTGAATAGATGGGTGTGTTGTGTCTCCCCATGAAAAGTTAGTCACACAACACAATCTAACTCCAGATTTCAAGGCTCCTAGCTTCTCCATTATAAACTGCCCACTTCACAGGACTGGAGTCACAGAGCCAACAAGTGAAAGCCTTGATGTAGATGTCCTTTCTAAGCATCTCTGCCAGCAAGTGACAGAATACAAAGCTGGACCAACAAAGGCAGGTCATGATTTCAGAGGCTATGAAGATGAAGAATAAATCACTAAGGTAAGATTTAGAGCACACCTCCCCAGAGACCCCTCCCCTGGTGGTGTCCCCATTTCCAGGTATGCATTCCCTGCCCTAAACAGGATGCATCTACTTTGGAAAATAGCAAAAGAAAAAACACATTTTCCCCTTTAAGCAAAGGGATCAAGATCTCAGATAGACTTTACTACAAGCTGCCTGAGGGAAGGAGGTAATGCCACTTAGCCTGCCCCCTCCACTTGCTCTCTTAGCAGATAACACAGCTGAGTAGAAAGGAAACCAACACACCCAAGGCAGATGCAGCCAGCCTGTGCTCCAAACTAACAGTGCAAGTTTTTAAGTAAAAGCTTTAAAACATCTTTAAATTCTAAAAGGCAAAATTTATACAGCACACACACCATATACTTGTAATCTGAAGGCAAAAGAGGTAGAAGTCCCTAAAAACTAGACCATCTTGGACTCCAACAATGCATGAACCCCTAAACTGTCCTGACTCCATTGAGAGCCTGGCATTCCCCTGTATGTACAGACAGACTAAGTGTTTTTTGAATTCAGCTAAGTTCAACAGGAGATTTTTCTGAAGTCCACCTATCAACAGTTGCCCTCCGTGCTCTTCGTGAGCTTCCGTTGTCCACGTCCACTGGTAGTTTGGACCCTGGATCTCATTCCTCTTTATTTTACAAGATCTAACACTATACATTGAGACAGCAGAGTCCCAAAGGCCAACGACAAGCCACTCCTGGGGACGAGGGCGGCAGCAGTCGGTCAGCTCCAGCACACCCCTCAAAGGGAAGAGCACTGGCTTTTCCCACAGGCTCCGAGCCCATTTTTTCTCAAGGCGATGTGACTAAGTTATCGGTTGCTTGCATCCAAAACATCTCAGATCAGCAGGGAACTGAGTCCTTGAGAAAAGGGTAAAGCCAGATCCGGGGAGAGCTAGAAATGAGTCCTCAGGCCCAGCTGCCTAGCCCCCTACTCATGGCTCCCTTTCCCACCGAGGCCTGAAGTCACTTGGCTCCATTCACATTCCCTCCTTATAAGATACCCTGGGATGGTTTACATGCCCAGGCATGTGGGGAGAGCTCAGCTGAAATGTTAAAATATTGTACACCTCTTGTTTCAATTTTAAGATACCTTAGTGTGTGGTGTGTAATGTATTTGTGTGAGTGCAGGTGCATCTGCTCCACAGCACTCGGGTGCGTGTCAGAGAACTCTCCACGTGGGTTCTAGGACTCCAACTCAGGTCCTCGAGGGAAGCAGCAAGTGCTTTTACCCATGAGCCATCTCACCTCTCCACAACCATCTCTAGAGTTCAGTATATAGATAATTCATACCTCATATTTTTAGTATGCAAAAGGAATGGCATAGCCTCAAAAACATAGTAAAATCATCACCAAAGAGAAGTTCTTGAGTCAAAAGGAGTTGGGGAAAAAGGACAATGTCTCCCTTGATGATGCACTTAAAGTCTTAAATAATGGAAGACACACAGACTGAAGGAAATGGAGTACAAACCAAGGCACACCGTGGCAACCAGGGAACGCTTGGCCACACTTCGGGGCTGTCAGCCCCCTGGAGGATCCAGGAAACACTCTCTCCATCTTTCCTCATAAAACAGTGATTTCAGACACAGGACTATCAGTGGCTTTCAGGCTGGGAGATGGCTCAGTGGGTGAAGAGCCTGCTGCACAGCATGCGGACCTGAGTGTGGATCCCTGGCATAGAGTTAGGGTTAGCAGCAGCATCCAGAGTCCCAGGGCAGGCAGCTCCCAGGGCTGCTGGCCAGACGACGTTGCTGAAATGGCAAGTTCATGAGAGACTCTGTCTCAAACAACAGATAAATAAACAAGTGAGCAAAGGCCCGTGCCTTTCATCCACAGAACCCGCATAAAGATGGAGGAGAAAACAGCCTACAGCGTTCTCCTCTGACCTCAACATGCAAACCATGACATAGGGCCACTACCTGGAATTGTGCACATTTACAACAGTAAGTAAAACTAAAAGCAAACAGATTATGATTTAACATTACATAACAAAAATTTTAAACATAAAAAAATCTTCATATCTACATTTCTAAATGGTCATCAAAATTATTTCATGGGGTTTATTTTCTTAAGAATATCTTCTAAAGCCGGGCGGTGGTGGTGCACACCTTTAATCCCAGCACTCGGGAGGCAGAGGCAGGCGGATCTCTGTGAGTTCGAGACCAGCCTAGTCTACAAGAGCTAGTTCCAGGACAGGCTCCAAAGCCACAGAGAAACCCTGTCTCGAAAAACCAAAAAAAAAAAAAAAGAAAGAAAGAAAAAAGAAAAGAATATCTTCTATGAATCCAAAATCAAATTTATCATGTAGGCTATTCAGAGTCAATACACAATAAACTATACCCTGAAGCCTGAAACTCTTTTTTTAAAAGACTTATTTATTATGTATACAGTGTTCTGGGGCCACAGATCTCACTTGAAGAGCAGTTAGTGTTCTTAACCTCTGAGTCATCTCTCCAGCTCTGAAGTCTGAAATTCTTAATAATTCCTAAATTAATTCCACTACTTTATATACTCAAACATGTACCCACACATAAGACATGCATGCACAAATACATGGGCGCCTGTGTACACATACCACATCTATACAAAAAAAAGTTTTTTTTCTTTATCTGTTGAAACAATCACTAACTGTGACATTTACTAAAACAGGTGGAAATCATCAGGTATCAGGACTGCAGAGGCAGCCTCCAAGTCAGAATATTCAGGCTGATTCCCTGCCTTGTGCAGAAAGCAATTGTCGCCTTTCTGTTGGATTTGAGGCCTGTTCCACAGGAAGGAATTCATGCCTTAGGAATCCATGAACTCATGTCCATACGGTAAGACTATTACTGTTATCCATGCTGTCAAACTGCCCTCTAAGTATTTATGTTCCTGCCCGTGGACAGTGCTGCCCTCAACCTTGGCCACAGAAGCTGCTTCCGCACTGGGAAGCGTGCAATAACTACAGCTATCGGCTGGTTGAAGCACTGAGAGTAAGGGACTACTGAGTGCTCAGCCCTGAGGGGGGTTTCAGGGAACATCACAGAAAAAATGGAAGAGCCAGGGGATGGAGAAAGTGCTCTGAATACTGAGTTCTATACAGGACTTGGCTGTGTGCTTGTCAGCCTGCATGAGATCTGTCAACATTCAGCCACAGCACTGACCAGACTCAGGGGGTTACTTAAAAAAGAGAGAGGAGAGACTAAAGTGGGGAGGGAGATATGTTGGTGGGGTGAGGGGGACATTGGAACCAATATATGCTCAAGATATAAAATCAATATAGAATATATACACTGTATAAAATTGCCAAGGATAAGCTATATTAAAAAATAAAATAAAATAAAACCTGCCTCTGGCATGCCTTGTCACATAATCTCAGAGAGGTTTCTTCCAGACTTCTCTTAGGAGGCTTCCTGGGATGGAGACTGAATAATCACAGGCTTATCACCAAGCACTTCCCTGAGGATCACAGCGAGTTCCATTCAAAGCTCTTAGGGTGCCTGGCAGTCAATGAGTACTTAATAAATGCTAGTTATTGGTAAACACCACCTTTCAGGCCTCATCAGCCTCACCCAAGACAATTCTCTTTGTTTGCTCTTGGCATTCAATTAATGACCTCTTATCTGTATCCTTATTTAAATTTTAACTTTCGAAAACAAGGAAAAGTATAAGAGTTGTATTAAAAAAGTAAAAAGAACAAGCAAAATCTCCCCAAAAACCAGGGTCCTCATTCAATGGATCCATTGGCTCCAGTAGCCTTTACACACACTCTGGACAGGTCCCCAGGCAGCTGCTGCTCTGCTCAGGGACTTTATTAGCAACAACTCAGGGCTTTATCTTATTACAGATCTGAGTCTCCTGTCCCAGGACACAGGCTAACATGCAAGGCTACAGGAAGGCACGCACTATCAACTCCACAAAAGTTGACTTTGAACAGCTCATGCATTAATTACGTATCTTCATTGACTTCTACTGACCACATGCTAACTGCCCAGCACTGGGGCAGCACCCTACACACACTGGCTGGCGGAATCCTCCAAATAATCCGTACAAGGCAGCACTGGATCCATCACAGCACAATGGTCAAAATGGCAAAGCCAGGATATCTGAATTATTTCCAGTACAGTTTGTTGTCTGTCATATGCGCGTGCACGCGCGCGCACACACACACACACACACACACACACGCACACACGCACATACACACACCCTTGGCAGTCGCACAGATGAAATGACGTGCCCTGAGGATGTCTGCTTTTGCTTCAAACTGCTCCCTGTAGCTTTCTGCTTACAAGAGAGGCATCTATTTTAACTGCACCAGAGAAATTAACTTGCCAACACTGCAAAGAAAGTCGAGAAGAGCCTCTTTCCCGGCCTGCTGAAGGATGCACCACTTGGCGGTACCAAGCAACCAGCCAGAAAAGAAACAGAAGCCATTTAATCGGAACCCAATAATCTTTTCTGGCTCTCCTCTCAAGGACACAGGAGGGAAACAGGAACCTCAGGAAAGGAGCCAAGGCTAGGAGATAAGCAAGGGGGAGAAGCACCTCCCTATCTGTCCATACATCCACCGCTGCCCATAAATTCATGGGTTCATTGAGCTCTGAGAAGTGGCTTAGACGAACCTTTCCACAGGCCACAGAGACAGTGCTGCCAAAGAGGGCCCAAAAAAGGCTGCTACTGACTTAACTTCTCCACGGCTGCTCTCAATCCACTTTCCCATCACGACTTCCCAACCGAGAATTCCCTATTAACCTTTTTCTCGTCTTTCCACTTAAAGCACTCGTACACATTCCCATGGGACAATTCACAAGGGACTGTTTACCATCTTACACTGAACAGTATGCCCCGCCCTCCTGTACCCCCGAGCTCCTCCTCCAGTCAGACCGTAGCAGACTTGACGGCAGGCAGGGTAATCTATAAGGAATTAGGAAGTTCCAAACTCAAATGCCCAGGCCTTGAGACAACCATGGACAGAGGCAAAGTTCACAAATACTAGATTAAACAAACCCACCCTGCCTAGACACCAGCCATATAGTGTGCAGAGATGACTCCCAACCTCTCCACACAGTGGGACTCCACAGCAAACATCTGCCAAATCCCAGAAACCTTAATTACTAGGTCATCACTCCAAACAAGTCACCTGACTTCTCCGAGCATCAATTTTCTCATCTGCAAAACGGCAATGACACTAAGTATCTCATATGGTAAAAAGTAACTCCTCTCAGCGTCATCTGGCACAATCATCTGTCTGAGCCACAAGCTGCCACTGTTATCCCAGAGTGCTGTCCACTGGTCCGCAATTGCTTATCCAGAACTTGAATTCAGGTGTGTTCTGGGACATAGACTTTGGGGGGTTTCATGAATGTAAACCATGCTATTTAATATTGAATATTCTCTGAGATATAAACAACAATCAACCTCCTCATGTCCTCGTAAAGATCTCATGGTAAAGAAAGCCTATGACGCTTCCTGGCAGTTCCAAAGGCAAGTAAGCCATGGGAAACAGGGTTTTTAGGCTACAAGAGCTGCTTTGTGGCTATGAGAACTGCCGTGAAGGCCTGTGGCAGTGTGCTCACAGAAGCTACTATGGTCATCTGCGATGCTGGGAGAAAGGCCGTAAGGCTGTGTTCACAGAAACTGCCCTCCTCTAGGATGCTGGGTATCCACAGAGATCACCAAAGGCACATGCGCTGTTGAGGATGAGAGGCTATGGAACCGCACTGCAGGCAGTGTAAAGGTGGCAAGATTAGCTGAGAAAACTGCGCAGCCTAATCCCTCTCATTGCCTCAGGCTGCCACAACCACCAGCCTCTTAGGGGAGCTCATTCTTTTAGAACCCGATGATGGGTGGGAACGTGATGGCTCCGCATACGGGCAGGAATGGACCCCAGCATCTCTCCTTGGGTGAGCGGGAGCGCAATGGCTCTACACACATGTAGGAATGGACCCCAGCATCTCTACTTGGGTGAGCGGGAGCGTGATGGTCCATATACATGCAGGAATGGACCCCAGCATCTTTCCTTTCCTTTAGGATGTAATCAAAGAAACCAGAAAGGAAATACCAAGGGTTGGGGATAGCTGTGCAAGCCTACAGTCCCTGACTCAGGAGGTAAGGGCAGGAGAATCTCTGTGAGTTTGAGGCCAGCCTGGTCTACTTAGAGAGTTCCAGGTCAGTAAGGGCTACATAGTGAGACCCTGTCTCCAAATAAAAAAAGAAAAGAAAGGAGGAATATGAAAAAAAAAAAAGGGAAGACCAGATCGTTGAGAACAGCCATGTTCAGAATTGAGGGTTTCATTTTAGTTCTGATATATGGGTAATCTAAAGAGAAATCTCATGGGCGAGAAGGGCCTCCAGTCTCCCACAGTCACTTAGCAGAGTGAAACACTTTACAAGGTATTCCAGATTAAACAGCACCCTCATGGTGTGCCCTGGATGTATGAGTATTTAAATTTTCAATTACACAGTGTGTGCATATGTGTGTATGTGTGCTGTGCACATATATGAGAGGAAGGGACGAACACAGGCACAGGTTGCCATAGTGCACATGTGACGACACCCGACAATGCCTTGAAATATTGGTCTAGAGAAATGCCTCACTGGGTAAGAGTGCTTGTTCTTACAGAGGACCTCAGTTCAGTTTCCAGCACCACATGGTGGCTCACAGAATCTGTAACTCCAGTCCCAGGGGACCTGACACCAGGGAAGCATGTGATGCACAGCCATTCATGAAGACAAGACACTTACACACAAAATAAAGAAATATTTTTAAATGACTTGGTGCCGGGGTGTGTGTGTGTGTGTGTGTGTGTGTGTGTGTGTGTGTGTGTGTGTGTTATGTGTTCACATAGGTATATACATATGCACGCAGAGGGCACAGGTCAACACTGGATGTCCCTCCTCTATTGCTTTCCACCTTCTTTGAGACAGGGTCTCACTAACCCTGGAGCTCATGGTCTCCGCTCCCCTCAAGCCCTGCACTGGGTGACAACCCTGTGCCACTGCATCCGGGGGGAGCTGGGGATCTGAACTCAAGTCCTCATGCTTCCCAGGGAGGCACTTTACTGACTGAGCTCTCCAGCCTACTCAAGACGACTTCAACCAGTCAAGGGAGCCCGAAGTCAGTTCACTGTACCTAACAGTGACACACTAACGAGTCAAACTGGTATCAATGAGTCTGAAGGAGAGAGCTGTAACAGGCAATGCCGTTCTAGGCAATTTTTAATCCTGAAATAAGATATTAAAAATAAACTGCTCTAATCTAAACTAATGCCCCCATTCCCAAATTACATGCAAATGGGGATTCCCACTATCCACCTGATGGATCATTAATGGTGCCATGCTGAAGAAAAAGAGGCCATCTGAGTCAGATCAAGGTGGGCAATGTTACTGATCGCAAGGCCAAAGTTTCTGTGAATCAAGTTTTGCTGGGACATGTCCAAGCCTGTTCATTCACATACTGTCTTTAGTTGTGTTTGTGATCCAGATTACCCGGATATTTGCTACATAACCATGTGTTCCCAATGCCTAAAAATACCGATCTGTTGGGCCTTTAGGATCTTATGAAAGGCTGGACCAGCAATAAGAAGGACCCATACTTAAGAGTCATGCCCATAACCAGTAGCAGGAATTACCTGATGTATCAAGTTAAGATGCTTTCCTGCCACTGTGATAAAGCACTGACCAAAAGGGACTGGAGAGTTAAGAGCATTTCCTGCTCCCCCAGAGGATCCAAATTCTGTTCCCAGCACCCACATCAGGTGGCTCGCATGCCTGTAACTCCAGCTCCAGGGGCTCCTTGAATATCTGCATTCATAATCACCTACACATAACAAAAATATATCTAAAACAAAAGAACACTAACCAAAAGCAAGCTGGGGAACAAAGGGTATACTGGGCTTTTTTACACTTCCAGATGTGTATTGATGAGGGACGTCAAAGCAGAAGCCTGGAGGTGGGAAGAGAAGCAGCAGCCCTGGAGGAATGTAGGTTACTGGCTTGCTTTCCCTGGTCTGCTCAGCCTGCTGTCTTAAATAACCAGGAACCCTGTCTCAAAAAGTCAAAAAAAAAAAAAACAAAACAAAACAAAAAAAAACCAGGAACTGCCTGCCAAGGCTGGTATCATCCACAGCGGACTGGACCCCCTACATCAATCATTGATCAAAAAATTTCCCACAGACATGCCCATGTGTGATAGAGAAAAGTCTTTACCTGCAGCTCCCTGTTTCTAAGTGCGCATGAACTGCACAGTGGAACCTGTCTCCTGTTAGGAAAATAAGGACTGGGAGAACTCTTAGCAAGGCTAGCCACACAAGCACGAAGACCTGAGCTCAATCCCCAGGACCCACATAATATCAATTCTGAGGAGCTCAATAGCTAGCCACAGCCAGCCTAGATGCTAGGAAAGTTTCAAGCCAGGTGAGAGGTCCTACCTCAAAAAAAGAAAAAAAAAAATAGCTCCTGACAAATAACACCTATGACTGGCCTTTGGCGTCTACACACAAAAGAAAAAGAAATAACATGAGTACTGCTGCTTTAGAGGCCAAAATTACATCACCTTTCTCCTACTGCCATCTCTTTAGTCCCTAACTTAGAAGAATCTAGACGTGCAGCTTCAGAGTTCTGTTTGGAAAGCTAGTCTCCTCTGTTACTACGATTTTAAAACTAAAGTCTAATGAAATGTACTTCAGAGTCTCAGAATTCTTGACTAAGATTAGGAGAAATAAAGGAAGCGGAGCATAAAAGGTTAGTGTCCAGATTTCACCAAAGCCAGCATTCAGACCTGTGGAGCAATCTATATGCTAAGTCCACCCCGTATCCAGCATTTGCTGAGCCCCTACCAGGTCCAGGCTCTGGGCTTCAGTTGGGAACGGGGCTGTTTCTGCAGTTAGAGAACTGCACCTCAATACTTCCAAAGGAGGGGGTGTCCCGTCCTGCAGGATTAAAACCACAGAACGAGCCTGGATACACAACCACCTCTATTAAAACAGCAGATGTCAAGAGCTGAGGTGCCCAAGTAACATGGCGCTCAGTTCATCTGCACGACCAACGGATGAGCGAACCTGGTCACAAGTCCCAATCTTTGTCACTTTACATCCCAACAACCTGCCTTTGCTGGCTGGTTACCTACCTCCCTAGCAGGCACGGTGGCACACATGTGCTGTCTTCCCAGGACTTGGGAACTGGAGACAGGAGAAACATGAGCTCAGGCCAGCCTGGGCTACACAGAAGACCTTGTACCAAAAAGAGAAGAAGGAAGAAAAAGGAGAAGAAAGGGGAGGGGAAGGAGAGAGATGGGGGAGCGATGATAAAAGAATTACTCTTCAGAGTGTTACTTAAGTCTTAAACCTTCCCTCCTGTGACTGAAAAAGGATTGAAACTTCAAGGCTCTCCAGGAAATGGTGCTGCTTACATCTGTCTTACCCAGAATCCCATGTTTCTATGCATGCATATTCTGCACCCGAACAGTGATGCAATCACCTGTTTTGACCAGCACCCCTAGACAAGGCAAGAGCCACCACTAAGGAGCTTAGCATGCAGCGGCAGGAAATAACCGAGACTCCTCATTCAGTGCTCATAAAGACTCTATTATCTGTCTGGGCAAAGGCTCAGTAGGTAAAGTGCCTGTCGCACTTGCACAAGGACCGGAGTTCAGATTCACAGAACCCTGTAGAAGCTGGCCGTGGAGTGCATCTATAATCTGAGCGCTCCTGTGGGGCGAGGGGAGGAGGGATCAGAAGCTTCCCAGAGCGCATGGCTCTGCTAGCCTGGCACACATAGCAGTAGTGAATAATAAGAGACCCTGCCTCAGACCAACGCCTGAGTGCTGACTGTGACTCTCCGAGACCGTGTTAATAGAGTTAACTGGGATCAGGGCAGAGCCAACAACTAGCTGACTGGAATTAGCCATAGAAGCCAGGAATACAGACAGGGAGGTCAGACAGGAAAGAGAAGGGAGGGACTTGGATTTCTGGGACGTTTGGTGGGAAGAGGTGCTGGCTGGGTAACCAATAAGAAAGGGAAGGTCAGATGGTGACTCCTCTGCTTATTTGATCTCTAAGGTTTTTCACCCCAATAACTGCCTCTTGAGTTTTTATTGGAAACAGAACAATTCAGCAAAACACAACACCTGAGGTTCTCCAACCTACACCACACAGCAAGACATATGCACATTCGCATACACACAAGCATGCATGGATACCAAACAATCTTTCAAGGGACTGGAGAGAAGACCTAGTGATTAAAGGCATCGACTGCTATTGCGGAGAAGCTAAGTTTGGTTCCCAGCACCCACGTGGTGGCTCACAACCGTCTGTCCATAACTCCAGTTCAGCTCAGGGAGATGGCCTCTTCTTGCCTGCATGGACACTGCACGCATATGATGCACAAAAAAAAAAAAAAACACATGCAGGCAAACACTCATACACATAAAATAAATATAAATAAATCTTTTAAGGTTAGTAAATAATCTGATTGTCCTGACATTACACATGAGAAACCTGAGACTCAGAAACATTACACAGCCCAGTGAAACAGGCCCCACAGGTTGCTAATTAACATTGTATTATCCTGGTACAGTCAGACTCAAGTACCCGCCCTCCTTCCTATGAACACAGACTTCCCTTAGGAGAGGGAAGAGCACCTTTGCTGAGACCAGCAGTTAAGCAGGAGGTGGGAAGTCATCCTG
>JAQHUG010000125.1:1727955-1741241 GCA_028555095.1 Dicrostonyx torquatus
TGCCATGTGAGCATTGCACTGCTGGGCTAGAAACTGCACTGCGCGCTCTGTGCATGCCATGTGAGCATTGCATTGCTGGGCTAGAAACTGCACTGCGCGCTCTGTGCATGCCATGCTTGGAAACACTGCACTGCTGGGCTCCACACCCAGCAGAATCAGCTCTGACTCTTCTGAAATAAACAGAAGAGAGGCAGCTCAGTTGGTAGAATGCTTGCCTTGCCAGCATGAGGACCTGAGTTCCAGCCCCAGTACCCATGGGCAGAAGTTGTCCTCTGATCTCAGCTAGGAAAAATCTTTCCTAAGACAAGCGGCTCTGCTGGCGCAAAGAAATCCAATCAGACCAGATTAGCCAAATTAAAATGCCCATGTTTAATAAATGTTGCAGTCTTGGGTGGCTGAGAGCCATGGCAAGGAAGACAGAGACAGAGGTGGGGATCCACCCAAATCCAAAAACCTTGTGTTCTTTCTGGCACAAGCCTAAATAGCCTGGGGGAATGGTCCTGACCCTTCCCAGGGAGGGGTCAGTGCTTAGCAGGCTGGGAGTTGGCGTCCAAGCCAGGAGAACTGCCAGGCCAGGGGCTTCCAATCATCCCAAACTTCTTGGATATAGGGGTTAACACCAAGAGGGCTGGGGTGACGCCCCCAGATTAATATTGCAGTCTTGACATACACACATAGTGGCTTATGCATGCATACCCACACCACACCTGTTAGGGTGCCCAGGCCATAAGGCAGGACTGCAGCAGATGACTTTGCTCAGTTTGAACGGAGTGTTCTCAGAGACCACCTATCTCCCAAAGCAATCGGTCTTGCCTGAAGTAGATGATGGTTCCAGGGAAGAGAGACTGGAACCATCTCAGCCTCCTATGTCTGCAAACGGTTTCCTCACTTCTACCCCCGCCCCCGACAGGCACCCCATTTCCCACAGAAGACTGCCTGTCCCTCAATGTTTGAAATAAACAGTCCAGTCTTTTGTGGTCTTTTTCTGCCTTCTATTTCTTTATAATGCCTCAGAAATCTAACACCCCACACACCCACAGATGCTACTAATAAATGAAAACCAGCCAAAAGATGGATATTACTTGAATGCTGTTAAACAGACAATTGGCAAAATTTGATTTCATTCAGTGTTACAAGTCTGGCTACATGCTACAATGCGGATGAACTTTGAGAACGTTGTAAAATACAGCCTATCCTGGATAGTTTTATCAGCTTGACACAAACTAGAGTAATTTGAGAAGAGGGAGCCTCAAAAATGCCTCAATAAGATCAGGTTGTAGGCAAGCCTGTAGGGTATTTTCGTTTTCTTCTTTTTCTTTTCTTTTCTTTTTTTTTTTTTTTTTTGGTTTTTCGAGACAGGGTTTCTCTGTAGCTTTGGAGCTTGTCCTGGAACTAGCTCTTGTCGATCAGGCTGGCCTCGAACTCACAAAGATCCGCCTGCCTCTGCCTCCCGAGTGCTGGGATTAAAGGCATGCGCCACCACCGCCCGGCTGGGTATTTTCTTAATTAGTGATTGACAGGGAGGGCCTTGCCCATGGTAGGTGGTGCCATTGTTGGGCTGGTGGTCCTGGGTTCTATAAGAAAGCAGGCCAAGCAAGCCATGGAGAGCAAGCCAGTGAGCAAGCACCCCTCCATGGCCTCTTTATCAACTCCTGCAGCCAGGTTCCTGCCCTGTTTGAGTTCCTGTCCAGTGGTGGACTGTCACCTGGAAGTGTAAACCGAAGTAAATCCTTTCTTCCCTAAGTTGTCTGGGTCACGGTGTTTCATTACAGTCAAAACCCCGAGACAAAGCCCGACACAGGAGAACACTCCTTCACCTGCAACCCACCGTGGAGCTGAGGATGACCTCAACTCCCGGTTTCCCTGCCTCTGCCTCCCGAGTGCTGGGGTTGCAAGTGTGCACCCCCACTCCCAGTTTATGTGCTCCTGGAACCTAGGCTGTTCAGATTCATCAGGAACTAGATGCCCTTGCCTGGGGTAGATGACCTTTGGGTGGGTTAAGGGAGGTTCCTGGTAAAACTCGCCTTCAGGATTCCATTTAACAAATAACAATGCTTCTGTTTGGGACATTGTCACCAATACCTGCTATTTTGGGGGGCTCTTTGGACCTAACACTGGATAAGCACTCAGGCAACTGAGCGGCATCCTTAGCCTGCAGAGTTACATTTCTATGAGGTACAGTTAGATTCATACAGACGAAGCTCTGTTTGGCATACACGTTTGGTGCCCTCACCTCTGTTTTTGACGTAGTTTCACTATTAGTTTAGAGAGTATTTAAATTTCCAATCCTTTTGCCTTGGCTGTTGAAAGTGCTGGTTACACAGGTGTGCATACCCACACCTGGCCTTCCTACCCTTTCTGCACCCCTACATAGGGGTCTCACAGCGCTGCTCTCCTGACCCTGCTCTGAGATGGGGGGTCTCGCAATGCTACTCAGTGGTGCTCCCAGGTTGGCCTTACACCCCTAACTCGGAGATCCTTCTACTTCTGTCCCAGGTAGCTGGGACTGCAGATATGAGACTTTCCCCAAGGTACCTTTCAGAGCTGTAACTCGAACTTCTAGAGATAAGATTTAGTAATTTGTAATTTGGTGAGAGAAGCCATGCCCTCAAGTGAAAAAGAAAGCTATCTCAAGCCACACACTCCCAGTTGCTGGGCTTTCTGTCTGATGGGAGGTTCCAGGACCCAGAGGGTTCCAACTGTTTGCCTGTATTCCCTAGCTCACCGTTTGCCTGTATTCTCTAGCTCATCATCTGCCTGTATTCTCTAACTCCTGGGTTTGCATACCAGCTACAGTCACTTGGTGTGGTCCACCTAGGAGGCCAGAGATTTCTGTGTTGGAACATAGCACTCGGCAGAGAAAGAGGCCCTTATCTTCCTTAAGCCACTCTTCCCAACTGTTGCTACTAGACCCATTTGTCCTCATGTCTGCTACAACCCTGAACTTGGAGTTTTTAGAAACTTTCCCAAAGATACTTGCATAAAATGGCAGGCATGGGAGTTTGGTGAGATGATGACTTAAAGCTGGGCATTGTGGTCCATGCTTGTCATCCCAGCACTGGGGAGATGAAGAAGAGCAGAAGGTTCATGGCTACCTAATGAGATCAACGCCAGCCTAGTTAAGACCCTGATGAATGACAAATGAGCACATGACTGTCCCAAGGTTTTTTTTTTGTTTGTTTTTTGAGACAGGGTTTCCCTGTGTAATAGTCCTAGCTGTCCTGGAACTAGCTCTTATAGACCAGACTAGCCTCGAACTCACAGAGATCCACCTGCCTCTGCCTTCTGAGTGCTGGGATTAAAGGCGTGCACCACCACTGTCCGGCCCCCCAAGGTATGGTTTAGAAGAGTTTATTGCAGATACGAGGAAGGGAATGGTCAGAAGCATCTGGAAGAGTCCAGACCAGACCATGAGAAGAGAAAGAGGTGGGGAGAGGAATAGAAGGGCATGTGGACCAAGAGGCCAAAAGGAGGCCAGGGAACTAGGAATATAGAGTCAAAATGGTCACATTATAGGATCAGGCTGGGGCTAGTGCAAGCCTAGCCCCTGGAGGAACGGGCTTAAGGCAGGGGCCCTGGTGAGACTTGCTGGGAGGAGTCACCGGTACTACTAAGTGAGACTCATTCAGGGTTTGAGACTTAACACCTGCCTACCTGCCTTACCCAAACAAACAAACAAACAAACAGAAAATCCAAAGACAACAAGAGACTGTTGGGATAGAGAAACTTTCTGAACAAAAGAAGCAGCCCCTCTCCCATGCTCCAGCAAGGTTTCTAAGTCCCAGCCAGAGCCTTCAAAGAAAGGTAAATGTTGAGGGTAAATTACATGTGGAATATCCCTTCTCTGCCAAGTTATGAGGTAACTGGCCCATCACATGATCAAAAACAGTTCCTGCACAAGAGGGCCATGGTATCTTGGCTAATTCTTGCCCCTTCAAATAAGAATAGCTCTTTTGAGGTTAAAATAGATTTGCTGGGTTGTGGGGAGAATTTCAGAGTGCCTTCCAAAGATTGAACGTTTATTTATTTGGAGTGTGTGTGCTTGAAGAGGCCAGAGGACAGCTTGTGGGAGTTGGTTCTTTCCTTCCATTGGACTATCAGGCTTGGTGACAAGTTCTTAACAGTTAAGCCATCTTCCAATGGTTAAGAACCATCCACTCCACTTCTGAAGATGCCCTGTCCAAGAAACAGCTCACAGAAGTCGACTCTAGCTCTTGTAGATCAGGCTGGTCTCGAACTCACAGAGATCCGCCTGCCTCTGCCTCTCGAGTGCTGGGATTAAAGGCATGAGCCACCACCGTCCGGCTTATTGTTGTTTTTGTTGTTTGTGGTGATGGTGGTGGTTTTCCCAGACAGGGTTCTTCTGTGTAACAGCCCTAGCTGCCCTGGAACTTGCTTTGTAGACCAGGCTGGCTTCAAACTCAAGGAGATCCTCCTGCCTCTGCTTCCGGAGGGCTGGGGTTAAAGGCAGTCACCACGCTCCGCTCTTTCATTGTTTTTGTTTAACAAATTACTTCTTTCGACATTCTTTTACACTCAGTTCATGCATGTTGTTTGTTGTGAAGTATGCCAACTGTTTTCTGCCCTTGGTTTGAAGTATGTAAATAATATATGCATATGCATAAGCAAACAGCACCTTTCGCAGGCCCCACCCTCTTTGAGCCACGTGCCTCTAAGGCGCTTCCCGCCCCCCTTCCTACCCCGTTTCCCGAGATGCCAATCTGCAAGCCTAGGACTTGTCCCCGCTCTCGGCCCCGCCTCCTCAGTTGGAGCTGCCTATCAGCTGGCCTATGGCCACGTGCCTCCGAGGCCCCTCCGGTAGGGCTGTTTGCGGAGATGCCCACCTGCGGGCGGCAGGCGAGGTCCGCCCTTAGTGCTGCTGCCCGGCATCGGGACACGCGCCCGGCACGGGACATTGCGCGCGGCGCCTCAGGCAGTGCTGCGGGCAGCCCCGGCTCCGGCGCGCCGCGGCTGTGGGAAGACCCCGGCGCCAGCGGTGGCGCAGAGCCGGTGGACGCGGCGGTAGCGACAGCGACGGGCTGTAGGAGCGAGTTCGCTGCTTGTCCGTGAGACGCGCTTCTTCGGCGGGGCTCCGGCGCTGGCTGATTGTTGGGCGGCCGGCGCCATGTCTGTGAGCGAGATCTTCGTGGAGCTGCAGGGCTTTTTGGCTGCCGAGCAGGACATCCGAGAGGCGAGCCTCCCTACCTTTTTCTCTTTTCCTTGCTAGGCTGGGCTACTTGGTCCCGCCCTTGCTCGGTCTCTTGTTTTCGGGTCCGATGGGTTCAGGTTAGGCCGCCTCTCGGTTCCGGATTCGACTTCTCTTCTTGCTCCTCAGCATCATCTGCCTCTTTGAATGTCACTTTTCCTTCCTGCCACTTTGAAATGCATTCCAGTCCCAGGCTTCCTTAACGCCCGGGGCTATCATTCAGTACACCTTTCCTGTACTGGTTGTTGGTATTTTTTTTTTTAAGTACTTGCTATCCTTCCAAAACCAAAACAAAACAAAAACAAACTCTCGTATAGCTTCTCATCCCACATAGAATTAAAACAAAAATCTAGATGCTGCTGTGGCTCATAAGGTCTCTCTCCCTGATCCCATTTTACACTTGTCACTGTGTGTGTGTGTTCAAGTTTACTTTTTCATTCCTCTAGTGCTTCAGATATTGTACTGTCTGCTTTTGCTGGAATTTGTCTCCTGTTTTCGCTGACTCTTTCCTTTTGTACTGGGACCCTGAGTGGCCTCGAACTTGAAGCTTTAGCCTTTAGCGTCTTTAGTGCTGACATTACAGAAACGGGCGTCACCATGTGCACAATCTGTAGTTCTCATTTTGACCTTACAACGTAAAGGATTGCTTTTCTGCTAGCTTTTAAAATCACGAAAAATTAAAAAATGTTTCCGTGTCCTGTTTATTAAATTGCCAAAAGGGATTGCTTGCTTCTTCAATTGTTGCTAATGCCCGTCACTAAATGTGAGTGTTTGTATAAATGAATGAATGAAAACTACTCGACAAGTCTTTGTTCTATAGATAACATTCACATTGCCAACTGTTCATTTTTTAAAGTGTCTCAGATGAGTAATTGGGCAGGTGGCTGTTTTTCTCTTCTGGCCCTCTGAGGAATCTAAGGCTTTTAGTGACAAGAAGAAAGCCGTGGAAGACTGTGGGTTCATGCCTTAAGGGTCCCTTCTTGTGAAGGTCCTGAGGGTTGTGCCTGCATGTGAGGTTGTGTCTGTGATAATGATTACACTGACCTTATCTAACTTTTATTTTTAATTCTCTAGGAAATCCGAAAAGTTGTACAGAGTTTAGAACAAACTGCTCGAGAGATTTTGACCCTGCTTCAAGGGGTCCATCAGGGCACGGGGTTTCAGGACAGTAAGTGTTTTACTTTGCTTTTGAAGATTTTTGTGCAGTCTATCAGTCTCCATTACCCAATACATCTATGTCATTTTATTGTGTAAAATGTCCATTATGCTTTTTTTTTTTATAGTAGTAAAAATTGGAGCATAGTGATTTGGTCATTTGGTGGATTTGCCATATTCTTGATATTTTGATGGCTTTCCCACTTGTGTATAGTGCGTGTGGTTTAAATAGGGTGTTGCTGTGACATTCTGCTGGCATTGATTACAGCTGCTTAAAAACCTTGTAAATCTAGCTGGGTGGTGGTGGTACACACCTTTAATCCCAGCAACTGGGAGGCAGAAACAGGTGGAGTTCTTTTGTAAGATTAGCCAGCGTAGCTAAGAGCTGACTGAGATGGTTTTCTGATGGAGTTTTATAGTAACAGCTTGCAGGTTTCTAAGGCAAGTCATTTACATAGTGATGTAGAGTTTATCAGCAACAGTCAGGTATCGGAGGTCAGGTAGGAGTAGATGCTGAGGGACACTCGTCTCTGGTTTTCAGTTGTTTCATGTCCAGGTAGACTATATAGATTATTAAGCAAGGACTGTGTTTGCAGTTTGATAAGTTTTTCATTATTAAACTTGACTGTCTTTTTCTGACCAGTTCCAAAGAGGTGCTTGAAAGCACGAGAACATTTTGGTACGGTGAAGACGCATCTGACGTCTCTGAAGACCAAGTTCCCCGCCGAGCAGTACTACAGGTCTGTAAGAAAACGGGCACTCAAGCCGGACTGTGGTGGCGCACACCTTTAATCCCGGCACTCGGGAGGCAGAGGCAGGCGGATCTCTCTCTGTGAGTTCGAGACCAGCCTGGTCTACAAGAGCTAGTTCCAGCGCAGGCTCCAAAGCTACAGAGAAACCCTGTCTCGAAAAACCAAAAAAAAAGAAAACGGGCACTTTTTGTAACATCAGGCTCTAAAGGGGCAGGAGAGAGACAGGTGCTGGATGATTTCATATGAATAGGTAAAAGTCTTGTAGAAGGAACCATAAGGATTATGTTGATAATAATGGCAGTAAAACTAACATTTTCATATTTTCTTCTATTTACTTTTAAACAATTTTCAAGGAAGCCATTACTTTAAATTTTTTTTTTTTTTTTGAGATTGTAATTTAATTGCAACATTCCTCCTCCCTCCCCTTCCCTTCCTTTCATTTTAGCCCAGGCGGGCCTCAGGCTTGGCATATATTAAAGGGTGATGGCCTTTGAACATCTCACCCTGCTGCCTGTACCTCCTGAGTGCTGGAATTACAAAGTGTGCCACCAGTCCTGGTTTATACTGTGTGTGGACTAGAGCCTAGGGCAAACACTCTACCACCTGAGCCCTCTTCAGTTTTAATTTCTATATTAATAAAAAATTGGATTGTGCTTCTAATTAATTAAACTTATAAGTAAATATTATAAATCTGAACTTGTCAAATTTATACCAAATCCATTTAATGTATCTGAGTGCTAAATGGCTTCTGTCTGTTTTATATATTGGGGTTGCACACAGATTTTGTTTGTAGAAGAACACCATTTTAATCCACTGGGTTGAGCTGTATCGGGTGTGTCCCTTTGACAGCCCTTAACTTGGTACCTGCTGTACCTTTGCTGTAGGTTTCACGAGCACTGGCGGTTTGTGCTCCAGCGTCTTGTCTTCTTGGCGGCGTTTGTAGTGTATTTGGAAACAGAGACCCTGGTGACTCGAGAGGCGGTTACGGAGATTCTTGGCAGTAAGTGCCTCTGTGTGATCTGTAGAGTCTTGTATATTAGCTTAGGTTTGGTGTCGGAGGGGGCGGGGACTGTCTTTGTCTGTGTGTGTGAAGTCAGTAACTGCAGTGAATTATTTGTGTGTGTGCGCACAGAACGTGCTCATGTTGAGGTCAGAGGACAGCTTGGTGTTGGTTCTCCTTCTGTCCCGTCAGTCAGTTCCCAGTATTGAACTGAGCTCATCAGGCTGCGAGGCCACCATGAGCTGCATGCAGTAGTATCTATAGAGTTGGTAAGGGTGGGAACACCCTAAGAAGCTGGAAAAGATTTTCATCTCTTTGTTTAATTGTATACGTGCGTATATTTATATTCTTCTGCTTAAATTGCCTTCATATCACGACTGTCTTTTTTTATTCTGATGTGTTTTTTAGTTGAACCAGATCGGGAAAAAGGATTTCATTTGGATGTGGAAGATTATCTCTCAGGAGTTTTAATTCTTGCCAGTGAGCTGGTAAGAAGTGTGGGTGTTGGGTGTGGTCCTGTGTGTGCAGCTGCACATCTCTGAATGTGCATGTAGAGGCCCGAGGACAAACTTGCTGACATTACTTCTGCTGGCCACCTTCTTTTTTGTTTGGAAGAAAAAAGTTATGTTTATTGTGTTTGTGTGCGTGCATGTGCTGTGGAGTCTGCATGGCAATCGCAAGGCAGCTTTTAGTGGGTTCTGTGCTTACCATGAACATGAATGCAGAGCACCGTTCAGCGTAGGTGTCTGGATTTGAGGTTCTAGCAGTTACTGGGAGGAGGTGCTGAGGGAGAAACCACACAGTGACGCCCTAATTTCTCCTGTGCAGTCGCGGCTGTCTGTCAACAGTGTGACGGCCGGGGACTACTCTCGGCCCCTTCACATCTCCACTTTCATCAACGAGCTGGATTCAGGCTTCCGCCTTCTCAACCTGAAAAACGACTCCCTGAGGAAGCGCTACGACGGCCTGAAGTACGATGTGAAGAAAGTAGAGGAGGTGGTCTATGATCTTTCCATCCGAGGCTTTAATAAGGAGACGGCAGCGGCTTGTGGTGAAAAATAGAAGCTTCTCCCTGCGGCTGGCCTTGCCGACCTGGCCTTTGCTAGGGAGGGCTAGCACGGTGCCTCTTCTGTAGTTAGCACGCCAGTTGCTAAACACTGCGCTTTATTTTCGTAACCAGCTGTGTGGTGTGAGTATCAGAATTGAGATACTTTTGGATATCCCTTTCCACGGATAGGATTTTTGTTGAAGTTTCAGTGAACTGTGTCCTCTGATGTATTCCCGTTCTGTCCAGAGTGTAAATGTCGGTCTCTTGGTAAAACTCCTTTTCCTGCTCACCTGACTGTTGATGTACTGATTAACAAGTTTGTTGTCTTGTTTGTGATCTTTCCAGAAGTGATCCATGTTTTCTAGGTCTAAGTTAGTACTCCATTCCCAGTTCTAGCCTGGATATAGTGTGAGAATAGACAAGGAAACGTTATTTCCCCCTTTTTATTGTAAGCCTTGTAAATTAGTTGATTTTTTTTTTTTCTTGCCAAGAAAATTGGAGGCCCCGATTCTTTCACTGCCATGAGAATACAGCAGATGAAGGTGTCCATCCAGCTCAGCAAGGCCAGTTTAGAGAGATCTCCGAAGTGATGTCTGTTTGCTTAGAGCACCTTGTTTTCTGAGGTCACCTTACGTCCTGCCTGCCACAGCAGTTGTAGTCTCCACACCTGTCTTGAGCTAACACCCGTGTGCTGTATTCGTAAGCCATGAGACTTTTTCCCAGCAGGCACTAGACCTGGTCTGGGAGTAGAAAGCCATCCTCGTGCATTCATTCATTAGCTGTACCCGAGGAGTGTCTTCTTACAGAAAACAGTGCCGTTTGGTGTGGAAGAAAGTAAAACTTGGCTTTAAAAATTCCATGTATTTGGTAGTATTTTTTGAAATATGAAATTTCAGGTTTTGATGCTATCAGTACCTTTTAAATGTACAGTACATGGTAGTCATGTAAACCTTGTGAACTTCTCCGACCCTTCTCCTCTTTAGATAGTATAAGAATGCATATCTGACCATCCTTGGGGCAGGACTGACATTGTTAAAAGTCACGGCTAGTGACGTAGCTCAGTGGTAGGGCACTTGCCTGGCAGGTGTGAGGCCCTGGGTCCATCCCTGGGACTTAAAAAAAACAAAAAGCCCAAAAATCCCATGAACAAAAATACCCTACTTTTTTTTGTACCCTGTGAAAGGAAGCTGCTGGTATTTCCAGTGTAATAGGAAGTATTTAGGAATGTCCCCTTTCTTGCTTGATAATAGTTTGGGCTTCTTGTTTGTACAGTGGGATATTTGACACTGGCTTTTATCAGGTGGTGGTTTAAGGCTGACTGGAAAGTGGGGCCTGAAAGTGCAGGCCTGTACTCCCAGTTACTCAGGAGGCTAAGGCAGGAGGATGGCAGATTCAGGCCTCAAGGCTTGCCTGGCTAATTGAATTAGACCTCGTGACATAAACAACCTAGAAGGCTAGAGTGTTTCAGCGACCGTTTCTTCCTAGAATATTCGAGGCCTAGGTTCAACCCCTCATTTTGCAGTGGGGTGAGGCAAGGCCGACCTTAATCCCCGTCACAGGGAAGGAGCAGGGATGAGACGTGATTGCTCTGTGTAGTTGGACATGTAGACCAGCTTTCTTCATGGTTCTTTTTCGGGTTAGAATAGGTTATTAGGCTATTTTTTGTTAGTTTGCCCTGAAGACAGGGATTTGTTAATAGTTCAGGCTGGCCTGGGACACATACCTCTGTTTCCACCTCCTGAGTACAGGTTTAGGCTCTTGAAAGTGTCCAGGAAGGTTGTTTAAAATGCTCAGTGTTAGCACAGGCTGGACTGAGTAGGTTTTTCAGCTGCACGTTCAGTTAGAGACAGAAGATTCCACAGGTCCTTGCTTTGTTGCTCAAGTGTGGGTTCTGTTGGACACTTTAAAGCTCTTGGCAAACATTTTAGATTTTCCTATTTAGAGACATAGGGTGTGATGTCCCACCTGTACCGTTGTCTAGACTAGTCTCAACCTCCTGGGCTCAAGCTCTCCTCCTGCCTCAGCCTGCCAAGCAGCTGGGACTGTAGCCAGTGCCGCTGCGCCTCCTTAACTCTTGAGTTCTAACAAGTGCAGTGAAATTGCACTTAGAGTGAAGGCGTACGTCTGGTGTCGTAATTCCATGGGAGAGTTTAGAAGTGTCATGTTGATGATTAGTTGTGTTCATTGCTGGCTTGTAAAGCAATAAAACTGTTTTTGGTCTCTTTGTAACTTAGCGTGCTTCTGTTGAGTTCTTCCCTGTAGAGAATTAACTGTTAATGTTTCTTTGAGGGTGAAGGAGCCTAGGGTGGTAAGCGTGTGGTGTTGTGTGATAGTGACACTAACCAAGACACCACTGACCACTCCTAGGGCTTTAATGTGAAGTACAGGCAATGTCTGGAATCTACCTCCACCAGGAAATTAAAGGTATTTGAAGATGTCAAGAAACTGTGCCTCTGGTTTTAGTTTATGTTTTTCTTTTGATGACCTGTGGATTAAACCCAGGGCCTCACATATGCTAAGCCTTCATCCTCCCAATGAGATACACAGCTCCCAGAATTATTCTTCATTTATTTTTTTGAGACAGGGTCTCATGGAGCCCAGACCGGCCTTTAGTCCCTGAGTGCGAGGCTTTCAGGTCTGATCCACAGTTCTGTCCTGGGGGTCAAGTCCAGGGCTTTGCACGTGCTAGGCGAACACTCTACCAACTGTGTTTCAATTTTAGGAATCCAGGGCAGCCGAAGAGATCATGGCTCTTTCAGAGGACCTGCATTGGCTGTCCAGCACCCATGTCAGTGTGGTGGCTCAACTGCCTGTAACTGCAGCTTCAGGGCTGCCAGGAAATGTGATGCTCTCTTCTGGCTTCCTTAGGCAATTGCATGCCCATTCGTGTAGTCCTACATAGTGCACATGCATACATATAATTAAAAATAAAACTCAAAAAGAAAACCAGATAGGGCCCGGCAAGATGGTTCAATGGGGGAAGGCTTTTGCCATCAAACCTTATAACCTGAGTTTAGTCTTGTAGTTCTGAGGATCCCACATGGTGTAAGGAGAAAACGGACTTCCACAGGTTGTCTTCTGATTTACACATTAATGTGCACACAGAATAAATAAGCTATAGTAAGGGTTTCTTAGAGGGAGGCACCAGAAAGACTGCCTAGCTCCTGGGTAGGCAGAAGAAGAGCTGCCCCAGCCTTGTTCTTACTGAATTTTTCTTTATTTGGACTGAACTGTTTTTCTTTCAGCTGGAGCTTCCTAGCCATACCTGACGAGCCGAAAGTTCTTCCTCTAGGTATCCAGCTGTATTCTTGCAGTGAATAAATTATAAAAGGGGATCTGTTAGATTGGCTTTTTTTTGTATAATATGGACTGCTTAGTTTAACAGTGGCTGTCTGCATACTGCAGAGGCTGAGGCTTAGTCCCCCAAATCTGTATGCTTCAGCACTGAAGGCCTGGAGGGTTCCTGGAGCGAGCGCTTCTGGTCTGAGTGCGAGTTGGAAGGCTGAAGAAGCTGCGGTCTGACTCCAGTGAAGGGTGACTGCTGATGGCAGCAGCAGGGCAGATGCTCTCAGCAGCAGGGCGTGAAGGCCGCAGGGCTGCTGCCAGAATGCTGTAGCTCTGGGAGGGTCTTCCCCCTTCAGTCTGTCTTTCCTGGAAATACCCTCGTAGACCCAACTAGAGAGGTGTCTTAATGGATCCCAGGTCCAATCAAATTGACAGCCGAGATTAACATTAACCGTCAAGGCCATTATAGTAAGAACTGTACAAATAAAACAACTTCCTTACTGGACAGTGACCCACACCCACACTGGTGAAGCTGTGTAAACTGTTAGTACTGGTTGGTTGAGGGAGGATGGGCTGGGTAACAGACTAAGGTGCAGGTAACTCAGCTGGGGAGTTTGTCTGCATGGGCTACCCACAGTTAACGTGGTGCCTTTGAATGTCTGGGGGTGATGCAGTGTAGCAGCTAGTTGGTTTTTCAGAAGGGCAAGCTCCGTGGGAATGTGTGAAATGTTGAACACAAGCTGAAGGGAGAAACCACTTAAGGGCAGGGTTTATGAGTTAGGGGCTGGGGAGAAGGCCCAGGGGCTAAGAGTACAGGTTGCATAAGCTTGAGGACCTGAA
>JAQHUG010000125.1:1922952-1938865 GCA_028555095.1 Dicrostonyx torquatus
TAGATTCCTCTGTTGAGAGTTCTCTGTTTAGGTCTGCACTCCATTTTTTTTTATTGGATTATTTGTTCTTTTAATGACCAATTTCTTGAGTTCTTTGTATATTTTGGAGATCAGCCCTCTGTCTGATGTGGGGCTGGTGAAGGTCTTTTCCCATTCTGTAGGCTGTCCTTTTATTTTATTGACCTTGTCCTTTGCTTTACAGAAGCTTTTCAGTTTCAGGAAGTCCCATTTATTAATGGTTTCTCTCAGTGTCTGTGCTACCAGGGTTATATTTAGGAAATGGTCTTCTGTGCCAATGTGTTCAAGTGTACTTCCCACTTTCTCTTCTATAAGGTTCGGTGTGGCTGGCCTTATGTTGAGGTCTTTGATCCATTTGTACTTGAGTTTTGTGCATGGTGATAGATATGGATTTATTTTCATTATACATGTTGGTATGAGTTATGCCAGCACCATTTGTTAAATAAGCTTTCTTTTTTCCATTTTATATTTTTTGCTTCTTTGTCAAAAATCAGGTCTTCGAAGGTGTGTGGATTAATATCCATGTCTTCGTTTTGGTTCCATTGGTCCTTCTGTCTGTTTTTATGCCAATACCAGGCTGTTTCAGTACTATAGCTCTGTAGTAGAGTTTGAAGTCAGGGATTGTGATGCCTCCATAAGTTCTTTTACTATACAGAATTGTCTTGGCTATCCTGGGTCTTTTGCTTTTCCATATGAAGATGAGGACCATTCTTTCAAGGTCTGTGAAGAATTTTGCTGGGATTTTAATGGGCATTGTTTTGAATCTGTAGATTGCTTTTGGTAAGATTGCCATTTTTACTATGTTTATTCTACCTACCCAGAGCATGGGAGATCTTTCCACTTTCTGGTGTTTTTTTCAATTTCTTTCTTCAAAGATTTAAAGTTTTTGTTATACAAGCCTTCCACTTGTTTGGTTAGAGTTACTCCAAGATATTTTATGCTATTTGTGGCTTTTGTGAAGGGTGATGTTTCTCTGCTTTCTTTCTCAGCCCATTTATCTTCTGTGTACAGGAGGGCTACTGATTTTTTTGAGTTAATCTTGTATCCTGCTACATAACTGAAAGTGTTTATTAGTTGTAGAAGTTCCTTGGTAGAATTTTTGGCGTTACTTTTATAAACTCTTTTATCATCAGCAAATAGTGAGAGTTTTATTTCTTCTGGAGTACAGAATTTTGTAGTATGACCTAATGATTCTCTGGATTTCTTCAGTGTTTGTTTTTATTCTCTCCCTTTTCATTTGTATTTGTGAATTTGTTAATTTGGATGTTCTCTCTCTGCCTTTTGATTGATTAGTTTGGATAAGCTTTTGTCTATCTTGTTGATTTTCTCAAAGAACCAGGTCTTTGTTTCAATGATTCTTTGTATTTTTTTTCCTTTGGTTCTATTTTATTGACTTCAGCCCTCAATTTGATAATTTTCTGTCATCTACTCCTCCTGGGTGAGTCTGCTTCTTTTTGTTCTAGAACTTTCAGGTGTGCTGTTCTTTATGTAGGCACTTAGTGTTTTGAACTTTCCTCTTAGCACTGCTTTCATAGTGTCCCGTAGGTTTGGGTACATTGTGCTTTCAAATTCTATGAAGTCATTAATTTCTTTCTTTCTTTCTTCCTTGGCTCAGGGGTGGTTCAGCTGAGCGCTGTTCAATTTCAATGAGTTTATAGGCTTTCTGCAATTAGTGTTGCTGCTAAATTCTTACTTTAAACCATGTTCTTCTGATAAGATATGAGGGGTTATTCCAATATTTTTTTTGTATCTGTTGTGGTTTACTTTGTTACCAAGTATGTGGTCAGTTTTAGAGAAGGTTCTATGAGGTGCTGAGAGGAAGGTATATTCTTTTGTATTTGGGTGGAATGTTCTGTAGATGTCTGTTAAGTTCATTTGAGCCATAACATCTGTTAGTTCTCTTATTTCTTTGTTAAGTTTCTGTCTGGTTTCCTAGTCCATTGTGGAGAGTGGGGTGTTGAAGTCTCCTACTCTTAGTGTGTGGGCCTTGATGTGTGATTTAAGCTTTAGTAATGTTTCTTTTATATATGTGGGTGCTCTTTTATTTGGGGCATAGATGTTCAGGATTGAGATGATTTCTAGATGGATTTTTCCTATTATGAGTATAAAGTGTCCTTCTCCTTCTCTTTTGATTGATTTTAATTTGAAGTCCATTTTGTTAGATATTAGGATAGCCATACCGGTTGTTTCTTAGGTTCATTTGATTGGAAAATCTTTTTCCAACCCTTTACTCTGAGATAATGTCTCGTTGAGGTTGAGCTGTGTTTTGTGTATACAGCAGAAGGGTGGATCCTGCTTTCTTATCCATTCTCATAGCCTATATTTTTCTATAGATGAATCGAGTCCATTGATATTAGGAGATATTAATGACCAGAGATTCTTAATTCCTATTATTTTTCAGTGATAGTGTTTGTGTGTTTCCCTTCTTTAGGGTTTGCTGATGTGAAGTTATCTGTTGCCTGTGTTTTTGTGCGTGCAGTTAGATTCCTTGGGTTGGAGTTTTCCTTCTAGTACTTTCTGTAGAGCTGGATTTGTGGATAGGTATTGTTTTAATCTGTTTTTGTCATGGAATATCTTGTTTTCTCCATCTATGGTGATTGAAAGCTTTGCTGGGTGTAGTAGTCTGGCTTGCATCTGTGGTCTCTTAGTGTCTGCAGTACATCTGTCCAGGACCTTCTGGCTTTCATGGCTTCCATTGACAAGTTGGGTGTAATTCTGATAGGTTTACCTTTATATGTTACTTGACCTTTTTCTTTTGCAGCTCTTAATATTCTTTTTTTTTATTCTGTATGTTTTGTGTTTTGATTATTTTATGGCGAGGGTTTTTTTTTTTTTTGGTCCACTCTATTTGATGTTCTGTAAGCTTCTTGTGTCTCCATAGGGATGGCCTTCTTTAGCTTGGGAAACTTTTCTATGGTTTTGTTGAATATATTTTTTGTGCCTTTGAGCTGGAGTTCTTCTCCTTCTTTTATACCTATAATTCTAAGGTTTGGCCTTTTCATGGTGTCCCAGATTTCCTAGATGTTTTGTGTTAAGAATTTGTTGAATTTAATGTTTTCTTTGATTGGTGAACCTATTTCCTCTACAGTATCTCCAATACCTGAGATTCTCTCTTCTATTTCTTGTATTCTGTTGGTTATGCTTGTCTTTTCAGTTTTGTTCATTTATTCAGATTTTCCATATCCAGAATTCCCTCTTTTTTTTGGTTTTTCAAGACAGGGTTTCCCTGTGGCTTTGGAGCCTGTCCTGGAACTAGCTCTTGTAGCCCAGGCTGGTCTCAAACTCACAAAGATCCGCCTGCGTCTGCCTCCAGAGTGCTGGGATTAAAGGCGTATGCCACCACCGCCCGGCCAGAATTCCCTCTTTTTATGTTTTTTTTTTTTCTGCATCTATTTCTGTCTTCAAATCTTTGTTTGCTTTATCTGGTTTTTTTTCTTGGTTTTCTTTGAGAGATCTATTGATTTCTTCCATTTTTTTATCTTTCCCTTTATTTTTTAAGGCAATTTTTCATTTCTTCTTTAAAGGTCTCTATCATCCTAAAAAAGTTACATTTAAAATACTTTTCTTCTACTTCCTCTGAGTTAGGATGATCAAGTCTTCCTGTTGGATGACCATTGGTTTCTGGTGATACCATGTTGCTTTTTACCACGTTGAACAAATTGGTGCATAGGCCCCTACCAATCTCTTTCTCCAGTTGGTGCTGGGAGTGTCTTTGCCTCTTGGTCCAATCCTTGCAGTTGCTGTTTGTGTCTTGGAAGCTCTTCCTGGTCTGCTCTGTATTGTCACTGTCTATGTCTCAGGGAGCCACTGGGGTCTCTCTTGGCTTGCTCTCTTGGTTCACTCTCTTGTTCCACTCTGTGAAGTCACAGCCTGTGCCTCAGTGTTCCTCTCTTGGTCGTGTCTCTTGGTCCTCTTTCTTGGTCCCCTTGGTGTAGTTGCAGCCTGTGTATCAGAGTTCCTCTGAGGTCACGGGGGATAGGAGGGTTTGGAACCAGAGTGGGACTTGTAACTTACAGGGTCTGATCGATGGGATGGGGGTGTTGGAGCAGCCTACCTTCAGGAAGCCTGCCTGCTGGCTGGCTAGAGAAGCTGAGGCAGGTAGGGGAGGGACCATGGTTTTACCTTGGTATAAAGGGCCTAGAGAGTGGGGTGCCCCACCAATTGGGTGATCACTCACTTCTTGGTCCTCTCTGTGTATTTGCAGCCTGTGTTTCAGAGTGCCTCTGAGGTCGTTGTTTGGTGGAGTGGGACTTGTAACTTACAGGGTTAGATCAATGAGATTGTTTCTGGTATTGTTATGCCCAGATCATGGAGTTCCCCCCCAAACCAACTAGGAGACCGAGTTCTGGATTTAAAAGCAAAGAGTCTTTGTTCTTACACAAGTTTATAAACTTGGACTCTCCGTGTGTCCATCATACTGGAGTGATTGGGGAGCCCAGAGCTCAGTTGGGTTTAGGTTTTTATAGTAGCAAAGGTGGGGGTGAGGGACTTCTAAGGTTCAGGACCCCTGATTGGCTGATATTTGTTTAGGTGAAAAGAGCTAGGTGTGTGCTGGCCAGTGATCCTATCTACAGTTGTTGGAATGCTAGAAATTTCCTTTGGATGGTCTATTTCTGGGAGGTGCCAGGCTATGGCTTTTCCTGGAGCCTGATGCCACCTGCTATGGCAGCTGTGTGGTCTGGGCCCATTATGTGTGGCCAGGCAGCCCTGGGTCCCGCAGTATATGGAGTGTATTAGTACTCTAGACAATAATACTATTATAATTATTACGTATATACATAGTATGTTATACATATACTTAGTATATTACAGATATATTATAATATAGTGTGTTATAACTTTTGGCCTACAATTTCTCCTCGTCTTTATTCCCCTGAAATATTCTCCTTCCGTGACTAGGCAGAAAATATCTTCAAAGCTGTCCTTACCCACAAATCCATCTGTTGCATTAGGACATATGAGACGCAGAAATGTGTATAAAGGTGAAACTTACACAGAGCTGAGAAATGAGAGCAGTGGTGACTTGGCAGGAGACTAGGAGGGTCTCCTGGGAGCTGACTGGCTTGTCTGGTTGTTTCCCACACCCCCATATTCCCCCTTATCTAGCTCAGAGCCCTCATGCTTATCCTTCCTCAGTGTTCCCAACTTCACTTTTAAAAAAGATCTTTTAATTTTGTGTGTGTGTGCATGCATGTGTGCGTGCGTGTGTGTGTGTGTACACAGGTGTCCATGGAGGCCAGAGGAAGGCATCCTATATCATTGATCTGGAGTTGCAGGTGGCTGTGAGTCAACCAGCGGGGGAGCTGGGAACCCAACTTGGGTCCTCTGTGAGAGGAATAAGAACTGCCCACCTCCGAGCCGTTTCTCAGCTTTTCAATGTTAGCATTACTTTTCATTGCAACATCACCTGTCACAGCTAACAGGGAGAGTGTGCGGAACAGAGGAAGCAGAAAGGGAGGGATGGAGGGAGCTGGCCAGCAAAAGGAATAGGGAAGGAGCATAGAGGCTTTCAGAGGATGGGGGTGGGGTGGGCAATGGAACCTTCTGGTATGGCATTTGGCACTGGTAGTTAAGAAAGCCTTCTCAGGAGACCAGTAGGCAGCCAAGGAAGAAAAAGCACACTGCTGAATTCTCTCCCTCAGCAGCTGTGAAGCGGGAGAAGCCTCAGGGGCTTTGGAGCCCCGAGACTGAATTGCTTCCCCTAGGAAGGACCACTTGCATGGCTGCACTAGGCTCCTTTTCCTACCCGGTAATCTGGCGTTTTAAGGTCTCCACAGATGTTTCATCAATGCAAAAAGAAGCATTACTGCGTGTGATTAAAGCATTAGCACCTTCATGTTATTTTTATGCCTATGAATAATTTAGTTTTCATCTCAATGTTGTATTAACATAGTTGTGAATGTCATTTATTTCCTTTTTATTTCATGGGAGAATTATATTGAAAGGCTGCGATTGTAAGTTGGGTTCTGATGGGGGTGAAATTGTTACAGTTTGGCATTTGTTCGCTTTCTCACAGAGGTGCCTTCTCCCAGAAGGGCGTGGGTCGATAGGCACTGGTCAGACCTTGATCAAGTAATGTGGTTCAGATGGGTAATGTTATGCCCAGTCCATGGGGACCCCAAAAGACCACCAGGGAGACCAACTCACCAAGATGTAAAAGCCAGGTTTATTATTGTAATTGCAGGCTGGTCTAGACCTGGTCAGTGCAGCAGGGAGAGGAGGTACCCACCCTTCTAGAGAGCATTATTTAAAGGTAAAACCCATAAAAGTTACATTAGCAGGGTGTGGATGACTGGTTCAATCCTGATTGGTTCATATTTAGGGACTTTTCACAAATTTTTACTTTTGAACTTTGCCTACCTTGTCAAGTTTTCTTATTGGTGTTTGGTTAAAAGCGTCACCTCAGCTCCCTGGCACCTCTTTATACAAAGAATTTGGGTTTGTTTATTTAGGGGGCTTCATCCCAGCCCCCTGGCATTCATTTTTGAAATGTTGGGCAGAAAGTTCCATTTCAAAGCTCCCTCCCCTGGGAGTTGCATCAGTCCAAACTCTACCTCCGAGAAAGTCCGCCAAATGGTGACCCCTCCCGAGGGAAGGTCAAGATCATTTCCACAGGCTATTTAACCTGCCCCCCAGAGAATGAACACGTGGTCTCCCCTTTTTTCTCTTTCCCTCTCCATGTTTTCCCCAGGGGCTAGCTGGGAATGCTGGCTCCCATTAAACCTGGGTATCTTTTAATTTGGTCTGATTTGCTCTGATTGGGATTATTTGCGTTGGCAGAGAGGTTTGTTGGCCAGGAAAAATACTTAACAATCTATACTTTCCAGATGGCTACCCTGTTACTTTTGCCCCTAGCCATTTCTGAGGACTGGAATGTTTTATGGAAAATAGGTTACACAAGGCACAAGATGGAGGCAGAGGACAAAATGGAGGAACTTTGGTTCTTAGGTAACAAGCTGTGGAGCCACATGTGCACTTCTGGATCAGTCTTCCTCTGCTTCTCACTAAGATGGAAAGTCTGAGCTGAGGCTGGCCTGTAGGAACCCTCCCCATCTCTTCATAGATGAGGTCTCACACACTGAAGACGGGAGCTTGGGCTACTTCTGCCCACAGCTCCATGTGAACACGTGAGTAGAGAGCCGGCCTGTCCCAGAGACCTTGTGAACCATGTGAAAAACTGTAACTAGGGACTCCCTTAAGTGGTCTTCAGAACAGGAAAAACCACAGGTTTGAGACCGTGGGGCTGTTGGATGAGGGACCTGAATGAGGACTCTAGGGACTGAATCCTGTTGCCCGATGTGCCCAGCCTTCCTGCATTAAAATGCCAACATTTGTAAGTATGTCTTAGTTAGGGTTTTATTGCGGGTATGAGACACAATGACTATGGCAACTCTCATAAAGGAAAATCTTTAATTGGGGCTGGCTTACAGTTCAGAGGGTTAGTCCATTATCATCATAGTGGGAAGCATGGTGTCATGCGGGCAGACATGGTGCTGGACTGTAGCTGAGAGTTCTACTTCTGGATGGCAGGCTGAAGAAAGAGAATGTGACACTTGTTGGACCCAGCCATGACAAGATCCATAGAGGCCTGAATCTCAATAGTTTTCCATAAGGCAATACCTGGTTCCAAGAAAGACCACAAACTGAGATCATCCAGGCACCACCCAGGAACAGACCATCCAAGGGAAATTCCTAACTGACAACCATGTAGATAGGACCACCTGCCAGCACACACCCATCGCTTTTCACCAGAACACCTGTAGACAGATGTCAGCCAATTGGGGTCTTGAACCTTAGAAGCCCCTCATCCCCACCTTTGCTACTATAAAAAACCCAACCCTAACTGTTGTCGGGGCTCTCTGACCACTCTAATATGATGGACACGGAGAGCCTAAGTTTGCAAACTTCTGTAAGAATAAAGGCTCTTTGCTTTTACATACGGGACTCTGTCTCCTAGTTGGTTTTGGGGGGACTTCATGATCTGGGCATAACAACATAGGGCTTAGCTTGAGTTTCTGAAACCTCAAGCCCACTTCCAGTGACACATTTATTCCAACAAGGCCACACTTCCTAACTGTGTCACTCCCTATGAGCCTATGGGGACCATGATCATTCAAGGCACCACAGGTGTGCTGGGCTGCACTCCTAGCTGTTCTGGACTCTGTGTGGCCTGTGTGCTGTAGATTGGACAAGGTTGCCTGTGTTGGACAATGTGAGGCCAGCGAATGACTGTCAGGGGCCAAAAGGACTTGAGAATCAAGCTCAACCAAGGATGTAATTATGTGACAAGAGAAAGGTATAAATTCTCCCAAGTAAAACAAAGTTAATTGAAATGTCAGCATCATCAGCTTGTGTTCACACAAAGTCAGTGTCCCGTCTGCCTCCTGAGAGCCTGGCTGGAGACCATTGCCACCAAGTGCTTTTCCTTAATTGGACAAGACACCGATTCAGACAATGCCTTTCTGTGGATTAAATAAAAACAAAGTTACTTAACCTGGGTTATTTGTTGAAGGAAATGTCCCTGAGGGAGTTATTGGAAGGGCTAGGATTTGTCTTCACCTCACTGGCTTCACCTAATCAAAAATCAAATCCTGTCAAGGCCTTCAGCCATGGAGCCTGAAGGGAGCCAGGCTACAAGCCTACAGACTCCTCAGTGTCAGGCGCCTCCCAGACCTTCTGGGAGCTTACGGGAGTGAGGGAGTCAAGCGAGAAGGAGAAAGTATGGAAGGAGCGGGAGAGGAAGAGGAGAGGAAGAGATTAGGAGAGGAGGAGTGAGGGAGAGAGGAAGACAAAGGAAGAGGAGAGAGAAGAATGGGAAGGGGGAGGGGAGAGAAGAGAGGAGAGGGGAGAGAAGAAGAGAAGGTCCCACTGGCTGCCCTCATCAAATCCCACAGGCCTCTTCCACTACCAGAATCATTCTGCAGGTTGGGACTCAACAGATGCATTTGGGATAATACAGACAAACCCCAACTGCAGCCCCAGGGGTTTCCGAACACCCAGCTGCCCATGACAACATACACTAAACTGTAGAAAGAAACATGGAATCTTCTTCCTGAGGCATTTATCCACTAGCAGGAAACCAGGGCATGCCATGTGCTGGGAGGTGGAGGGCTCTTCCATTCAACTCTCAGTAAACTTTAAATACAACACGGAGGTTGAATAATGAGGGACAGAGGCACTGCCAGGATCCTGCCCTGCAGGTTCATAGCTGGGTCCTGTTTCCTGCTTGGCCCAGGAATGCCTGACCCAAACAAACTCCCGCCACCACGTCTGGCCATGCCGTTCCTTGCTGTCTTAGTTTCAACTGTTACTGTGATAAAGTCTCTCAACAAAAGCCTTCTTAGGGGGGTGTACATTCTTCTTACAGCTCCAGGTTACAGCCCATTACTGAGGGGAAGTCAAGGCAGGAACTCAAAGTCACCCGCCCATAGCCAAGAGCGGGAAGAGGGAAGAAATGCCTGGATCCTTGCTTGCTTGCTTCTCAGCTGACTTTCTTCATTATACGACCCAGGGTCCAGTCCATGAAATGGTGGTGCTCACATGCCCATTGCAATCAATAAGGCAATGCCCTAGAGACAGGCCCATAAGCCAACTTGATCTTGACAGTTCCTCAATTGAGACTGACAAATACTAACCTGCCATGCTGGACTCTACGAGCCAAAACAAACCTTTCCTCCCTTGGGTTGCTCCTTGCTAGGTATTTGCTTGTAGTGATGAGAAATATAATGAATGACTCGGAAAATCCGTCTACAGTAATTCTGAAGCTTTGGGAAATCAAAACCAGCCCTTGAACCCCAATTTCCTCATTCTCTCCACCAACCCTTCCTCTAGGCCTGCCCCATGCTGACCGTTTTCTGAGAGCTTGGGAAGCTGGATCTGGTCTCCATCCTGGATGTCCGGGGCAGAAGGGCAGGCATGAGTGGTTGGAGTGAAGGTGGTCTACCCTGTCCCTGGATATGTCTGAATATAGCTAGTGTGCCACCTGTCCATCCCTGGAGTGTCCCAAGGCTGCCAAGGCTCCCCAAGGGGACACAACCAAAGCACTTTCTTTCTCTAGGTGCTCTAGAATGGGACGCACACGGTTCTTTGGCTGGAGTACCTCAGTCTTAGGCTTTGGGGGGTAACTGGATGGACACTGTGAAACTCCCCTGTGAAGGATAAGTTGGAGTTGGCGGGTAGGGTGGGGATGGGACCACTTAGGAGGAGGGTAGAGCTGAGGCATGTCATCAAGTGAGAACAGGTCACGTGCTGGATACAATCACACTGTTCAGAGCACAGACTTTGAAGCCAGGATACGCGGGACTCTGAACACGTAGCTGTAGCAACGAAGGCCTTAGTTGTTCAGATTCTGGCAGCAGAAATCTCGCCCCAAGATAGAGCAGAATACTGAGTAACTTATTATCTTGGCTACCCTTCTCATTACTGTACAAAGACCTTACAAAAGATCACAGGTCCATGTTCCAGCCCATCCTGGTGGGGAAGGCATGGCGGCAGCAGTGTGAAGCAGCCGGCCATGTTGTGCCCACAGTCAGGAGGTAGAGCATGGCGAAGCCTGGTGACTATCAGACTTTTAATCTCACATGCTACCTACATTTAGGCTGAGCTCCCACCTCAACTAACCTGATCTAGAAACGCCTTCCCTGACATGCCCAGAGGTTTGTCTTCTAGGCAATTCTACATCCTGTCATGTTGACAGTCAAGATTAGCATCACAGACAGGCTGCACACCTGACTCAAGTCCAGGTGCTTCCTGACTGGAAGCAGCAGGAGTTCTCTCTGTACAGAGACCGGAAACAAAATGCAAAATACAGTCTCCATCCCCAAGGGTGTGCCAGGAGTTGGTGGCTGGCTTCATGTCAAGGACATCAGGAGGAAGAAACCAGGCAGACTGGTGCTTGCGGAAGGACATTTGATGGAGTGTGGTTACTCTGGGTACAGAGTCTGGAGCAGAGCCCAGTCAGCCGCTCTGACCCCCAGAGCCACAGACCCATGTGAGTGTGCAGTGTTTGGGATGGATGGAGCTTTTACCAGGGGAGTGTGGATGGAAAGGTCTCCACTGAATCTTCTATAATTGCTTTTTATTAGCCAGCACTTTACAATGTGAGAGCTATTGAATTAGACATCCATTAGCTTCTACTCCCTAGGGAAGAAGGATGCTTTCCTTAGTCCTTGCAGACAGAGCTAAGAGGAATAACAAAATCTGGAGCGATGGAATCCCTGTTCACTAGGAGGCGCTGACAGACTGAGCCACTTTCCTTAGCAAAGAGGACGCACAAGACAGGGAGACCCAGGCGCTCACCTTAGGAGCATAGATTTCCTCTCTGAATGCCACCATATTTAAAATGGTCTCCACAACTGAGACCAGTGAACACCTTTGCCCTTTGCTTCCCTAGTCCTGGGTTCACTGAGTGCCACACTAAGTGCACACTGGGTGAGACAAACATTTTGTTGTCAGACAAGCCATCCACTTCAGGGTTGGCTTTGGCGGACTTGGTGGAATCCCGAACTTAGAAGGCCTGACCGGCGGGTCGTGAGCCTCTGAGGCTGGGTGGCTGGATAAATGTCTGGACGCAGCTCTCTCTTTCCATTGACTCTGGCAATGATCAGAAAGACCCCCTTAACCCTAAGAGAGACATACATAGATCTAATCTATATGAGAAGTAGAAAAAGACAAGATCTCCTGAGTAAATTGGGAGCATGGGGACCTTGGGCGAGGGTTGAAGGGGATAGGAGAGGCAGGGAGGGGAGCAGAGAAAAATGTAGAGCTCAGTAAAAATCAATAAAATTAAAAAAAAGAAAGATCCTTTAGCCGAGTGCTGGGGCTGGAGAGAGAGGAGGGTCCCTAGGGCTCTTTAGATAGCCTGTCCAGCCTATTTGATGTGTCAGGTCTGTGAGTCACCTGTCTCAGGAAGAAGGTGGATGGGTTCTGAGGAGTGACTTCTGAGGTTAACCTCTGATTGCCACATGCATATAAACACACCTACATGTGTTTATATGCATCCACGGGTCTGCACACATACACACACACACACACACACACACACACACTGAGAAAACAGACTAGGTTTCCTGATGCAGTGGACAGTCATACAGGCTGCACGGCCCAAGGGTGTCACACCTGAGAGCACCATGGTTGTCAGAGGGACTACAGACTTAAGCTTTAGTCTGACAATTATGAAAAATAGAAGTCAAACTTCTCACCAGAGTAAGTTAGAAAATAATTAGTCTTCTAATGAAGAGAATCAAAGTGTCTCAAGAAGGGGATTTTTTTTCTTTTTTGTTTTTATTTTATTGTTTTCATTGTGTTATACATTTTTCTTTGAAGAAGGGGGAGTATTTTTGATTTGTGTGAGAGTATCAGCCTGCATTTGTGAGGCTGGGCATGTCAGCTGGGCCAGTCAGTGGAGAGGAGCTAGAGGGTGGCTGGGCTCACAAGTGCTTTCTGGGCTCATTATTGGCACACTCTATTCTTGGCTCCTGGCGCCATCCCTGAGCCTCTTCCCCTACATCCCTGAGGATGGCGAGACATAGTTTTCATCAGTACACGAGGTTCTGAGGACACACAGGAGGGGACAAGACAGAAGAGGGCCATCCATGGCATCTGTAATAGTTCTGTTGCTGTGATCAAAACCTGTGGCCAACTGTGCTCACGTACTGAGCTGTGTAGGGATTTCAGACAAAGCCATAGATGTCCTTTTGACCTTCTTAGATCTGTGTATAATCAGGGGCGGGGCAGGAGGGTGTGGTCAGCAAAGCTGAGACAATGTGGGTGTTCTTAGGGGAGCTGTATTCAGGGAGGGTCCTTAGCAAATGGTATCTGCCTTCAGCTGAGCTGGGCCCCTCCTGCAGTTGGACCTCACAGGCATTCCCTCAGCTTCCTGTGAAAACAGAGTCACCGTAGTGACTCTGACATTCCTCAGACACCTGAAGCTCTCCATGGCCACAACCCAGGCCCAACAGCATCTCTGTTCCCAGGTCAAAAAAGAAAAAAAAAAAAAAAAGGTCACCTTGGGGACATCTCACACAGTTCGAGTTTTTGCCAAGCTTGGGCCAGTTTTGCCCAAGTCTCTTATTACTGCCATAGCAGGTTCTCTGAGTGGGTAAAGCAGTGTAGACCTGTGTAGATCTGCTTCTTTGTGTGTCCGCTTGCAACTGGAATCACAGACTAGGAGGCCACGTAATGGGAGAAAAGAAAAGGACACTTCGGTAGGAGAGTTATGCCCCCAAATAGTCCTTAAATGACCCATTGCTTAAGAACCACTTAATAAAATCTGAGAACATATGCAATATTTTCTATTGGGATTAATAATTTATTGATGTTTAATATTTCACAAGAGTAAAACAGAACATCAGATGAAATTTTCATATCTGCTATTATAAGCTAAATGGAATGAGAGACATATCGGGCATTGCTGGAGTACCAGAAACTACCCCAAAATCCTAGATCAGAAGGCAGAACCAAACATCTCTGCTGATCAGCCCTCCTGAAGCTCCCTGAGTTCTCGAGAGGAGATGGTGTGGGTGGTTGGACAGCAGGACTTGCTGATGGTGGATATAACTCTGGCCATCTTCTCTGCCCTCCGGACTTTCTCAACCGTGGATGTTTGAGCGTCCACACTCATTAGAACACGCTGTGTTCTCTGCTGGAGAAGCTGTTGCTCTTGGATAACAATAGCGAACTTGATTTAAGGTTCTTATGTCTCTGTCTCTGCATCATGTGTGTGCAGGTGTGCGTGCAGATTTGTTGACAAGCATGTGGGAGCCAGAGGCTGCCATCGGGTGTCACCGACTTTATCCACTGGTTTGGAGGACAGTGCCTTTCGCTGGCCTGGAACTGGATAAGTAGGGCTATGTTGATTGACCCTGTGATCCTGTGATCCTGTGACCCGCTGTCTTTGTCTCCCCAGCAATGGGATTGCTAATGTGCACCACTGTGCTCAGCTTTTTTTTTCTTTTTTTTTTTTTTTGTTGGTTCTGGGGGATTTAATTTAGGTCCTCATGCTTGCAAGGTTAGCACTTTACCAACTGGACTTTCTTCCCAGTTCTGTTCTACACATATTATATACACAATTCATCAAAATCTCATAATAACCCAAGTGGGGGAGTACTTTTAAAATGTATTTCCTTGTTATTGTCTTTACGACTGTGTGTGTGTGTGTGTGTGTGTGGTGTGTATGGTGTGTGTATGGTGTGTGTGTGGGTGCACATGCCATGGTACATGTATGAAGATCAGAGGACAACTTCATGGAGTCAGCTCTCTCATTCCATCTTTACATGGGTCCCAGGGGTCTGACTCAGGCCCCCAGGTTTGTCAGCAAGCACCTTCCCATTGAACTGCCTTGCTAGCTCTTTCTCTCTACGTTACATATGGAAACTCACAGAGACCAAATGTAATCTTCTGAGGATCATGCAGGAACAGAGAACTGCCTCTGAGTGTGAGCGGTGATGCTCTAGATGGAGCCTAAGACTGTGACCAGCGTACTGTGTCCTTTCCCTCTAGTTAGTAAACAGTTTTAACCCACCATGGTGGGGCAGCTGGACTACACACCACATGAGAGCATCCCCTTGGATTGTTCCGAGTACAGTTCTCCTGATCAACAATGAGCTTGTCCAGTTTTCCAATGATCACACTTGAAAGCCCATTGGTGTATGTGTGAGTGCAGGAATATGTGTGTGTGTGACATGTATGTGGAGATATACAACCATATGCGTGCATGCCTGTGGATGTTTTGTCATGTGTGCGGGTGTGTGTATGCAAATGTGTGCATATGTGTAAGAGTGTGTGTGCCTGTGAACCAGAAGTTGATATCACGTGTTTTCATTTACTGTTCGACCTTAGTCTTTGAGGCAGGGACTCTCACTGAACTTGGAGCCCAACCATTTGGCTGAATCGGCTGACCAGTGAACTTTAGGGATTCACCTGTTTCCACCTCTATAGTGCTGGGATTCGAGGTGACTTTTTTTTTAAAGTGGGTGCTGGGGATCAGAACTCAGGTTCCCATGCTTGTATAGCAAGCATTTTGTCTGCGGAGTCACCTCTGCAGTCTTCCATCTGCATCCCTTACTCCTTCTTGAGTAGACTGGCACACGGGGCTGGAAGGGCACAATAGCAAAGTTCTACACCATTTACAATCTTTCTCCAAATTTCTGAAATAGTGGTATGGATCTGAGAAATCACGTAAAGTCCTTTGTTAACAGAGAAGGCGACTCCTCGCTAAGTTGTTGTAAGGAGGAAGGCTCGGATAAAGTCTGAGCATCAATGGAAATCAATGTAAATGACTGGAAACTTGACTGGGGTGACAAGTCCAAGTCCTGTCATGTTTATCTCAGACTGTCAGTGTCTTAGCAGGTCACCTGACCTCCAATTTCCCTATTCCAGCTGCTGTTGTGGGTAAACAAATGCCCTTCACGACTGTGATATAGAAAGTTTCCCATAGGACTGAGCATGACACAGGGCAGAGCTAAGACACACCTTCTGAGAAAGACAGGCAAGGTGTACCGGCGTCCCCTCAGGTGAAAGACAGACAAGGTGTACCGGTGTCCCCTCCAGTGAAAGACAGGAAAGATGTACCAGTGTCCCCTCAGGAGAAAGACAGGAAAGATGTATTGAAATCCCCTCAGGTGAAAGACAGGCAAGGTGTACCGGTGTCCCCTCAGGTGAAAGACAGGCAAGGTGTATCTGTGTCCCCTAAGGTGAAAGCAGCCTGCTGTGGGGTTTAAAGCTTTGTTTCATTTTGATTTTCTGATTATTAAAATGAGATGAAAACTTTTTTTTCAAGTCAATAACTGTATAGAATGTGCCAGAGGTTCTTCATGAGAACATGGAATAGTGCCCTGGTTAATTCAGAGGTTCTTCATGAGAACATGGAATAGTGCCCTGGTTAATTCAGAGGTTC
>JAQHUG010000125.1:1980652-1997209 GCA_028555095.1 Dicrostonyx torquatus
GTTGAACTCAGGTTTAAATGTCTGGACCAATCCCAATTGTCCCCGCACCCATATTATAATTCATGGAAAACTTGTGATCATGTCTATAAAAGCTTGCTTGCCTGGATGCTCAGGGTGCTTAGCTATCCCTAAGCTGTGCGCCCGTTGCACAATCGTGAAATAAACCACCTCATGCGCTTGCATCTGACGGCCTGGTTATTGAGTCTGGGGGTTCCTCGGCGATAAGACCACTTTGAGGGTCTTTCACCATGACTTCAGGATGATCTGAGAGCCCTGTTAACTAGTACACACAGGGAAAGTCTTTCTACCCCCCCACAATCACACACACACACACACACACACACACACACACACACTCAACAAAAGAAAAACCAGACAATCCCCATCCACACAGAGCAGAGGCCAGATCAAAAGCTCCATGCCCTGAAGCTCAAAGAGCATAACTGATTCCATAAACAATTTGGATTTCATTATTCCGGCTGATTTCTGGGCTCTGTTTGTCCCTGTCGATTATTACAAAGGTTTTCCTCTGACTTTTTCATTACTGCTCTATTTGTGGAGCTCAGACTCAATATTTGAGGGCCGCATTTCCCCTCCATACCAAACTTTACTAACGGAGCAATAGAGACATAGTTGAGGGCAGAGAGGGAAATGAGGTGGGGTAAACTTCAAAGCTGAGGAAGGAAACACAAATGATATGGGGTGCAAGTTGCGTTATTTTGATAATTTTGTGGGAGGCACAAAGGAACTGCAGCAGCTGTTCTGATTTTATTTTGATGCCGTGCTTAGTATTTTTCTGAGGTACATTATTAAAGTTATGGGCTTTTGCTGTCTTAACTTTGATGGCTTTTCTTTTGAGACTGCAGAGTGAAATATAAATTATTTTTGGAAACAGGCATGGAGGTGGACACCTGTGTCCTGGGACGCAGGGGACAGACACAGAAGAACCAAAAATTAAGTGCCATTCTAGGTGACAGAGTGAGAACCTTCTAAAAAAAATTAAGAAACAATAAAGAATCAAAATGAATTTTAGAGACAGGATAGTTTAAAGTCCTTAGTGTCAGGCATCTGAATACTTCTATTTTAAATTATTTAGTTACAAAACACTGTAAAGGCCCTTAGCACAAGGTCCCATGATGACTGGTCGTTTTTCTTCCTTCTTTTGTGTGTCTGTTTAGGTACATGTTCTTGTGACTGTGCACGTATGAATGCATGCAGAAGCCAGAAGCCGATGTCAGTTGGTTTCCTCAATTGCTTTTTGAGCTAGGGTCTCTCACTGAATGTGGCAAGCCCCAGGGATCCCCATTTCTGTATTCCCAGTGCTGAACTTGGGTTTTTCTATGGGCTCTTGGCCTTCAAACTCAGGGCCTCATGCTTGCTGCCTGAGCCATCTCCCAAGGCCCTCACAATCATTCTTTTAAAAATTATTTTTATTTTTATATCATGTGTATCCGTGTGTGTCTGTGTGGAGGTATGTGCATGAGTTCAGTTGTCTTCAGAGGTCGGAAGAAAAGCATCTTACCTCCTCGGGCTGGAGTTACGTGTGGTTGTGAATGAACTCACATGAATCCCGGAAACCAAACTCAGGTCCTCTTGAAGAGCAGTGATTGTTCCTTACTCATGAGCCATCCTTTCTGCCCCAGGGGTTTAGTTTTGAGGGTCACAGGATCTCTGGAATGTACTTTGGTCACTGGGTTCTAGAAAAAAGAACTATGTGGGAGCCAGGAGGGTGGTTGGGAGCCTGGCGCTCACATGCAGCTCGCCAATGATGGTGAGTGATGTCTATTCAGACGAGTAAGTGAGAAGGAGGCTGAGTCACATATAAGGATCGGGGAAGCCAAGTGTAGGGGACACACAGGGCTACAAGGCTTGGAAGAGATGTGTGAGGAGAACCCAGCGAGAATCATTGTCTATGGGGCAGAGCTTGTGGAGCCTGACAAGGCGAGCCCTCTTCGCCGTCCCCTGCAACACACCGCAGCTGAGCCTTCTCACAGGATTTGCTTCTGTTTCTCCTACTTTTACCCATTCACTTTACTGGCACGGATTAGGTTCCAGACTGTTAGAGCTGTTGCCACCCACAGAAGCCCAGAATGTCAGCCGTCTTAGCCTGTCATGTCCCAGAGTGTTTCTGAGGGCCCCAGTGGAGGAGGTGACAAGGCCAGAGTTCTGCACTTACTTCTTTAAGAAAGGGTCATTCACAAAGTCAATCAAGTGTCCATATTACGACCTCTCTGAGCCCTTCTGTTGTTCTTGTGTACATGGATCCTTAAGGGTGGGGATTTCGAGAGTAAAATTTCCCCAACCTATCTGTTTATGGAGTCTTTTTGAGGGGACACTCCCAAGCCTAGGGAGGTCTGGAGACACCCTCTGGTGTTGGCTCAGAAATGTCATCCACTTCCTTTGTGGGAGGTTAGGCTAGACTGCCTGGCCAGTGAGCCCCAGGGATCTTCCCATCTCTGTTTCCCTGGTGCTGGGGTTACAAGTGTGAACCACCATGCCTAACGTGGGTCCCGTGGCTCACGCTTGCGTAGCAAATACTAAACCGTGTCCTCAGTACAACAATGATGCATTTTAATTGAACTACTTTAAGGAAAGCTGATCAAAACACAAGCTTTCACGATGATTCTGTGTAATTTTTTATTGTTTGCTGAAATTGCTCCAGGAGAACAGATTTTAAGTGTTCTGTGTACACAAACATATGCACACACGGGAACTGTGGGAGAGAGATGCTAATTTTATTGCAGCAATCAATCAAGGTACACCTATATCAAGCTGTTACATTTCATGCCTTGAATATATGCTCTGCCTACTGCTTGGGATGGGATTCTTGGCCCTTTGCATGCTGTTAAGTGCTCCACCACTGAACTGCAACCTCGCGCTGCTGTTTTAATTTTTAATTGTTTCTCAGTTAATCCATCTCTAAGCTGGATGAAGGGTGCCACTCACGTCTTAAAACTATTGCCACGACTGTTTTAAAGAATTCAGGAAGAAATGGACAGCAGACAATGCCCACTTCTCAGCTTGAGTAAACTGCAATGTTACATCTCGTTAGTTCAGCCTTTCTGAGAAACAGGATGGGGAAACACACCTGGCGCTGTATACTTGGGCTCCTTGGAAACTCCCTTCCTGTCTCACCTTGGTACTGGGATGTCAGGGTCAGGGGCTGGGCCCTGCAACTCTAACAAGCCAGTTAAACAGACAAGTAACAGAGAAAAGTGGAGACAGGAGACTTACTCAGTGTGACCGCATTGAAAAGAGAGACAAAGAGTCCCAGTGACCCCTTGTTCTGTTGTTTCTGCCGCAGTGATGAAATACCCTTACCAAAGCCACTTTTGGAAAGGAAAATATTTATTTGGCTTATACTCCTAGGTCACAACCCACCATGTTGGGGAAGTTAAGACAGAAGCTCAAGTAGCTAGTCGTGTCACACCCATAGCCACAAGCAGAGAGACATACAAGTCCCACTGCCTGTTTGTCATCATGCTCTCAGTTAACAGCTTTTAATCACATCTGCCATTCGGAACCTGAAGTCGGGGAATGTGATGCCACATTCAGGGTAGGTCTTTCAAGCCCAGGCAGTCGTCCACAGACATGCCGGCAGGTTAACCTGACTGGGACACTTTCTCAGCTGAGCCTCTCTTTCCGGGTAACTTCAAGTTGTGGCAAGTGGACCTTTATTCCCTATCATCCTGCCTCTCTCCCTGTCCCCAGGTCCATCTTCACGGTGTTTGGGTTTAGAGAGCAGGGAAGCGGTGGTCATAACTAAGCAGTCCTTGTCAAGGACAGCAAGGATTCCAAGATGAAGCAAGCAGAGCCCTGCACACGCTTCCTGTGCTGCTAATCTCCGTCCTTCTCCTGGTACCTCCACGGGGAGGCTTTCTCTCAGCTGGAAATAAATAACTTAGCTACCCTGGATATAATCGGAGCTCTTGATCCAGAGTGTGACCTTCCACCTTGCTCTATTTATTTTTAAGATTAATCACAGTCTTTACTGGGCTCGTGTCAATAAACAACAGGCTTTTCCAATATATACCACCTGCACATCCAATATATCCAAGAAAATAAAAATATATCCATGGGATTAGTGGCCATGAATCACCAAGAGCCAAGCAAAGCACTGTAGATTTTAATAGTCCCGACTATCTGTCTGTTCTGAATGAAATAGAGGTCAACTCAGTCCACCCTGCTCAGGGAAAGAAAATGTGATAGAGTCAGACACACACACACATGCATATGCATTATATATATATACACACATATATATACACGTATATATTCATTATATATACATATATACATTCTCTTGGAGAATAACTGAATTTTGATGACTGTGTTTGCATCAAAACAGTTGAGGCTAACTCAATACCCACCTGGGACAAAGGAGGAAAAGAAGGGCAGGAAAGAGGGCAGGCATGGCAAGGAGAGGCAAGAGGGGGCAGGAAGGACAAAGAGACAGAAGTAGGGTGGACAAGGCAGGCAAATAGAGGGAAGGGGGAAGGGAAGAAAAGAAAAGTGTTCTTTACAGAGTGGCTGTGGAGATGACTGAGAAGACAAAATGCTTGTCACACAAGCATGAAGACCTGAGTTTGGATCCCCAATGGCCCTGTAAGAGTCTGCAGCACACAACTGTAATCTCAGCACTGTGGAGGTGGATACAGGGGGATTCCAGGTAACCAGCAAGCTTAGCTCTATGTTCAGTGAGAGACTTTGACTCATGAATGATTGAGGAAAACCTCCCAAGGTCAGTCTCTGGCCTACGCACAGCTTCATGGGTGAGCATGCTTACATGGGTGTTCATACCTTCACACTCTTGTAAATCCCACATGCATGCTTGTGCACATACAGAAAAAAGATTAAGACAGGGAAGGTAAAAGACCAGACCAGCAGAGAGCACGTGCCCTTCCCTATGGGCCAATGGGGTTGGCAGGCAAAGTCTAGGGGTGGGGCAACCTGTTGGACTCTTCAGTACCTGGTTCCTTTCAGAGACATCCTGGGAACATTTGATACAGGTGGTTTTACAAACCAATAAGAAAAAGAAAAGACCCCTCAATAATAGTTGTTGGAACATTTGCTGCTTCAAATGGAAACAGTAAAATCAGATTCCAGACTCCCACTGACTACAAAAATAACTCCCGAATTAAGACCAAAATGGAAAATGCAGAGGCAGAGGATGTAACACAGTGGATAGAGGCATGCCTAGCATGCCTGAAGTCCTGGGTTCCACCCCAGCGCTGCATAAGACAAACATGATGGCCCACACCCGAAGCCCCAGCACTTGGGGGATGAGACAGGAGGATCAGAAGTTCAAGGTCATCCTTTGCTACACAGTAAGCTAAAAACCCAGCTTGGCCTACAAGACATCCTCCCTCCCCCATCTCTGTATTGTCTCAACACATAAATACATATGTATATAATGAAAAAAGCACATTTTTATGTTTCCTCATGAGTCCTTCCTTGGCTCTCCCAGGTAGCTTTCACTGGTGACACTCCTCACTTGAGAGCAGATCCTCTGTGCTCCAAGACTCTGATACTGTTTGTCTCTGGTTACTACAAGTTCCCCTGGGCAGCCACCGTGTTGTGTTCATTTTATCTCTGGTGGAGCATAGGGCAAGGCCTAACAATGAAAGCATTATGGATGTGAGCTGGGTGGTGGTGGCACACGCCTTTAGTCCCAGTGCTGGCGGGGGGAGGGGAGGAGGAAGGGAGCAGAGGAGGCAGGCAAATCTCTGTGAGTTCAAGGCCAGCCTGGTCTACAAGAGCTAGTTCCAGAACAGACTCCAACACTACAGAAAAACCCTGTCTTGAAAAAACCAAAACCAACCAACCAAACCAACCAACCAAAGCATTATATTATGGATAGGTATATCCTGCAATCTTTGGGGCCCCTGGGCAAAATTATGCCAGAATGTTTTGCTCAATCATTTCCCTGCCTCATTCTTTGAGACAGGGTCTTGGGTCTTGCCACTTTGTCTACGCTGGCTGACCAACGCGTCCTCAGGACCCAGCTGTTCCTGGCCTGCAGGACTAGGTTGCAGGTGCTTGCCACCACACCCAGCCTTTATGCAGCAGATTCTAGGCCTAGAACTTAAGTCCTCAGGTTTGTAGAGGAAGCACTTTTCCTGTGAAGCCATTTCTCCAGTCCAAATTGTGTAAAACTTGAGTTAAAAACATCAAAGACAGATCCGAATGGAGCCATCTCGATTACTGTTTGCTCTTCCTTGCTGCAGGGCTTCTGAACTCTTTCAGTTCTTTTGAATCACTCAGGAGACACGTGAGGAATGGCTAATGGGCTCTGCCTAGACTTTCTGGCCTGCGGTGGAGACCTGCGGTTCCCTGTGATCCCTGGCTGCAGCCAGTCAGCCCTGAGAGGCTACAGGAGCCCAACGGAAAAGGACTGCTGAGGACCCTTGGGCTTCTTTCTTTTAGAGATCAGGACAGGAGCCACACTGTGGTCTCCCTTCCTCCTCTTTTCCCCAGTGATGGCTTCTGTTCTGGTTCTTGCTCGGGGCTGAAAAATCTGAATCAGAAATGTACCTGTTTTATGCTGCAGCTCCCACCCCCCCATCCCCATGGATACTGTCTCCGGCCATCCCACTAGCACATTGCTGGTGCTGCTCTTCTCCTAAGCTGTGCCCGCTGTGTGGTGGGAGCCAGCACCAGTTGCCCCAGCTCTGTAAACCTGTGAGCTTAGGCTGGCAAGATAGCCCAGTGGGTGAGATGCTTACTCAGAACCCAGTTTTCGGAAGTCAGTTGTTCTTGTGTGCACTTGTAATTCCCATGCTGGGGAAGAGAAGTTGGGTAGATCCTTGGGGTTCCATGTCCAAGCAGCCTAGCCTACTTGGCAAGTTCCATGCCAACAAGACTCTTGAAAAATGAGAGGTGACTGGTGCCTGAGGAGTAAGGTTGTCCTCTGCCCTCTACGCACGTGTATGCACACACATTGTGAGATCCCAGTGGGCTTTTGGAGGAACTTAGGAGACCTGCAAGAACCCTGTGACTGTAGCTCCTCTTTTTATTTATTTATTTATTTATTTATTTATTTATTTATTTGGTTTTTCGAGACAGGGTTTCTCTGTAGCTTTGGAGCCTGCGCTGGAACTAGCTCTTGTAGGCCAGGCTGGCCTTGAACTCACAGAGATCCACCTGCCTCTGCCTCCTGAGTGCTGGGATTAAAGGCATGCGCCACCACTGCCCAGCCTTTCTATTAATTTTTAAAGAAATTTTCCAGATTTACTTATTTTTTATTTAATGAGTATGAGTATGTTATCTGCATGTGTGCCCATGTATCACTTTTATGCTTGGTGCCCTTAGAGGCCAGAAGAAGGTCCTGGTTCCCCTGGAGCTGGTGGTACAAATGGCTGTACACCACAAATGGCTCTAAATTCAATGCTGGGCATTGAACTCTGGTCCTCCGGAAGAGCAGCCAGTGTTCTTTACAACTGAGCCATATCTCTCCAGCCCTCTTTCTAGAATTTCTTGATGGTGACATACTGGCTGTCTTCTGTGCCTTTCTGGGAAGGGAATCAGAGAGAGGAAAAGTTTCTCAGATGTTCCCATGGCTTTAGCCCCACCACTGGCACCTCCAGGGAAAACAGGTGATGAGGATAAGGACTTAGGAAGTTAGCATAAAGTGACAGCCTGTCAGACATAAAAAGCCAGCTATTCCAAACTCAAAACAACTTGCAAGAGTCATAAACTTTGAGGCTGAGAGTTAGAGGGAGATAGGTAGACAAAGAATGCGAGAATGGGTTCTCCGAGATGGCTGCTTCTTTGTACCTGGAAGACACTGTGATGAGAAACCAGGGAATCATAGAGCTGGCATCTCAGTAGGACCAACCAGGGTGAGGAGAGGACTCTGGGACAACCAGGGAAAGGGGAGGACCCTGAGCCAACCAGGGAAAGGGGAGGACCCTGGGCCAACCAGGGAAAGGGGAGGACCTTGAACGCTAAAAATCACTCAAGACAACAATGTCCATTCAGTGAAGCCAGCCTTAGGTGGTCACTTTCCCCGTCTCTGCGGCTTGGTTTTCTGTCTTTCCTGGATGTTCAGTTCTCTGTTCATCCAAGGGAATGAGCTCAGAAATCTCCAACATGACCACCAGCACTCCTGAGACAGCTGGTGCCAGACAGGCTAGACACAGAGGATCTCAGATACTAGGGAGCATCAGGGACTGTGGCAAGCTAGAAAGTATCTAAGAACATTGACATTTTAAAAGATTTATTTATATTTTTAAAAGTGTGTGTGTGTGTGTGTGTGTGTGTGCTCAAGTGAGGGTCCCTGTGGAGTCTGGAAGAGAGCATCAGAGTCTCTGAAACGGGAGTTACAGTGCTTGCAGGTCATCAGACATGGGTTCTGGGGCCTGAACTGGGTTCTCTGCAAGAGTAGTACATTGTCTTGACCACTGAGCCATCATTCAGCCCCATATTTGTTGACAGAGGTTTCTGTCCCACATGGTCCCATAGCCATTTAGTCCCAAAGAAACACACAGAGGTCTACATTAATCATAAACTTGTTGGCCTATTACCTCAGGCTTCTTATTAACTAATTCTTACATCTTATACTAGTCCATAATTCTTGTCTGTGTTAGCCATGTGACTTGGTACTTTTTATCAGTGAGGCATTCTCATCTTGCTTCCTCTGTGTCTGGGTGATGACTGCAGACTGTGTCTATCCTCTTCCCAGAATTCTCCTGTTCTCATTGCCCCACCTCTACTTCTTCCTGCCTGGCTACTGGCCAATCAGCGTTTTGTTAAAATACAAGTGGGTCACTTGTTTTATCTTAATAAAAAGGAAAAAGAAATGGTTCTGTCTCTTTCCCACTGATGACAGGTATGGAAGCCTGTGGAAGCCCCAGGGTGCTGTTTTCAGCATTTCACGGTGTGGGCTCTGTTTGGATCCTTCTGATATGATCTAAATATGAACTTCACCATAGCTTATGACTGGACTGCTTGGTCCCGTGGTGGCCATGCTGTGTTGGGAGGTTCTGGAAACAGAAAGCACATCCTCATCGCTTCAATGTATGGGAGCAGGAAGGCAGGGTAGTCATTACCATAGATTTCCAGAAGATGGCAGTAAAGCATCTTGACCTAACAAAGCCTGTCTATTTGGGCAATTCCAAGAAACCAAAATAAAGTGCCTGGAAGGCCCACCCAAGTCCTGAAAGTGTTCACTGTTTGTGGACCAACTGTCTGAGTCACTGTTTGATGTCTGATTGGCAGCTTGTAGGTCAGCCCCCTTTACCCTGTGGGGCTCATTTTAGCTCCTACACAAGTTTCTTCCTGCTTTCTAGCTTGACTTAAAAGAAATTATTATTTTTGTGTGTGTGCGCGTGTTGGGGTACATGTGACATGTGTGCATGTGGAGGTCAGAGGACAACTTTACGGAGCTGGTTCTGGCTCTCCACCTTCATGCAGGTTCTAGGGAACCAACTCTGGTTGTCAGGCTACTGACAACACCACGGAAGTGGGGTTTACGTACAGACCAGGCTTGAGTGGATTGCAGTGATTCTCTACCAGGAAGCGGCCATGATAAAGAGGGCTGTGTTTAATTACTTGGTTACATGTTAAAGTTGGGGCTGGAAAGGAGCAGCCTTAAGCCCGAGTTGTCCCTGTTGAGGGCTTGTGAAACAGAGGAGAGGTGACAGAATGAGTCTGACGGGCCTCTGGATCTGGGGGTATCTGATCCCAGGGCAGCATCAGAAGTTACTTCAATTTCCATCCCAAGAAGGAGCTGTCTTTAGGAAGAGAACTTAAACTACTGGGAAGAAGGTGAGATCCCAGGACATTGATGGCAGACTCAAAAAAAAGAGATCTTGAGCCACTCTGAATGAGAATAGAGGGTTTGTTTTCTGTTCTTGTGGGGTGGGAAGGCTCTCTGAAGGGACACCTATGTCTCCCGTTCTGACCATCAGACTATGGAAACAATGGGTCCCAAGAGAGTGGAACTTCCCCGGGAATCTCATGTTTGGAGAAGAAGCCAGAGGGGAATTTGTCCATAGGAAAAGAGATTTACTGCTTTTCAGACCACCTCAGAGACTGAGAGGGAAACCCTGGCAGACAGTTGATGGGTCCATGGTGAGTGGGATGTGCATCCCTGCCTCATAGTTAAAGCTTAACCTCATTTCAGGACTGCGGCAGTCTGAATGTAACTGGCCCCATAGGGAGAGGCACTATTAGGAGGTGTGGCCTTGTTGGAGGAGGTGTGTTGCTGTGGGGTTGGGCTTGGAGATCTGCCCAAGTTTCCCTCAGTGTGACTTTCAGACCATTTCCTGTTGCCTGCAAGATGTAGGACTCTCAGCTACTTAGCCAGCACCATGTCTTCCCGCATGCCGCCATGCTCCCTGCCATGACGGGCCAAGTCTCTGAAATTGTAAGCCACCCCAATTAAATGTTTCCCTTAGAAGAATTGCCGTGGTCATGGTGTCTCTTCACAGCAATAGAAATCCTCACTAAGAAAAGGACCTTCTAAGATGTACTGGAGAGAGTCACTAAATCTTTGTCCCTCTCCCCAACGTGGCCACATTGAGTATATTTCCTTCTGTTTTTGACTACTAATTGGTTTTAGTATTTAATTATTTTAACTGGTTAATTGGTTGTTTTAACCTTTAATTCTAAGGGTGGGTGGCTGAACTTGACTTCTTGGGGCACAGACTGTGAAATGTGCAGGACAGAGTAGCAGGCAGCATGAGGGGACTGGGGCTGGGGTGATGGTTTGGTTGGCAAAGTGCTTGTCATGCCAGTGTGAGCCCCGAGTTCAGATCCAGTACCCAGGTAACAATGCCCAGTGCACACCTGTAATCCTAGTGGCAGAGGAGGTAGCAACCGTAAGATTTTGGGGCCATGTTGAGTAATGAGTCTAGTCAATTAGCAAGCTCTAGTGCGGGAGTAGCAGCTAGACAGACCCCTGACAGACAGGGAGACAGACAGGAAGCAAGATCACAGATAAATGGTGCAGGAGACTTGTCTGTTCAGTCAATCATGTTTTAAATAAATGCTGATTGGCCAGGTAGGAAGTATGGGTGGGTCAACCAGACAGGAAGTAGAGGCAGGGCGAGGAGAAAGTCTGGGAAGCAGGAAGCTTCCCTGACATTCCTGCGCAGATCTCCAAGGAAGCAAGACGTGTCCCTGTCCCAGCTGAGAAAAGGTAACAGCCATGTGCCTGGCATAGATGGGAACAATGGGTTAATATAAGTTATAGGAGCTGGTAGGAAGACTGAGCTAATGGGCCAATCAGTTAATAACCTAATGTAGACTCTCTGTGTGATTTTCTTTGGGGCTTGCCGGCTGTGGGGTACCGGGCGGGACACAAACCCCAACAAGCAGGACCCCCATGTTACAGATAAATAACAAAGATGGTGAACCCCTGGCATCTTCCTCTGCCCCCCGACCTGAGGCTAATGTCTGGATGGCGTTTTCCCCTGCCAGTAAGCCTCCCATCCCCGCTTTTTGGCTGAACCATATAGGTTGGTCTTGTGTGTTCTAGGCTGGTTCTGAACATATTTACCCCAAACTGTGGCTCTATCATTCCCTCCTCTTTGTCTAAATAGGCTAGCCTAAATTAGTGGAGTGGCACCTGCCTATACCACTAAAACCACTTGAAACCCCTAGCCCCCCAAGGAACAAACAGATTTCAGCATTTCAGTTTTGAGCCCCCTCTCTGTTCCACCTAGAGACCTTGTGTGTGTGCCTTGTTCTCTTTGAATAAAGTTTGCTAGCTGTTACTGCCCCTTAATTCTTTAGTTGGTGGAGAGAGGAACCTGTGCAAGACCCCTACATGGTGACTCTAGTTTCAGTGAAAAACACTGTCTCAAAAAGCAAGGGGGGAAGATTGTGGAAGACACCCAACCTCTTACCCGCACACACAACACTCCCCACCAGGTTCCTAGAGTGTGCAGGCGCTGTAGGGAGGACATTGCCCCAGGAATGTCTGCACGTCAGAAAGTCCCCGGAGACTTGTATGTCAGGATCTTGGTTGCCAAGGACCCCAGTGTTGTGACATTTTACTATGATGACATTGCTGTGAGGCAATGGCAGGTGCAGGGGTCGTTGGAGGAATCTGCGTGTGTCCTTTTTTCTTCCCGATTCCTGCCTGCCACATGTCCTCACTTTTATGATATTGTTCCACCTCATTCCAGAACCAATGGAGCCAAGGTCTATGGAAACCAAAGGAAACCCTTCCACTCACAAGCTGTTTCTGCCAAACTTGGTCACATCAGTGAAAAGTCTGAGTAACGAAGGGCCTTAAAGAGGACACGTGGGTGCCTGGCACACGAGCAGTATTCGTTAGGGTAATGAATTATTGGATCTGGCTCCACTGACAGTCTTTTCTGTATTTGGTGAACTTTGTTGTATGTGCTGCCACTTGACATTAAAGTTTTTATAGAATATACTGTGCCGTGTGTGCGTGCGTGCGTGTGTGTGTGTGTGAGAGAGAGAGAGAGAGAGGAGAGAGAGAGAGAGAGAGAGAGAGAGAGAGAGAGAGAGAGAGAGAGAGAGAGAGAGAGAGGCCTAGGTAGGCTGACACGTCACAGAACAGAGATGGTGTAAGTGGAAGAGAGCCCAGATGCTACAGGGCCAGGTCAGTAGAACCTTTCAGGGTTCTGCAACGTCTTGGTGAAGGCTCTTAACGTCCAAGAGTAACCAGTTTCACTTTTATTTACCTAGATGTCAAGATGTGCTCATAGTTATCTGAGTCACAGAGACAGGCCTGTGTGTAGGAGAAGGCCATTAGAAGATGTCATGGTTCTTAGGAATACATATGTGTGTGTGTGTGTATTCCTAACATATATACATACATACATACATACACGTTTATATATACACACATATATATGTATACATATATTTGCTAAAAAATGTTTGATTCCCAACTTGCCCTAAGTGAAGAGCTAATTTTTCTCATTGTCTCCTATGTACTCAACTAGAACATTTAGCAATTTGCTAGAAAGATATCTAAATAAGTGTGTAGTGGCCTGGGGCAAGAGTTCAGTTGCTGAACTGTTTGTCATACAAGCACAAAAACCTGAGTTTGATCTCCAGGACCTAAGTTTTAAAAAAAAGAAAACAAACAAACAAAAAATACTGTGGCCACCTTCCCCTTCATCCCAGCTCCTGGGAGGCAGAGATGGGTGGATTCCTTGGGCTCACTGGCCAGCCAGCCTAGCCTGCTTGGTGTGCTCTAGGCCAGTGAGATACCCTGTCTGAAAAAACAAGATGTGCATGGTTTTGAGGAATGACACATGAGGTTGACCTTGGGCCTTCACATGTACACTCACTCACTCACACACACACACACACACACACACACACACCGAACTACAGACAAAGATGTCAACAGCTTTATTTATTGACTCATAAATAATTGACTCATAATATTGATTGGTTCATTCAATATAAAATTTCAGCAGTTCGATGTGTGCCAGGAGCTTTCCTGGGCATTGGGGGTCTGGAGAAGGTCAGTGCAGGAGGAAGGGCTGGGATCTCTCGGACTTCCAGGAATACATCAGCTCAAGGTTGCATTTTTAGCAACTGCTTTTAATTTGCTTGACAAACTGTGTCAGAAAGATCCCTGGGTAGAAATTTCAGTGTTTAATAAGTGCTGGCCCGTTTTCCAGCACAGGCCTGATATGCTCATTTGATGGGGAGCAGGAAGAGCGGCACTTGGACTAGTGTGGGCCTGACCCAAAGCAATCCTTCACCGGAAGACTGGGAACCATGTGGCTTCAGCCACTCTGCTTTTCCATTACTGAGATTGTATGCATCTTTAGTCTCATGCTGCCTCTATAACAGGATTGCAAAACTGTTCTGAAAACCAAGGGATAAAATCGCACTGGAGAGCACTCACTCAGGTCTCCTGTCGGGCTGTAAGCAAACACATTCTTGGAAACTGAGTGGTGAAATGCATTTGTCTCAAGTTAGGAGGTTGGGGCTGCTGCAAAGCCTCGCTGCCTTGGGAGCCAGGCCCTCTATGTCTACCAGGAAGAGCTTCTGTGCTAAAGAGAGAGCCGCGGCGACTCACAAGGTGTATAGTTAAGGACTCAGCATAAGCTTGGGAATAAAACAGAATTGGGGCCTGGGGAAATGGCTCAGCTATTAAGAGTACTTGCTGTTCTTGCAGAGGACTCGGGTTTATTCTGAGTACTTATATCAGATGGCTTCAATTCCCTTTGACTCCAGTCCCAGGGGACCTATACTTCTTCTGGCCTCTAAAGGTACCAACATTCAGGTGTGCAAACTGACACATACAGACATGCACACACACCACACACACACACACACACACACACACTAAAAGCAAAATAAATATTTTAAAAAATCCAAGCAGCAGAGCAGTGTTTGCCCCTCCCACCTGCCCCAGTGGCAGAGCTCTCCGCCTTCCACCTTTTCTTCCCCAGCTTGCTTTTGTATGTGTACATGTTTCTATGGCGGGGTAGAGGTGTGCACATGCGTATGCATGGATATGTGTGTAGAAGCCGGAGGCCAGTGTTGGGGATTCTTTAATAATTGTTCACCTAGTTATTATCTCTCTTTGAGAGCAGCAGTTCTCACTGAATGTGGAGCTGGACAGGCTGGCTAACAAGCCCCAGAGATCCTCCTGTCTCTGCCTCCCTCCCCAGCACGAGGATTCCATGCATGGGGTGCTGGGCCTGGCTTCTTCTGTGGATGCTGGGGATCTGAACTCAGGTCCACATGTGAGTGTTTTCCTGACAGAGCCATGTCTCCAACTTCTTAAAGGTCATGGTTTTACCCGTGTCTGAGGCTGTACACGGGGGTGAAGGCTACAACTTCAGGTCAGACTCTGATCCCTTTTGGTGACCAGCGAGGAACTGGATCTCTAATTTTCACAGTGAAAATGCACTGTATCTATTCCTTGACAGCAGCCCACCTCCTTCATGATTTCAGGGTTACTGCGTCAGAGCAAAGAGTTTCACAGTCAAGGACGGATCTCCCTCTAGGTGGAGACATGTCCTCTCCCCTTAGTTCATCCAGCTGGGCAAGTCCAGACCTTGCTGGGCTGTTCTTTCTCTCTGGTTGGGTTTTCTTTCTCTTTCTCTGAAGTCCCCTCCCCCCGTGTGGCCCAGCTCCATGCCTTCTCAACTCAGGTAGCATGGCCTCCCGCTCCTCTCTTTAGTTCTTTTCTAGGCAGCTACTGAGATCTACAGCTTGTCTGACCTGGGGCTTTTTTCTTTTACACTTGAATAAAATTGCACCCGAGCTTGAGTTTGAGTTTGTGCATAACTGGTTTTTATTAATGAGACTTAGAACTCCCTTAGGGACACTGGTTTCCCTGGTGTCATTTGGTGTCTTCCTGACTCTGTTACTGCGGTCATCAAACTGCGTCTTCTGCTTCATTCGCATCTCTTATTTTCTTTGTAATTCAACTTTTTAATCCATCCATCTGTCCTGTGTATTATGCTTTTATTTCTATAATAACTTGCATGATTTTAAGAATTAAATACTTAGTTTTAAGAATTAAATAGGGGTGACTAAACTTTCTGGGTTACACGAGCCAGGGTGGGTGTGATCTGGAGCAAGTGTGAAGACTAGTGACTGGGGTTGGGAGTGATGGTGGTGCATGCCTTCAATCCTAGCACTCGGGAGGCAGGTGGATCTCTGTTAGTTACAGAGCAAGTGCCAGGACAGTCAAGGCTACACAGAAAAACCCTGTCTCAAAAAACAAAACAAAATAACAAAACAAAACAACAAACCCCAAAAAAACCCAAAAAACCCCCAAAACCAAAAAACCTCAAAAAACAAAGGAGAGTTAAATATCTAAATAACATAAAAATAAAAAGTTACAGTTTTGACAACTTTAAAAAAATATACGGTTGAACAGTCATTACCAGGACATGGATTCTAAACTGCCAGTTCACTGTCATTCCTGCCCCTGCCAAAACACTGTCCCATTTGATGATTCCATGGCTTTTCCCTTGCAAAAACATCTCAGTGTGGCAATGCTGGTGCGGCCTGAAGCAGAGTAGACAAAGGAACCAGCAGGGCATTCGCTGGTGATAGCAACCACAGAGGGTAAGACAAGGGAGAGGTGCTGACTGTACAGAGACTTTTAAAGGGCACTTTTCATGTATGTGCGTATGTGGGGCCAGAGAATGGCCTCAGATGTCGTTGTTCAAGTGCTACACACCTTGTTCTGTGAGGCAGAATCTCTCCTGCTTAGAGCACAGCAAACAGACTAGGCTGGCTGGCCCATGAGCCCAGGGGTCCACCTGTCTCTGCCTCCCAGTGCTGGGCTTACACACACGTGCTACAATGCCTGGTGTTTTATGTGGGTTCTGGATAGCAAACCGAGGTCCTCATACTTTGGTACAAGTGCTTTCCCGGTGAGCCTTCTCCCCAGTCCCAAAGGGCTGCTTGTGTGGGGACAGGTTACCACCCGGGCAGTTCTGTGACATCACAGTTGGAACTTAAGCTACTTAGCAACAGCCTGGTCTGAATGACAATCTGGGCCTCAGTCAGACCTAGCTCAGAAGAACCATGTGCCCGAATAATTCTCTCCTGACACATGAACAGTGTTAAATCTTCGACATCTGTGTGAAGCTC
>JAQHUG010000125.1:1997776-2025614 GCA_028555095.1 Dicrostonyx torquatus
CATGCAGGACCTACTTATTATCCACATTATAGGGATGCACAGGGTGCTGGATAGACTGGGCCTACCCTGAGGGTCTGATGTGCAGAGGCTTAAGGGAGGCTTTAGAACCCCCGTCAGAGTATCACCTGTAGACAGGGTCGTTGACTCTTGTAGTCTGACATCTTGTATTTTGTGTTGGTGGGGCATCAAAGGCAGCTGAGGGTGAGAGCTTGCTGGTGTAATAGCTGATTGTGTTGACTGAAAGGCTCCACTCCTTCCCCATTGGATCCAGTGGTAGAGAATGGTGTTTGGGGACCTGGTCCTGGAGAGATGGGCCAGTATCTCTGCTGTGTAACCACCTGAAGCACAATCTGTTGAGCTCTGGAAGAATCCTAGGTAGACACTAAAGGAGGCGGGCCCTGAACATGTACAACAACGTACAATTTACTGGTGTGTTTGGTAACTGGCTTGTTCGGTAAATCTTGTTTGCAAGTATGAAGGCTTGAGTTTGGCTCCCAGAACCCATGTGTAGACATGCTGGGTGTCAGGGCACATGCCTGTAAGCACTAGGCAGGTAAGGAGAGGTGGATCACTAAGCTCTTTTGGCTAGCCAGTTTAGCCTTCCTTAAGCCTCAGACCAATGAGAGACCCTGTCTTAAAAGGCAAGGTGGACAGTACCTGAGGGGTGACATCTATGATCAAGTTCTGGGCTCTACACACTTGTGCACACATGTGTATGTGTGCACACATGGACACACATGAAGAAATTTTGCTAGGAGGATAAGAGGGGCCAACATGGCTTTACCCATGTGGGTAATGACTGGACCAACTGGCATGAAGAAGCAGAACAGCAGGCTGGCGTTAAGGAGTGCTCTGCTGGGGAAGAGAGAAGGCAGAGGGTGGCACACTGTATGGGGAGGCAAGGGCTGCCTTTTATTGTTTTTCCAGAAGGCCTCAGGAGGCAGGAAAGAGTCGAGACAAGAAACAGCCTTAGATATGATCAACTAGTGTGTATCAGTTGCCCAGTGAGCCCCTGGTGTGTGTGTGTGTGTGTGTGTGTAGGTCCCCTATGGCTTGAGACCTGAACAAAGAGTTCAGGGGTGTGGTTCCAAGATTGAGGTTAAGAGCAGGTGGCATGAGTTGAGTCTGAGTACAGGTACGGTGGGTACAGGTGGGGACGGAGATTGTCCAAGTGACAATAGAGGGGACAGGAGCTTGAATAATTATTTATTTAGTTATGTCTGTGTGGATTTTGTATGTGTATTCAATGTCTGTATGTACATGTGTACATGTGACCATGCATGCATGTGTGAATAGGTCAGTGGTCCCTATCTTCCTCTATCGTCCTTCTCGCTATATTTTTGAGACAGGATTTTTCTCTGAAACTGAAGTTCACCAATTTGACTAAACTCACTGACCAGCAAGTCCGATGAGCCTCTCCGAGTCCCCCGTGCCGAGGTTATAGGCATTCACCCATACTTGGGTTTTTATTTGAGTGCTGGGTATTCAAGTTCAGGTTCTCATGCGTACCCAGCAAGCTCTTTATCCACAAAGCTATCTCTCCTGTTGGAGACAAACTAATTTGGATGGAAGACTGAAATATCTTGGGAAGATTTTTATGTCAAATGATGTGACATGGCTCAAAGTAAGCATAGGTATAATAAAAACGCCCATTGGGAGAATTCCAGACTGAAGAGATGTGAACTAGATTATAGCTCCACAGATTTTCTTGTCTGGAATCGACTTTGGGTGTCTCTTCTGAAGAGGAAGCTAAGTCCTCCTGAGTTTACTCTTCTAGTAGGGCTCTCATGTCTCACCGTGAGTGCTTTCTACAAAACATGGTTTTCTCTTGGCCTTGTGAAGTTTATCTTGGACTAGCTGGAGTTTGACATTGAACTATCTGTTAAAACCTGGTAAGGTCCGTTTGACATCGGTTAAAGTTGGTCACTGAGTGACTGCTTTTGTGGGTATTTAGGAGCATCAAGCTCTGGCTTAGCCTGGCCAGGATGAGGATCTTGACTATGGACTAGAAGAATTTTGTTTTGTCATATTGCCACTTTTAAATTATACTTTCCTGTTGGGTATTTAAGGCCTTTTTGTAGCTCAAAATTAACCTTTTCATGTTTGCTGTTATGGGATGTGATGCTCCTTCCGGGCTATTGTTAGGGATTGGAATAGTTCCGCTACCCCTTGTGCCAGCTGTTGGGACGGACAGGTCAGGGTCTTGGTGTATTGGTTAAAGCAATACGATAAACTCTGGCATCTTCATGGTCTCTATGGTCAGGAGAACATGTAACTTACTGGAGTTGTTTGGCCCTTTTGGTGGGGTTCCATTGTTCCTTGGTCTTAGTTGGCCATGGGGAACAAGGTTTTATTGACTAGCCTTTCACCTCTCTTCAGTTCATGAGTTTCATTGGTGGCCGAACACTCGAAGGACAGTTTCCTAAGTCTTAAGAGGTAAGTAATGGGTTTTAATTTAACTTTCATGTAACCTTTAGCAAAACTTGAAGAAAAACAAAAAAAGATTTTTGAATAAGTCATGGTTTTGTTAAGATTCAGTTTCCCAAGTAGTTAAACTTTGACAGATTAGCAAAAAGCATTCAGTAATTATCTTGATGAAACAAAACCTTCCAGTCAGTTCTAACAACTATTATCAAAATCAGATCAACAGCCTGGAAAGTCTCATTGCTTTCAGCAGAGGACTGTGTGGACTTTTCTATCAGTGTACTGAACTGACCTTGGGAATTCTGGTAACTCCATCTTCCAGGCTCCTCTCCCTCGTGTCTTCTGTGACACGGGTGACGTTTCTGGTTTGTCTTCATCTTTCCTTTGCTATTTTGGAAAAAAATTCAGCCATTTTTATCTCAGGAAAAAAGTATTATTTTACTTTTTTAGTCATTTAAAGTCATTTTCTTAGTTAAAATATTTATTTCATTTTAATCTTCCTCAATAAAATATGTGTTTATACTTATAGTCTTCTGTCTTTCCCTCCCCCCTTCTCCTTACTGGATTCATTTTTGCTTTATTTATTTATGTCTCTGTGTATGTATGTAATGTGTGGGTGGATGCAACAGAGGCCAGAGGATGGCTTCAGGTTCTCAAAGACTGGAGTTCGAGGCAGTTGTGAGCCATCTGACACAAGTCCTGGGAAGTAAACCCATGTCCTCTAGAAGAACAGCATGCAGTCATTCTTAACTGCCATTTCCCCCTTAATATAATAAAACAGTTCATATAAATATCTGCTAATAAATGACAAAACCATACAGAAAATTTCTTGACTTACAGAAAGAGGATTAAATTCTAATTATATTCATGAAATAACTTAACAAACCGACTTTATCTGTTTATACACTCTCAAACTCCGAGGCTTTTGTTTGTTTTTGCTACTTAGATTGTTTATTTATCGTACGTGGTATGTGTATGGGCTTGGCCCAGGAGCTTGTCCTTGAGGGGAATGATGGTGTCGTCAGCACACGAAGCATCCTAAGCTGGTATCTATATTGTAGAGTAAATAACCTTTGAGCATCATTTAGCATAATGTGTTTGACCTTCAGGGATGATGGGCTCTGTCTCCTGGGGTTCACACTCCTGCAAAATTAATCTCTTGAGCTAATCTACATGGGAAGTAGAAAAAGACAAGATCTCCTGACTAAATTGGGAGTGTGGGGATCATGGGAGAGGTAGAAGGCAAGTGGGGAGGACGAGAGGGGAGTGGAGAAAAAGATATAGTTTAGTAAGACAATTAAAAGAACAAATAGCTTAAATGAGAAAAAGAAGTGTTTATCTACAGAATTCTACAAGTCTTCGATGAAGACAGGCCTTGCTCTTGATTTGTTTGTTTATCTATTTCCATTACTTTTAATGTGCAATATCTGTAAGATGTATATATTTAGAAATAATGTATTGATCTTTACATTTCAACAAATGCATAAGACTTTAAAAAATTGAACTCAGGTCTTCTAGAAGAGCAACTAGGGCTCTTAAGTGCTGAATCAACCCTCTATTTTTTGAGACAGTGTTTCTCACTGAACTCAGAGCTCAGCGATACGGTGTGGCTAGCTGACCTGAGCTCCAGGGATCCTCCTGCCTCTGCCTCCCCAGCACCAGGGTTATAGTCATGTAGCACCGAGCCTAGCTTTCTATGTGAGTATTACGGATCTGAACTCAGGTCATCATACTTGCATGGCAAGCACATTGCTTGCTGACTGAGCCATCTTTCCAGCTGTGGGCTTCTTAATTCTGACTAGCGGTTTGAGACACTTTCTGCACCCCCTGTCCCAAATGCAGCTTACTGATGCAGAGACCCTTGACTTTCTAGTGGTTTCTGTTGGCCCAAGGATAACTCTGATCTCCAGCTTTCCCTCCAATTAGGTTCAGATTTGATCCTCAGACAGCTTGTCTATCTCCGTTTTTAGACTTTTCCTCAGCCACATTTACTACCTTGATTTCTAAGGTGGGAGTTAACCATCCCCCTCACTTCTCAGTCCATGAACACTGGTAGGTAGAATTTACAGCATAGCCTTCTCAAAAGTCAATAATCCATTTGTATTCCTGAGAAAATGAAGAAACTTGGTTGAGAAGTAGGTTATGAGTTCAGCATTTACCATGATCACTCTGGTGATTTTTGTCACAGATGTTTTGGTTTTGAGCATCTGATGCTTAATATTCGGCTGAAACGAAAGCTAGAAAATTCTGACCTGTGATCCTATGACATCAATGAGTCTTGCTGTTCTTGAAGGGCAAAAATTGTCACCATCAGTGTGAGCTCTAAATAACAAATTAAAAAATTCTTCCTTCTATATAGTTGGACTTTGATGTGTGCACAAGCCTGTCTTTTCCAACGAGAAAGCCTGTGATGTCTCTGGCCATCCATCCCTGGTCTCCCATTTTTTTAGGTATCCAAGAAAGCACAAGCCTTGAACCTGGACTTTGCATAGATGTGTTCCTCTGACCTTCAGTGGTATGCCTCATGAAGAGAAGTATCACTTTCATTTCATTGGGTCTGTGGATATTATTGTTTAATGCAGCAAAATAAATCCTTCCCATTCCTTGCAAGTTGCTGACACCTACCTTGTAATTACTAGGTCATTGGCGTGGTCACAATGTGAGGAAGCCCAAGGCTGTGTTTGTTAGATGCAATTAATCTGCTTCCACTGTCAGCTTCGAAGCCCTTTTCAAGGCTGTCGATTTAATAGAAGGATTTATGGCAAAGTGAGCAGGGGCTGTGTGGCATTCCAGCCACATAGGCACAGTGACATATCTATAGAGTTCAACAGTAAATGGATTCATTCAAGATGCCCTGCTCTTCTGTGTGATTGTAGTAAGAATTACATGTTCCATTTCCGGACTCCAAGGATCTTAGAGGCAGAGGGTAGAGAGGAAGGGAGGGGAGACACACCCCAGTCCATCTCACAAGGCTAAATCTGTCCATCCTCTTCATCTTCTGTGGGAACTCCTTCCTACCTGGCCTCTCGAAGTCCGCTGCTGGATTCTTAGTTCACTCCCCACCCCCACACCACTGATTTTCTGTCTTGGGGTCCTATCTCCCCTTCTTTGAGCTGAACCCTTAACTGTAATTATTCATGAAGGTCCATGAACTGATGGTACAAAGGATGTTGGGCCCCATTCAAGGTGAGATCTTTAGGTTCACACAGCCATAGCCATTGTAGATACTACACCTGCCTTGAATATTTCCCAAGAATTGGGTGCAGCTGTGCTCTCTGATGCAGATGAAGCAGCCTGGAAATCTGCGGTATTTCCTCCACAGAACAATGTTATAATACATCAAACTCTGTGGGTTTATTTCAGGAGACACCTCATGTTTGCTATGATTCAGTTTCCCACCCGGCTTCTTGTCTGAGATATTTCAGCTCAGAGACTTTTGATCGTCTCCAGGGCCACTAGAGTGGTGCAGAGTGCAGCGCCTTGGGCCAAACTGGAGGAGGTCACCGACTGCTGAACTCTCTCCCATCGTTCTTTGCTCACAGGACCTACTTTCTAGCCTCTCAAGTTCTGTGACTCCTCAAACATGCTGGGCTTTCCCAAACCTCTGTCCCCTGTGGAGCTGGTGAGTCCATGTGTCTTCTGAGACCCAGCTCCTGGTTCTTTCCAGACCACTAAGGTGGATCCGATTCTGCTTTCTTTCGCATTTGCACTCATTCGTATTCAGAGAGGACAGACCTGGAGCTCCTGAGCTGGGGCTGGGCCCTTCTGTATTTCTTTTGTTATCATTATAGAACAATTCATTATAATTGTATGAATGGGGCAAGATGTAATGCTTTGACAGATCTACACATTGTATAATAACTGGGAGACAGTGTAATTATTGTATTTATAAGCTTCAAGGTTCCCCATTTATTGTAGCACAAAGCAGCCTCCAGGCCCAGAGAAGGAAGACTGGCAGTGGGTGGCTTTTTGAAACATATAAATGATGTTCTTTGAATGATGTGAGATGGCACTGGGAGCCTTGCCCACAGCCTACATAAGCTCAGGCCTGGATCCAATATCTGATTCTATCACTAACGAAGTCATGAGACCCTTTGCTTCAGTTACCCCAAAGGTAAAAGGAAGAATTAGTGACTTCAACTCTCTAAGACGCTTATACGTCCTTTGGGAACAGGTATTATCTTTTGGATACTCTTCCAGGTGGTCCAGCTGTGTCTCATCGCCTATTCTGGAAATCACTGCAATCAAGAGATTGCAGTGTGCAGAATGCTTGTCTTTCTAGGCGATCAAACAAGATTGCTGTCTGTGTGGGTCAGTCTTGATGGTCTGCTAGACAGGATCTGGTTAAATCACCACGAGAGACAGACCTTTGGGCTTGCCTGTGAGGGAGACTCTAGACTGTGCTAATAGAGGTGAGAAGACCTATTCTAGTTGGCGGCTTCATCATCCCATGGACTGGGGTCCTGAACGCCATATAAAGAACGTGACCTGAGGCCAGTGGTCATATTTGTGTGCTTCCTGTCTGCTGATGCAGCGTAACCAGGTGCCCCCCACTCCTGCCCCATGCTTTCCTTGCTGAGACAGGCTCTACCTTCCGAATTTGAGCCAAAGTCAGCCCCTTCTTTCTTGAGTTGCTTTCATGAGGTATTTCATCAGAGCAACATGAAACATAACTAATACATCTATCCATGGTGTATTATATTATAGGTCTCTCTTCCACCAGGATCTTTGATAGCCAGCACTGCTCTGAGAGCAGGTCTTTCGCTATGTGATGAGAGGAGACAGGTACATAATCATCACCATGAAATAGGCTCATAGAAATACTTAGCAAAAAGAAAAATAATGTTTTCTGTACTTTTAGCTATATTGCAAGTACCTGGTCATAGATTCTCTCATCTATATAACTATGAATAGACACATATTCTACAGTGTCACCTGCAGCCATTAGGTATGCGGAGAGTCTCCTTGGAACGGTCCATTAACTACCATTTATGAACTGGTCTAGATCCCAAGAACGAAGCATCCAAGGATGACCTTGGTTCAGATGTCATTAAATTATTTCTGCCCAGCCTTTGGCTCCATTCTGAAGCCCCTGGTATGAAGGTGAGCTAATTATTCCACAGTCAGTAGGCATGTCCTTTCCATAGTCACAGCCGTTCTTCTTCTCGGTTGTCTGATCACTTCCGAGGACTTTCTGAGTGAGTCCCTAATTTTTATCTGACTTCTCTGAAATGTATGACTTCATTTTAATCAGGAATCATTCATGTTTATAAATCATCCCAGGAAGTGATTCTCTGACTGCTCCACCTAAATCACGTTATTTCCGAGATGGGGTATGGTAGAGATTAACACAGCTTCTGTGTGGAAAGCCGGGTGAAGTCACTCAGGTTTGAGGTTCCTGTTCATGACACTTCCCATTTTGTCCTTCTGCTCTCCTCTCTCCCCCACCCTCCCTCCCTTCCTACCTCCTACCCTTTCTCTCTCCCTCTCTTTTCCTCTTCTGTTTCCCTCTCTCTCCTTCTCAGCATGGGTGCATATATTATAAATACACAGATTCAAGGAGGCTGAAGAAATTGAGGTCATGGTTTTACAATAAGCTAAATGCTGAAGGGGTGAATCTGATTCGCAAGGTCAACAGTAGGTGTAGTGGTTCATTCTGCCAGCTGAACAGGATCCAGACTCACCTAGGGTGTCGGCCTCCATACACGCCTGGGAGGGGTTGTCTAGGCTGGGATAACTGCAGTGGGAAGACCTAGCCTGATGGTAGGCGGCATCGTCCTAGGTTCTTTGATTTCTGATTCCTGACTGTGGATATAATGGAACCAGCTGCTTCAAGCTCTAGCTCGCATGACGTCAGTGCCATGGTGGCCCATGTCCTCAGATTGTGAGCTGAAATAAACCCTTACTCCTCCAAGTGGCCTTTGTCAGGTGCTCTCTCATGGCAATGAGAACAGCAGCTAATAAACTAGGTTTCTCAGCAGGTGTGAGAAATCATTACAAACTTGGCTCTGAACTTCCCTGCACTGAAGCTGAGAAATACTATCCAAAAATTATTACTTAGGAAATTAAAATCCAGGGACTTAAAAGTTCAGAAGTTCAGCACTTCCTCTTGCTTTTGTAATGAGTAGATATGGCTTAAAGTGACATGAGTTTGGCTATAGAAAGGGCTGTGCTGTGCTGTGCTCTGCTGTGTGCCGGGTTAGGGCAAGGTTGAGCGGTCTTGATGGAGCTAAGGGAAAGGGAAAAGTGAAGGTTTCAAGGGAGAGAGATGAGTTCCAATGCCGTGTCTGGTGGATTGAATAGCCTAAACAGAGAGAGAGATCCTTGGAGGCAATCTGTCTGGTCCATTTCATTCTGGATATCCAGGCAGACTCAAAGTAGGGCTCCTGGTGCACAAGGCACAAATCATAGCTGCTAGTCCTGAGGTGAGACATACTGTGGACCCCATGGATCCTCCTGGTCTCCTCTGCCTCTTGTGTAACTGTCTTGAAGGAATAAGGTGATTTTCAAGGTGTACTTTTACCCTTCCCTTGGATTGAAAAAAATGAACTCTAGGAAACTGAGATTTCTCCAGGAGTCTAATGCTAGAAGAAGGAAAAGCCCAGGGTCCTGGTGCTACAAAAGCGCGTGTCCCTGTGTGCGTGTCTCTGTGTATGTGTTTCTCTCTGTGTGTTTGTGTGTTTATCCTCCAGAAGGAGATTTCATGGAGTTCTGACAACTTGATAGACCACCTTGCAGGAAAGGCTAGTGCCAAGTGGGCCAGTGATGGTCAGGACCACGCTGGACCAGGACCACTTAGCTGTGTACATCCTCTTGACTTCTATTTAAACCTGAACATCCTGTCAGGACTCAGAGTATGGACATCGGGAGGAGGGTCACCAGGTCACTTTGTTCTCCTTCCTTACATGGCTGCATTGAATACCCCTTCCTCTCCTCTTTTCAGTATTAACTTTGTCTCCACGAGGCCCATGGAGGCTGGGTAGTTTAGCCTAACTTGCTAAGATGCTCTGTAATGTGTTTGGCCTGGCCTGAAGGAGTCCAGGAGAGCCTGGATCTGGGCTCCTGGGCTGTGACTGACTACAGGTAATTGGAGCCTGTATCTCCAAGCCATCTTGCTTTATAACTTCTTGGGAAGGATCTCAGCAGGTGGCAGACCCCTAGGGAGGTGTAATTGAACACAAGGAACAGCCATTCTCGGAGACAGTATCAATGTGTCTGTGTAGAGTCTTATCCTGAACATCTGAAGTGTAAGTCTGGGGTCATCTTTACAGATTGGTGTCAACACTTGTAGAGGGAGTAAACCTTCAAAGGCTGTTGCTTTGACGATCGTGCATCCATGCAGCTTTGAACTGGAAAGACTGACGTGCCTTTTCCCCTTCTCTAAAAGGACTCCTCTACCGACAGTTTCTCCTTCCTCTGATCATTTATCATGGCTTATTTTCACTTGCTAGAACTAATGTCTTGAGATTGTAGCTCGGTTCCTGGCAGTGCAGATAAGCACCCTGTTCTAGTCCGAGGCAGGAAACCTTTGCAGCATGTCAATCAAGGGCTGCCCATGGCTATGAATTTGATGATTGCTGTGGTCTTTTAGTTTTCAGTGGCAGCTGCTGTGAATGGATCAAAGCTCTTAAGAAACTCTTGGTTCATAGAGACCCCCTCAGAGATAATTTCTCTGCAGGGACGATCAGGCTCTAAGATAAGAGAGTGTTTGCTGGGTATTCACTGAGTGTCTGCTGTCACACCTTACTGAAGTCGGCTGGAGAACTCTATAAACTTCACAACAGTTAGCTCCCCTTACTTCGTTCTGTACCCCTCCCTGAGGGAACATATTAGTTAGAGCATCTCTGGTTGCTGGTGGCTTGAAGTACTTCACCTGGATTCATCTATTGTGAACGGAGGCTGCTTGTTCTTTCCCAGCTGCCCAGACCCGAAATAACCACACAGAAACGGTATTAATTAAAACACTGCTTGGCCTATTAGTTTATGCATATTTCTAGCTAGCTCTTATATCTTAAATCAACCCATTTCTATTCATCTGTGTATCTCCATGTGGTTGTGGCCTACCGGTAAGGTGGTAAGGTTCCATCCAGCGTCTGTCTCCTGTAGCGTCTGTGTGCCTTCTCTCTGACTCCACCTACTCTCTTCCACCTACTTCCCTTGTTTGGAATTCCTGCCTTGCCCTATTCTCTGCTGCAAAAGATCCAAAGCAGCTTCTTTATTAACAAATGGCATTCACAGCATACAGAGGGGAATCCCACATCAATCTATAAAGGAATTTGTTGGCTTGTTTATGTGATGATTGTCAACTTGACGGGATTTACAATTGTCATGGAAATATACTTCTAGGTGTGTCCTTGGAGGTGAGTTTAACCTCCTCCAGTCACAAGGTTAAGAACACAGAGAGAATAGAATGGAAGTCTGTTTTAGGAAGGTGTGAAATTTGCAGGCAGACTCCTGTGGTTGGTACAAGACAGGCTGGCAGGGCCAGGTTATCATCTTGTTTAGCTTCACACGATAAGGGGATGGCACTGTCAGGGCAACTTTTCCTCTCTTTTCCTCCACCGTTGTATGGTCAGTTCATATTATTTTTTTCCCAATAGCTCCAAGACTTAGTACAATGTAACACTGGGGAAGACAGTAATTAAAGGATGTGTGAAATAAATAAATGTGGGTTATAATGGTAGCCTAGGACAGGATAACTACATAATTTCTGATTGGATTTGAGGCTTGCTTCACAGGTGGAAGTTCTATGCCTTGGGAAATTCTAATTCTGTAGGGACAATAGATTTAGCTATCTCAACAGTCTGATAGTCAAAGTAAGGTGCACAAGTGTCTCTTTGGAATATCTTAATTCCTGCTAGGGTCATTGCACAGAGAAGGAATCATTGATACATTTACCAGACAAGAGGGTGCACTGTGGAAGCAGTGAAGTGTACACTGTAGGATCATACAGGCAGTAAATGGGTGGTGTGGGGAGCCCTGTATAATAATGTCAATCATTAGGAAGTTCCAGACAGACATAGGAAACCCTCAAGCTTCTCTGTGCCCTGACCTAAGCATGGCTGTTGCTTCTTTTCTTCTTGCTCAGGGTGGACGTGATGGCTAATTGTAGTTGTCAAGTTAACCACAATTACAATCAACTTAAATCCAAGTGGCTTGGCACACCTGTGAAGGCTATTACTGAGTGGATCATTTGAGGTAAAAAGATCTACCTTAAATCTGGGCCCCATCTTCTGGTGGCAGCCTACATAAAAGGACAAGGAAGAAGATAGATTTTGCTTTTTGCCTGCTTCCTATCATTCTTGCCAGCAAGTTCATCCATCCTGCTGGGGAGGCATTCCTTCTCTGGTGTTAGAACCTATTTCTTTAGGATTACATAGGCTGAAGACCAGAATGTGGTGGTTTGGATGAGAATGATTTCATAGGCTCATTTCTTGACAATTTGGCCCTCAGTTGGTGGAACTGTTTGGGAAGGATTAGGGCATGCGGTCTTGTTGGAGGAGGTGTGTCACTGGGGGTGGGCTTCGAGGTTTCAAAAGACTTACACAATTCCTAGTGAGCTCTCTCTGCCTCCAACTTGCAGATCGAGATGTAAGCTCTCAGCTCTTCTCACCATCAACCCTTTGCTCTGTTACCATGGACTCTAAGCCTTTGAAACCATAAGTTCCAATTAAATGCTTTCTTCTTCCTGACACTTTGGTCACAGTGTTTTATCACAGCAACAGAAGGAAGTGGGGTTGACTTCTTTCCATCTGGACCCTGGGTTTCTAAACTGCGTCCACACAGTAGCTTGTCACGGCCCAACTGGTATTTATTCTTCACTTATTTAGAGGTGTTGGGTGTGAGACTACTGGGGGCACTTGGCTGGATTGTTGGGGGTAAGGAGTTTGTTAGAGAGTTTATTAGCTTCATGGACAGAGAGACAGACAGGCAGGCAGACAAACTAGCCTAATATGGGTCTGAGGAGAGGTCAGGCCCCAGCGGCAGAGACAGATAGCATATAGTAGGGGCTCTAAAGAGGATCTGAGTCACATGGCACAGTTGTGACTCTCTTCCTATAGATCTCCGGGGAAGGCTTCAGAAGGGGTTTGTAGTCAGGCTCACCGATTCCCCAGCAGGTAGTAGGGAAGGAGTGGGGAGCGGGACTTGTGACCACCAACAGCCCTTAGATGTGTCTGAGCTAGTAAACTCACTTTACATACTCACTCCCCCAAAGGAGAAACCCAGCCACCAGAAAGCCTGTTAGCTGAGATCCATGAACAGTGCTCTCAGGAGGGTGCCTGTTAGAAGAGGGGCTGCAGACACTGTGGACTGGATTCTACCGGGTTTCCCTTGTAGGAAACCACAGCTGAAACCCATGGTTGTCAGTGTGGGATGGGGTAGGGTGTGGAGTTTGGGTGTTGAGGGTGAAATTCTCTGCTCTTTAAACCCATCTGTGCGCACACTCAAGGGAAGTTTAGCCTAGTCCTCCTAGTACCCGTGGCTGCTTGTTTCCCAGCCTCCCGGTGGGGATGCTCAGAGCACACTAAGGATGCTGGCAGAAGTCTCCAGCTGGCTTCTTTCCAGGGCCTTTCACTGGCTCCTGTAGACTTTAGCTCCTGAGCTGCAGGAGTGAGAGAGGCAGGTGTGACTTCCTGCGATGCCAGTTGGGCTGACCCCATTCCCTGGGGAGCACAGGGCACTTAGGGCAGCTCTGCAGCCCGGGGATGTCAGTGACACAGGTCCTACGCTCTTCTCTTTCTTATGAATTCCAAATGATTTTTCAGGTCACATTCTGTGACTATCCTGGCAAGAGCAAAGATATTCTAAGGGGAGACATTTGTGCTTCTCGCTTTAGTTATCACACTTTTGAGAGAGGGGACCCCAAGAAATTGGCATTTTTCCAGGAATCAAACTGAAGGAAGCCAAAAGCTGAAGTCTTAGTACCAGCCAGAGGGGGACCTGTCTCCCCGGAAGAGATTTCAAATAGTTCTTGACAACCTGCCAGACCGCCTTGCAGGAGAGACAGGGAACTGAGATAATGATGGGTCAGTGATGGGCAGGACCACGCCTTGACCAGGACTGCCTAATTATGCCTAGTTCTCTCCATGCTGTGACCGGGGGAGCATTAGACCCCTTAATCGCTTCCCTTCCCTATGTGACCACATGGAATAAATCTCCTTTCTCTGTTTTTCACCCTTCCTTGCCTATTTAATTGGCCTGTTAGGACTTCCAGGACATTTTAGGGCTGCTAGGGCCCAGCCTCTGACTTTAACAGCTGGATGAACATGAGCACGTGATTTGGATTCGTTAGCACATATCTATAAAGTGGGTTTCGGTACTGGTCTGGATTTTTATTACTATGAGGAAATATCCTAGGTAGGTTAACTGTTTTTTTTTTTTTTTGAGGGGGGAAGAGGTTATTTAGCTCGCTGCTTTTTGATATTCAAAAGTACAGTGTCAGTATTTGTAGTTTTATTTTATTTTTTTAACTCTTTGGGGGCCTACCACCCAGCTCCCAAATAAATGCGCAGAAACTTATTTTTACTTATAAATGCCGGGCCTTAACTTGACCTTAACTATGTTCTGCTGCTGGTCTTTCTACCTTTCTTTAGGCTATATATCTTCCTTTCCTTCTTACTCCGTGGCTAGCTGTGTGGTTGGCCCTGGCATCCTCCTCCCCCTCTTTTCCTTGTCCCTCACCCTTCTCTTGAACCTAGATTTCCCCTTCTATTTATGCTGTCTGCCAGCAGCCCCGCCTATCCCTCTTCTGCCTTGCTATTGGCATTCAGCTCTTTAGTAGACCAATCGGGTGTTTTAGACAGGCAAAGTCACACAGCTTTACAGAGTTAAACAAATGCAACATAAAAGAATGCGACACATCTATGCATCATTAAACAAATATTTCACAGCCTAAATGAATGTAACACATCTTAAATTCATATTCCAGAACAAGCCCTAGCTTGGCTCCGATGAGCTCACGGTGACTGGGTGTGTGCATATGGTCAGAAGAGAACACGTCGTTGGACGGGGCAGGGAGCAGTCAGAAGCTGTGTTTGTGACAGCTCATACCTCTTACATCCATCATCCCATGGCCGCTGCTTCGCTCCCTTGTGAGGATAGATCTTGCCGTGTCCTGAGCACCTTCCATTCAGCAGTGTATATAAAGTTGTGTCGGCTCCCAGTGTCCCCACACGGGATCAAGTCCAGCACAGGAAGGCTAGAGTCGCAGTGGCCTTCTTCCCTCTCTCTCTCCAGAGGATCAGGTAAGGAAATGGAATCTCAGGGCCTTTACCAGACCGCATCTTGCAGGGCTGTTAGGTAGCAAGGGGAAAGATTTCACTCTTTTTTGTGGGGGAGGGGGTTGTTTCTATCTTGTGTGTTCTTAACAGCTGATAATGAAATAGGCAGATAGCCTGATTGGCATCATTTGTTCTATATTTTCAGGGGCTCTTTAGGTGGATGCCCCCACTTCTCAGTTGCAGGCATTCAGAGGAGATTTTGTGTGTTGTGTTTGCATGTGTTCATGTGGATGTGCATTTGTGTAGAGGCCAATGCAGGGCCTCTTCCTCAGGAACCATCTACCTTGTTTTCTGAGACAGGGTTTTTATCGGCCTGAATTTCTCTGAGTAAGCGAAAGCTAGCTGGCTAGCCAGCCCTGGGGAATCCCCCTGTCTCCACCTCCCCAGCACTGGGATTATCAGTGTGTACGACCACACCAGACTTCTTTACCTGCCTAGTGGGGAGCGAACTCAAGTGGGCATGCTTATCTGGCAAGGACGGTATGGGCTGACGAATCTCTGCAGCTACAGAGAATATTTTTAGTGGTGGTATTGTCATTAAAAGTATCACAAAATACACACTAATAAATAAAACAAGAAGTTTTTTATTTTAAAGTGCACTTTGAAAGAATATAGAGGTCATCTACATTAGCAGGGTTTTCCAAACTTACCTGCTGATTGGGCTAATTGAACTTTTATTTATTTGCATGTGTGAAGCGCATATTTTCCCTTAGGACAAGGGGAATACATTTGGGTGATAGCACGCTGGTCAGAGAACAAACTAACTGAAGGAACCTCTTTCTTCCAGCATGAGAAGCTTGGTCAAACAAGTGTGTAGTTCTGGAACCGTGCTTTCCAAAAGGGAGTGGCCAGAGATCATGGGGAGAGAAGAGGACCATGGGAACTAGTAGGGTGCACATACAAGCTCTGCTGGGGCTGGATGGGAGGGGTCCCATCTACCTGCCACCTGCCAGGGGCAGTGTGAAAACAAGTCACTTGGAGGAAGAGCCACTGGCCAGCTGGGCTTCTGCTACGTGTTTGTTATGAAGTCATGGACAAGCATTTCATTAATGTCAGACAGGGAACCACGGGGAAGATACCACCAAATCCAACATGGGGAACCAATGAATTTATCGGCGTTACTTTTTAGAATATGGGTGAGCAGGAATGACTCAGAAGCCGCAGAGTCACTGAGAGCTTAGCCTAGCCTGAGTGATGGCTCATGGAGCTGGAAACCTGGAGCTCTCTGCATGACTCAACAGGCCAGAGAGCCTCCTGGGTGGCTCCACCCTCTCTTTCAAGGCAGCTTAGCTGGTCTTTACTGCTTATAGAAGTTGGGAGGGGTCTTGTGCATCTGGTCAGTTTCAGAGACTTCCTGAGACTTCTGAGCTGTTTGCTTTCTAAGTTATTTCTTTTTTGAGTCTCCTCTCTCCTTTCCCGTGTTTCTTTAGCGCTTTCTACATCTTACTGAGGTTCAGAGGAAACTGCTCCGTGACAGTTTTGCTGCAGGACCTGCTACAGGTGAGGTCTTCCAGCCTGAAGATTCAGAGCGTCTCCATGCAGCCTCTCCATGTTCACACCACCACCTCTTATCTGGAATCAAGGTATGGGGTCAGGCCTTGCTTGACCGATGGATATAAATCTGGTCACTACTGCTGCTTCAAAGATTCATGGAAGCGCACACAAAGGTACCATGGCTGAATGCAGAGTGGAGGAGAGGATGAAACAAGCTTCTGGAGAGATTCTAATGGAGAATGGCCTTACCATTGTCTCAGCAGCATACACAATGCGGAGAGCACACGGGAAGGGTACGGGGAAGGAGGTTCTTGGCGGCATCTGTCCTCCTGTCTGCTGTTGGTAGACCAGATGGTGGACAGGCACAGAGCTGGAGGAAGTGAGTATCTGTCACAGCTAACTTACGGCAGCACCTGGGTGGCTGTATTATTTATGGAGTCACAGAATCAGGTTCTACTATGCCATGGTGTGCTGTTACATAATTCCTTTCTCCTCCCGATCACCGTGTGGGTATGCTCCATATGGCTATGGAGGGGAGATCTGTCATACCTTGGGTCTGTATTTATTTCTGGAGTTACTAGTTTTTGGCAACTCAAAACCTGGGAATTCATTTGACTCACTGAGAGGAGGCGTGAGGAAGCATCGGTTCCATTCAGACATGGAACATGTGCGGTTTCCTTATAGGTTCTCATGGAGATGAAAGCTCGTGGGAGGGACTTACCTGTTCACTGTATGTGGGCCAGTCTTGGGGTGTGGAAATGGATCAGTGCTCTTTATTTTACTGGCTAATTGGAGTACTCACCTGATTTTTACAGGACCTTTGCTTTATGAGAACATCTGAATCCTGGGCACTTCAGTGTGTGTGTGTAAGATCACTTCGGTTTTTGTGATGGTCTCTTGGTGGGCTGGACTTCGCTGATGTGGCTGGAGTAGCTGGCCAGGGAGCCCTAGGGGCATGCTTGTCTCTGTTTCCCCAGTGTTTAAATGATACACAATGTTTAGTGTAATAATTTATTTATTTGTTTATTTATGTGTGTATGTACTTGTGTTTATGTGCACTACATGTATGGCCATACTCACAGAAACCTAAACAGGATTCAGAGCCCCTAGAACTAGATTAACAGGTGGTTGTGAGCTGCTGTGTAGGTGTTAGGAACTAAAATCTAGCCCTCTGTAAGACCACTAGTGCTCTTACTTACTGAGTTATCTCAGCAACCCAATGCCTAGCTTCTTCAAGTGGTTTCTGGGAATTGAACTCAGATCTTCATTCTTGTATGATAAGCATTTTACTAAACAGTATTCCCAGACACAGAAATACCCCCTTTAAACAGAAACCCCTTTACTGAAAACTCACTGATGATGCTGAGCATGGGCAAAGAAAATGTGGGCTGGATTTCTAAATAAGAATTGCTGATCTTCAAGATAATTGAGAAGGAAAGGTAATTAGAAATAATGGGGCTCTCCACCACAGTGCTAATGAACTTACTTTGGGATGCATTTTATACAACTGAGCTTTGGAAATAACTAGCTTGTGCTAACAAAAATGTATTTCACAATTACACTAGAATCCAACCATTCAGAATGATACATGGTGAAAAATACACAGCTTCTCCAGCCCATCGCCCTTGAGTTTTCTGTGCTTACACACTTGCTGTTTATATGTCCAGAAACTCCCTATGCAAATGAAAGAATCTGTGTCATTTCATGAAGACAATGACAAGTAAGTGTGAAAGACCCTGGACCGATCCTATGTCCCTTGCCCCAAATCACTCTGAAAATCCTTCTGTGACTTGCTTTTCCACTAGGCATTCTACTAGGAGGGTCTTACTGAATCTGCATAAAAACCAGCAATGTTTTCTACGATGACCACTGACCTTCCACTGTGCGGATGGACAATGATTTTTTTTTAACCTTATTCTCTGATGAATAAAGTGTGTACTGCATCTTGGCTTTTACTATTTCAAACGGTGCTGCAAATACTATTTTCATTAAATGTGTTTGTGCACATCTACGGTTACAGCTGATGGATAAATTCATCCTCATTGGTACAATGCAAGCTTGTATCTATTGGGTAGCTATCACCTCCCAATGGAAACATCCCCTCCTGAAGGGAAGAGAAGAGTTCCTAGGACTCAAGAGCAAACAGCTCAGAACTCTGAGGAAGCTCCTGAAACTTACAAGATTCAAAAGGCTCATCTGCAGGGTTATAGCAGTAATAACTTCTGGGAAGAAGAGTCTGGTTGACTGGCTGAGTTGCCCAAAAGGAGCAAGGAGCTCCAGGGAAACAGCTTTTATGAGTTGTCACCAATGATATAATAGGTTTTTCAGTCATGCAGCTGCTTTGAGTAACCCACAATCCTATACGCAATCTCTTCCTGGGAATGCTTATGGTATTCTAAGTAAATTCACAGGTTTGCTTAGTGAGCTTAATTGTTGCTGCCCTGTCTAGAGTAAGTAAACATTCGTTCATGTCTCCCAGGAGAAATCACACAGAAGTTTTTCTTGCTGTCCAGAAATGAGAATAATAGATTCTTTCTGCATCTTTCTGATACTTGAAAACTTCATAGGAGAAAACTATTTTTTTTCATCTGTACAGTCACTCAGAGATATTAATTGAGCATCTGTGATGCGCCCTACACTGTGTGTTAGGTTCCGGGAACAGAAGGGAGAAAAAAAAAACACAAGTAAATGGCAAATGGGAAAACACTTTCTCAAGGGAGTTTAGGGTGCAGATGGGAGAAACAAACGTGAATTAAATATTCACATAAGAAAACGTAAAATCACAACCTTGGTGAGTTCTGTCAGTGCGTCATAGTTGATGAGCAGCTGAGATGGAGCCAATCAAGGATGGACTGGAGCCAGGACACACTTCCTGTGGAAAAGGAGAGTTCATTCAATCTGAAGTGTAAAGTGGATAATCACTAGCCAAGGAGGAGAGGCAGGAGAAAGGAGGGCACAGCACAGGGAGAGCGTGAGCCTACTGTGCGCAGAGGTCCACAGGGAGAGTGAGCCTACTGTGTGCAGAGGTCCTGTCCAGGCAGGGCAGTAAGGTTCAGGGCTGGGCTACATGGACACATCAGGGTTTCAAAAGGAAGAGGACTAGAAAACCTTTCCAAAGTGGTGTGTGTGTGTGTGTGTGTGTGTGTGTGTGTGTGTGTGTCAGAGTATGACCCAAGGTCTCTCATAAACCTTGAATTTTATCAAGTAAACCAGGCCGGCAGGCTAGTCAGAGAGTTCCTGAGGTCTGCCTATGTCCTCTAACCATCTCGCTGACCATGGAATTACACGTGTGTGCCACTGCCTGGCTGTTTACAGAGGTTTTGGTTACAACTCAGGCCTGTGTGCTTTCTGGAAAGTGCTTTACCAACCGGTCCATTGACTCAGCACTTCTGCTCAGCACCTTTGCTGAGTTTACATGGGAAAGGCACAGTCAGGTTTGCTTTGGGAAAGAGACCAAAGCAGACCTGGCCTCACCCTAGGACTGCATTGTGGTACTCATCCTAGGACTTCATTGTGGGTACTCTTCTGCTGTAGCTTTTAGGTCGACTCTAGCCATATGCCCTAACAGAAAGAATATGTCTAAGATCTTAGAGCTTGGAAAGAGTTGATGATCCTTTCTGTTCTCTGTTCCCTAAAAACAGGAAAGGGGGATGGGGATGTAGATTAGTGGGCAGAGTGCTTGCCTAGTGCACCCCAGGTCCTGGGGCGGTTCCCTGAGTAAACCAGGAATAATAACACCTGACAGCCCCCAGAAGGTAGAGGCTGGAGGATCAGATGTTCAAAGTCATCCTCAGCTACATAGTGAGTTTAATGCCAGCGTGGCATGCATTAGACCTCACGTCAAAATAGAATAAGACAAAAGAAAACCCCCACTCCTTCCAATAAAGACAAGAAAAGCTGATATTGTCCACATTGCCAACAGTAGCAGAATTTCAACCATAGAACAAATGATGAAACACCACCATGGCCCTCCCTACCTCACAGGCAGGTGCTGGTTTAGCCCAGACAGGCAGAGTCCCCATTTTTGTCTCCCTCAGAAGCCTGAATCTTCACTAGAGAGTCGAGGACAGACAAGTTCAAGTCTGTTACTCATTTGTTCTGCGACCTAGGCCTTTCACCTTACAGAACTGGCTTCCTCCCCTGGACCACACGATACAATGTCTCCTTTGAGATGTGTCAACAGCACGTGGTACAGGGGGCTGCCAAGTAGTAACCCGTGGTGTTTGGCATATCACACATTTATTTCATAAAATGGCTCGTCCTCTTGACACGCAGTCTTCTCTGCAACCTGAGCATGCTGATTTAAATACAGATGCTGCGAAATCAGGGTTGCTGAGACCCTCCAGCTACTGCTTGCCATGTTGTTAGCTCCGTCAGTGGAGACGCTTGTTATTCAAGCATTAGGACCTGGGTTCGATTCCTGTTACCCATGCAAAAAGCAGGTCACGGTGGCATGTGCTTAAATCCCAGGGCTGGGCAGGCAGAGCTGGCCTGATCCCTGAATCTCCCTGGCTGACCTGAGCTCTATGACCCAGGGAGAAAATCTGTCTTAGTAAACAAGGTGGACAGCCCTGAGAAATGATACTTGAGGTTAACATCTGGATTCCACGCGTAAGCACACACATGTGCGTGCTTATCTATACTCTTGCACAACCCCCTCCACACACTCATGCACTGTAGAGGGTGATATCTCACACAGGAAAAGTGAGCCATGAGGTGTCATGTTCCGAATGACAGGAGCTTTGCCCCGTGAATTCTACAACGCAGCCCCTCACCTGCTGCCCAGGGATATGCTGGGCATGTGCTTTGGTGGTCTGCCTCTAGCCTCCCGTGGGGCAGCAGGCTCATTTAACATGCAGAATCACATCCGCCCACACGTCTGCAATGAACTTTTATATACTTCCTCATTTTGTGAGCTTAATTAGCTAAGCCTGAGCCAGTGGGCTGGAGTAGATGGAAATGCCTTTAGAATAAAAATATCGGTTACCCTGAAAGCTTTTTGGAAATGTCAAGGAATAGCCAACTAACAAAATAGAGCCCAAACTGAAGCTCCCCTGCTGTCTGCTTTTTCCCAGAAAAGAAAGGGCTGATAAACAAATAAGTAGACAAATTGAAAAAGAAAGAAACCCAGACCTGGGTTTGAAATGGATCCTTCCCCCTCCAATACCCTAGGTGTTGTTGACAAAGTTCTCTAAGAAACCAGCAATCTTTGCAAATATCAAGCCTTCAGGAGCCTTAACTGCTGTGACATTTTATTATCAGAGGAGGTCAACAAGTGGTCCGGTTAGGAGAAGATAATGTATATGGGACAGGAATATGGACTAGAGCTGTCGTCTCTCAGATGGGTGTGCGTGGCTCTTCAATGTGTGGTAAATGCTGAGTGATGGGTGCTCTTGGAAGAAACAGGGCCGCGGAGGAGTGGCGATGAACACGGTCCTAGCAAAGTGGAGAGTATTAGTTCCTTTCTTGCTGCTGTGACAAGATCCTGACAAAGACCACTTACAAAAGGGCTTATTTGGCTCACAGTTTAGGGGACAGCCTATCACGGTAGGGATGGCATGGTGGCGGGAGTGTGAGGCACTTGGCCACATTGCCTTGTGTCAAGAAGCATGGAGAGATGAACGCCAGTCCTCAGCTCGCTTCCTTCTTTTCACACAGTTTAGGAGGAAAGGGAGAGATGAACTTTGAGGATGCAAGTCCACAAGCAGCAAGGGCCATACTGGGCTGCAATGGACCCTCCGGGGTGTCCTGAGGAAGGCAGGGAGAGCTCTAGGCTTGGATCAGCTGCTGGAGGTGGGCCAGCCTGAGAAGGCCATGGCCTTAGGTAGGGGAGGGACCCTGGAGGGCTGAAGACTGGTTACTCTATTTAAAGTTTCCCACTGGCTGGACTCACAAGGGCTCACTGTAGAAAGTGTCTGAGCAGTAGCACTCTATACCCAAGACCTACTATGACTTTAATGTAGTTTTCTCTCCTACCAAACTCATCTTTTTCACCTTAAAGTTTAATCCACAGAATGGATATTAGGAACTTAAAGAGATAATTAGGGCTTTTCCCCCATGAATGGATTAATCTGTTCATTCAATTAATGGATTAATGAGTTTTCTTGAAAATAGGTCTGCTGTAAAAGCAAGTATGGAGGACAGGAAGATGGAAGATGGCCCGGGGATGAAGGCACTTGCTGCCAAGCCCGGCAACCTCAGTTTGACCCCTGGTACTCATGTGGTAGGACAGAACCAACTCTGGTCACTTCTCCATTAACCTCTGGCTTCCATGCGTAGCTTTTTTTTTTTGGTTTTTTGAGATAGGGTTTCTCTGTGGCTTTGGAGCCTGCGCTGGAACTAGCTCTTGTAGACCAAGCTGGTCTCGAACTCACAAAGATCCGCCCATGCGTAGCTTTTTAAGCCAGTATGGAAGTTGGGGAGATAGGTCAGTTTGTAAGGTGCTTGCCTTGTAAGGAGAAAGACCTAAGTTTGATTCTCTGAGCCACATTATAGAACTAAAGCTTCACATGGTGATGTAACTCCAGAACCGAGGAGGCAGGGACAGGGTTCCTGAGGCTTGCTGCTCAGCAAGACTATCCTACTTGTCGAGGACCAAGAAGACGAGAGACCCTGCCTCAAAAAACAAGGTGGATGGCTCCTGAGGAAACGCACCTAAGGTTGTGCTCTGGCTTCCACCTGTACATACATGTACACACGTGTATGTATGTCCACTGAACATGTACACAAACAGAGACATGCACACACACACACACACACACACACACGGTGGGGGTGGGTAGGGAGAGAGAGACTTGGATTCCAAGGAAAATGGAAAGTTTTAGGGGTGGCTAACCCCAGAATTGTGAATGTATTTGACTAGGGGTGCTTGATGAATGGTAGATAACAAGGGTGAGGATACCCAGCAAGAGGTGACAGGGTGGGCACAGTGGGAGGTAGAGCTGGAGAATGGGGGACTAAGGACAAACGGACAGAGCAGCAGATGTAAGGGGAACTGTGAGAGCTGGGCGGCCTTCCGGTCGGGTTGAGCCAGTGTGCGATCTGCAGAGCAGTTCCCCAACGCTGTGGACCTGTCCACGCTAACGCCTTTCACTGTTATGTGTTTCGTGTCTCCTGTCCCCTTGCTTTGATGCTGGAAGCTGTTACTGAGAAGAGACATGACCAAGTCACACTAATGTTGCAGATAACTGATAGATGATTTATCCAGAAAACACATCAACAGAGGTGGGGCCTCATTGCAGGCTGGGGAGTTATCTGAAACCGGAGAGTGAAGACATGGAGACCAGTAATGCCCCCTCTGCATAGATTTTTTTTGAAGGGGATGGAAGTTGTCAAGTTCTTTTTGGCAAATAAAAATTTATATTTTCTCTACACGTTTTCTTCTGTTCTGTATGGAAATTCAAATCAGATAAGCACCAAGGAAATAAGAATCTAAAGTCAATTTCATGGAAATTTTGTAATGACTGAGCTGTGAAAAGGGAGGATGAGTGTTTCGGAATGTGTTTTTCAGCCTCCGAAGTGACTGGAATGGCAGATTCTGCTTATGCGTGTTCATGTGTGTGCATGTGAACACGTGTGCAGAGGACAGAAGATGACATTGAGTATCTTCGTTAATTGCTTCTCAACATTATTGTTTTTTGAAATAGAATCTCTCGTTGAATTGGAGCTCACCAATTTGGTTAGGCTGGCCAGTGAGTCCTAGGGATTGGCCTGCCTCTGCCTCCTGAATGATGAGAGTTTAGTGTTTTCTGCCTCTTTCTCCTCCACTTCCTTCCCACTCCCTTCTTCACATAGGTGCTGGGGATTAGAACTCAAGTTCTCATGTTTGTATGACAAGCACTTTACTTACTGAGCCTTTGTCCCATCCCCTAGTCTCTAATTTTTATTCTCCCAATCTCACGTAGCTCTCAGGTAACGAAGAGATGAGCAGCTGCTTGGGGGTAGCACAGGCTGGTTATCCTGGGGCCTGGTCACTTTCATTTTCCAGGGTCAGGGACAGATCTGCTGCTTGTTCCTCCAGCTTCTTGATGAGCTGCCTGACAGTGTGGGCTATGCACAAGACGGGAGGTCTCAGGCCATGCTGCTCAATGAGGACCAAGGACGGGCTGGAGAGATGGCTCAGTGGTTAAAAGCTTTGTCTGCTCTTCCAAAGGTCCTGAGTTCAATTCCCAGCAACCACATGTGCTCACTATGATCTGTAATGAGATTTGGTGCCCTCTTCTGGCCTACAAGGATACATACAGGCAGAACACTGAATACATAATAAATAAATAAATAAATAAATAAATAAATAAATAAATAAAAGAAGAACATGAGGACCAAGGACTGTTCCACCTGAGGCTTTCTTTGTAGGATTGTTGTTGGTGCTTGCAGAGCACAGCTCAACATGCTGTGTGACCGAGCTCAGCTCTCAGTGATATTATCCCCATTTCACAGATGAAGAGATTGAGTTTGATATTTCACATTTTAAGATCTATGTGTAGGATTCGGCTCCCACGGCTAAGAAATTATAAAGAACATTGTATGGCTCCGATCTAGGTTTAGACAGTGTCACTGAGGCTTGCTGCACAAACATGAAGACCCGTGTTCCATCTGCAATACTTGTGTAAAAAAGCCAGCAAGGTGGCTCACATCTGTAATCCTAGCACTCAGGCGGTGGAGCTAGAGCAGCCCAGAGCTCTCTGGCCAACTGAGTTCACAGGCCTTAGGTCCAGGAGGGGACTCTGTCTCCAAATGTAAGGTGGAGAGTGACAGGAAAAGGTGTTAACTTCTGCATGCACACACACATACTTCCTTATACATACACATGCCAACAGTGTCCCTGGTGCTTCCTGCCAGAGCAGATTTTCAGTCTTAGTGACTTAAGGTGTGGGCAGGAGGCAGGTGCTACTGGCAGAGAAAGACTCTAAAGATTACATGTAGATCCCAACCTTAGTAGAGGACATGTAGGCTCAAGTAAACTTAGGAACACGCGATGATCCTTCTCCATCAAAGACATTTTAACGGTAAGCACTACAGTAGCATAGAAGGTTGGGAACGCGCTGAAGTTTTCCTGTGCAGGATAAGCGGCAGAGCTCGGCCAGCTGCCAGGGTCAGCCATGTGCTTAATCCCAGGTCTTGGCACACCGGCAAGTGCTCACGGCTCCGTGTGGCTTGGTACGGCCCTTGGCCGTGCCTCACGGCCAACCGAGCTGAGCAGCTGCAGCATGGAAACCTTCAGTTAAAGAGCAGCCGGCAGGAACGCGGAGGGCTCAGCTCATAAACTTTTATTTAAGAGAGATGAAAGGCTGCTCAGCGGAGCGATTTGAAGCCCAGAAGCCTGCATGTGCCTGTGGGAGTGGGGTTGGAAGGCCGGCTCCTACAGGATGCCCCTTTCTAAAGTGTCCGCTGTCCTTAGCACTGCACCAGGGGCTTTGAAGGTCCTGTCTATAAAATGTCCTCTTCCAATCAGCAAGGAAGAGTCATCTACATGGGGAGACACTGAAGCTCAGAGGTCATAGGACTTTCTCCATGTGAGCTGAGGGTGCCACCCTCTGACTTGCATCTGAGTGGAGTCTGAGTCTCTATTCTTCTTCTTCTTCTTCTTCTTCTTCTTCTTCTTCTTCTTCTTCTTCTTCTTCTTATTATTATTATTATTATTATTATTATTATTATTATTATTATTGAGACAGGATCTCTTGCAACCCAGGCTGACCTTAAACTTACTACATACCTGAGTTCAGCCTTAAACTACTGATCCTCCTGCCCCCATCTCCCAAGTACCTCTGGGATTGTACGCGTGTCTCATCTGGGACTCACACCGGGGGCTTCATGTGTGGTAGGCAAGCACTCTATAAACTGAGCCGCATCCCCAGCCCCCATAGTCCTCATTTTGATCAAACCCAGTTCGAGCAGGGCTGAAGAGGGGGCTGAAGAGGTCCCCTATAGAAAGCTTGAAACACAAAGAGGGTTAGTTGTCAGAGCAGCACTAATGGGGCGTCCTCAAAGAAAGACACGAATGTGAAAGCAGCAGGTGACATTCAGAAACCAGAAAGAGCAGCTTGACTCACAAAAGCCCCAGAGCCTTCCCCAGGAAGATGTGAATGATGGCTACAGCTCCTTGCTGGAGGCAAGCTCACACTTGACTCAGCCTTCCACATTCTCCTTGAAGCAGGAGTGAGGAAAGGGGGCTGCATCTTGTGTGGTTTTCCTCACTGTTCATCTGGAGGTTACAAAGAGAAGGTGGGGAGGGGCTGGTGTCTTCTTTTGTCTGCTGTTTTCCTGGTTGGGCAATACTCTTTAACAAGGAGGTTTGACAGATCATTTGGGGCATAGGTAGTAAAATAAACTGTCTTCCAGAGCATGGGTTCTTCTTTGATGACCACAATGGGCAAAAGTGGGGCAGGAGTAGGGAATAGAATGGATCTTTTGAACAACACAGAAGAGAGGAGAGTCAGGGAAGATGGATTTCCCAGGAAAAGCAGACAAGAAACCCCCTGCAGGAAGGACAGGCCAAGAGGCTCTTTGTATGTAGGGCATGTGTACATGTGTGTGCACATGCATGCAGAGGTAGGGGACATCCACAGGTGATGTTCCTCAGGTGCTCCCCCCATATTTTTTTAAAATAGGGTCCTTCACTAGCCTGGAACCCTCCAAGAAGGCTAGACTGATTGGCCGGTGAACCCTGGGTTCTGTCTCTACAGTGCTGCCTTCACAGCCGTGTACCTGGCTTTCTAAACTGTGCGTTCTGGGGAGTGAACTTTATTTTGTGAGTAGGTCCTTTATTGAATGAGCCATCTCTTCAGACCAAGAGGGACTTGAGAAGTAAGAGTACCTCTGTTCAGTCTTGGTCCAGCAATACTGAGAAATTTCCATTTTTGAGCTTTCTGTGTCTCCGGTTACCCTCCTTCCCTAACTTCAAAAGGGAGGGTCAGCAAATGCACTGATTGCAAAAGGCTGTTTTCTGCCCCTTCCCCCAGAGAACCAGTGAGCTCCAAGGCTCTATTCTGCACTCTTCCTCCAGAGAAGCAGCTACAGCTCTCAAGGCAGCAAGCTGGAGGCTTGGTTTGTTTCCCAGCCTCTTCTCCCCGTGTTGCGTTTGAAGCTGCCTCGCCTGGTGTGGTACCTAACCCTTGGTTCTTCTGAAGTCATCTGTGTGCACATATGCAGATTCCTTGAAACTACAGGGCAAATGTTTTAAAGACAGGTCATCTTGGAGAAATTTGCATTTTAACTAATAATTTAAAAAATACGTAAAAACCTTCTTGTTTGTAGTCTGGGAGAAAACCCGTTCTCAAGTCACTGGTTTGACAGGGCTGTTGCTGGATTTGGTCTCTGTTTGGACGGGCTCAGCCTTTGTGATGCTGGGAGATTTGGCTGCCTGCCAGTTGTTCTTTCGTGAAGGGGTGAAAAATTCTTTAATGCTTTTCTTAGAAGAATAATGTGTTAGAGTCGCTATCTAACTGATGACTGAAAAAAGAGCTGTCAAAAAATTTCAAGCTATTTGAAGTGGTCAAATGATTCCATTTTTATTTTTTAGTCTTTTAAGACCTTTGAAATGCATGCACATTTGTGCTATGAATATTTATAATTATCACAATAGGGTCATCTTCCTTAATAAAAAGAAGAAGAAGACACTTGCATATTTACACCTCAAAGTC
>JAQHUG010000125.1:2095703-2108910 GCA_028555095.1 Dicrostonyx torquatus
CCACACCACCCAGTTGCATCCACGGCCACACAGCCCAGCTGCAGCCCTGGTTACACTGTCTTCCTAGCTGCAGCCATGGTCACACTGCCCAGCTGTAGTCACGGCTACACCGTCCAGCTGCACCCACAACCACACCACCCAGCTGCAGCCACGGCCACACTGCCCACTGCAGCCACGGCCCCACCACTTCGCTGCACCCATGGCCACACTGCTCAGCTGCAGCCACGGCCACACCACCCAGTTGCATCCCCGGCCACACAGCCCAGCTGCAACCCTGGTTACACTGTCTTCCTAGCTCCAGCCATGGCCACACCGCTCAGCTGCAGCCATGAGCACACTGTCCTCCCAGATGCAGCCACGGCTACACCACCCAGCCTAGACTGAGAGGTGCTTTGCCTGGACTTTTCGCTTGGAAAATGTGATGGTCAGTATTGATTGGTTAACTCAGTAGGATCAAAAATCACCCAGAAGACAAGATTCTTAGCACATCAGCGAGGAAACTTCTGGATTAGGTTAACTGAGGTGGGAAGATTCACTCTCAGTGTGGCTGGCCCTGCTCACAGGTTGTGGCCTTGCACTGAAAGCAGAAGGCAGATGTGCACTAACATCTCTCTCTACTCCTTACTGCGGATGCAGCGTGAGCAGCCCCACCCCATCCCAAGTTCCTTCTTTAAATTGCTTTAGTCAGATATTTTACCCCACCATCTACATACTTCTTAAGCACAGCACAGTCATTTGGCTAAACCCCTCTTGACTAGCACGTGCCTTTAGACATTACGAACCTCCAGAGGTGGTCTTAGTCTATAAAGTTCCAGCCCCTTACTGGATCCCAGTTAATCCTTATTATCTTGTTAGTGAGGAGACTTGGAAGATAGTCCTCCCCACCTTCTGTCCAGTTTTGCAAAAGCCTCTACCACCCCAGTCCCTGGACTGGATCTTCCCATGTAGCCTAGCCTAGGTTTGAAATTACTTAGTTTGCCTAAGCATTCTTAGTTTGGGGATGCACTACAACACTCTATTGGTGTAGGAGAGTTTTCCTGTATTTCTTTGTATTTTTTTTGTATTGCTTTCATTGGTTAAATAAAGACTCTGCCTGGCCTGTAGAATAGGACACAGCCCTTATGTGGGTGGAGTAGACAGAATGGAAGGTGGTGGGAGAGAAGGAAGTGAGAGAGCCATGAAACCGCCAGGATCAGACATGCTGTATCTTTCTGGTAAGCTCATTACCTCGTGGTGACTTACAGACTATTAAAATGAGGTGAAATAAGATGTGAGAGTTAGCCAAGAAGAGGCTAATGATAATGGGCCAGGCAGAATTTAAATGAATCCAGTTTGTGTGTAATTTGTGTATTCCGGGTATAGCCATGCGGCTGTATGGCCAGGAGCCGGGTGGGACACAGCCCGCTGCTCCCACCTCTTACAACATATCTGTCTATCTATCTATCTATCTATCTATCTATCTATCTATCTATCTTGTGTGTGTGTGCATGCATGTGTGTGTGGTGCGTGCATGCATGGATGCACATCTGTGTGGGTGCATATGAACATGTGGACGCCTGAGGTTGATGCCAGGCATCTTCCTCAATCACTCTGTACTTTCATTTTCTGAGGCAGGGCCTCTTGACGAATCTAGCAGAGTGCATTCTGCTAGTCTAGCTGGCCAGTTTGTCCGGGGATGCCCTGTCTCTGTCTACCTAGAGTGCTGGATTACAGGGGGGCACCAAGCCCAGCTACCATCTATGTGGATGCTGGGCATCCAAACTCCTGTTCTCACACTTGTGTGGTAAGCACTTACCACAGAACTGTCTCCTGAGGCCCATATGCAGCTTTTAAAGATTCTTTTAATGGCTAAATTTGTCTTATCTGGACCTAGTTCTGAAGACAAAAATACACTGTGAGCCCTTAGGCAAATAATTAAATCTTTCTGAGTTCAGTTTTCTCTGAGTCTTAGTTTTTTTTTTTTCTGTTAGTGTTATTTAAAGTAATATTTTGAGTGACAATTCCTACTAATACAGCTCTTTGGCACCTTGCTCTTAGATACCTATTATGATATATTCTCAGAAATAAACTGTTTTGTTTCTTAAAACGTTTTTGTTACATTTGTGGTGTGTGTGTGTGTGTGTGTGTGTGTGTGTGTGTGTGAAGTCAGAGGACACTTGCAGGACTCAGTTCTCTGCTTTTACCATATGGGTTCTGAAGATGAAACTCAGGTCACATGACTTAGTGGCAAACACCTTTACCTGCTGTGCCATCTCTCTGCCCGTAATGTTCTGTTCCTGAGCAACATAGCAGCCAGTCATGGGCTGGTGATGTTTGGATGCTCCGCCAAACATTCTGTAGAATATGTCTTCTTTCATGGAATCAAGTATTGAGGGTGTTTACTTGTATTTTCTTTCATCTCCAATATGATGTCAAAGACGTGTAGAACTTTGTGTGACAACTGTGTGTGCAAGAGGAAGTTATCACACAGCCACTAATGTCAGTAAGCTGTACCTGGTTGTGCCCCACAGGTCAGGAGGGAATCATACTTGAAGTTGCTGTCTGTTTGCCCACTATATCTGGCAATTGCTTCATGTTACATCTGTGAAAATTAAACATTCAGATGGGAAACAACCTTGCAATATCATGAATCAGGTCAAGCTGATTTCAAGTAAGTTTCTTTAAGTTTTGTTAAAAAAAAAGGTGCAACTCCCTTCTAACTTTCTATGCAAAGACAAACTGTAGTAAGGTGGTTCAGGAGCTGGGAGAGGGCTCCATGGCTGTGGTAGTTTGAATGAGGACGCTCACACAGGCTCATGTATTTGGCTGCCATCCAATGACACTATTTGACAGGGTTAGGATTAGGCTTTCAAGCTTTCCAGCCAATGCAGGTCCAGTGGCCTCTCTTCCTACTGCCTGCAGGTTTGGATGTAGAACTCTCAGGCACTCCTCCAGGCCCGTGGCTGCCTGCATGGTGCCTGCTTCCCGCTATTGATAACGGACTGAGCCTCTGAGACTGTAAGCCAGCCTCACTTAAACGTTTCGTCTTCTAATAGTTGCTGTTGTTATGATTTTTCTTCACAGCAATGGGATGCTGAGACAGTAGCTAAAGTGCTTGCGAGGCAAGCATGGCGACCAGAAGTTGGATCTTCAGAGCCCTCAGAAAGCTGGAAAGGGTGGTGGCTGTGGGCAATCCTAGAGTTGGGGGAGCAGAGATAAGGGATTCCTTGTCTAGATTAGAAAATGACTAGATGAATTAGCCAGACCAGCAAGTGCTGAGTTCAGATGAGCAGTCTTGCCTGAATTTAGAGTGGAGAGCAATCAAGAATGAAGACACCCAACTTCAGTTCTCTGTCTTCACATGCGTACACACAGGTTCACATGCTCTGCATTCACACCCGTGCCTACCTGTGCAAACACATGCACATATGCATGCAGGCCACCCTAAACAAGACACACACTGAAAAATGAAATGGTGGTTTAGCCCTGCACAGCTGTGAGGCCCTGCAATCTTAGTCACTCCCGAGGTCAAGGAGAATCAGAAGTTCAAGGCCTTCCTCAGCTGCTGTTAAAGGGACCTGCTTAGATCACTGAAGCTCGTGTTCTGAAGGTGCTCTGTGTTAGGACTTTGATTTTAAATGTGGGTACCTTGGTGACAGTTTTGTTCTGCTCTCTTTTTTCAGATGTGGTTGAGAGATGAAGGTTCTGGAAGGACTGTCTGAAGACGGTCTATGGACGAGGTGGACTAGGGCAGAAAGCAGCTCATGCCTTCTATACTCTACAACAACCACCCAAGGGTACAGACTTGGGCAGCCATGTAGCAGTACCTACACTGCTTGCGCCTGGTCCCAAGATTCCCTGATGCCCTCTTCCTCCATTCAGCTCTTCTTCTCCTCGTTAAGTCACACATATTTGAATAAGAGCTAGATTGGTACCTAACAATGTTCACCGAAGATGAGTTTTCAGAGAAAACTCCATTTCCCACTTGAATTTCTTGCTCAAAACTCTCTGAAGAATAATTAAATGGTCTCCAATACTTTCCGCTTTTACTTTCCTGAGGTTTTTAACATCTAAATCAATTCTTTTCATATAATTTTTTCCTCAGAGGTTTCATTTGCTGGTCAGTTTTATTATTATAAGAAACCTTTACTGATTATATCTCTGCTACAGTGAGCTTTCTTCTGTGCTCAGTGATTCCCAAGAGTTCAATTTCTGTGGTCATACATAACAGACATGATTTTTGACATGTGTGACATTCGCCATTGTCCCTTTAATTATAAAAAGATCATTTCCATTGGTACAAACTGGGTAGAAGAATGTTACTGTCATTTTTTCATTAGCCCAAGAGAAGATAGGAGCAACTCTTTGCTCCTAATTCCGTGCATGCTCTGCTGTGGTTCCTTGCTGGGCTAGTCCACATTTTCTAGCTACTGCTATTATTTCATACCCTAGGTAGGAACGCACATTCCACACTTTAGATCAATAAACAGAGAGCAGGGAAAACCAGGTAGTCAGTGTCTTACTTAAGGTTATCATTCCTGTAATGAAACACCGTGACCAAAAGCAAACCAGGGAGGAAAGGGTTTATTTGGCTTGTACTTCCACATCACTATCATTTGAAGAAATCAGGACAGCAACCCAAGCAGATCAGGAGCCTGGAGGCAAGAGCTGATAGAGACCATGGAGGGATGCTACTGGCTTGTTCCACATGCCTTGCTCAGCCTGCTTTATTATAGAATCCAGGGACACCATCCTAGGTGTCCACCACCACCCATAGCCTTCATAGAGTGGATCTTACAAAGGAATTGTCTCAGTTGAGGTGCCCTCCTCTCTATTGACCATACCTGGTGTTAAACTGACAGACAATTAGCTAGCATGGTCAGCAATCATTGCCCACTGTTAAGCTGCTTGATCTTGGTCACATGACTTGATCTTGGTGGAGAGTCTCGTGTATCTAGCCCTCACACTGTGCAGCTGCTGTGGAGTCCAGGTGGGGGCTACACTGAGAACCCAATGATGATGCAGGCGGATGTACACACCGAAGTGTGTGCCAAAGCACCCTACTTTTCCCCTTGAGTTCTGGGGATCAAACCCAGGTCCTCATGCTTGCCAGACAGCATTTTATAGGCTGAGCTTCTCCGTGGTCTGCCTTGACGTCTGTAAGTCATGGACTCAGACTTAGTTTTCAGATAATTATGCCATCTTCCTTAACGTTATGGGGTTATACAGACATGCATGCATACATATAAATCTATAATTTCTCTATAGCTACCTTCATAAAAATCTTGAAGATATTTACAGAAAAGTATGAAAACGTAATTAGGTGAACAATCTGGTAAGTGAGAAGGCCTGGAAGGAAAGTGAGGGAAACCTCTAAGGTCAGCCTGTAGAAACCTGGAAGGAATAGAGACCTTCAAGTGGTGTCGATGGTGTGTCGGTGCTAAGCCTCTTGTAGCTACAGCAAAGGGCATATGCTATGCGGGTGATGAGAACATCCATCCCTTCGAGATGTTGTGAGATCCTGTGACGTGTGCCCAGAGCTGTCAGTGTGGGGTACAGTGAGAAGACAGGGTTCAGTGTGGACCGGCGTTCTATGTACTCCTGGCGAACCGAGAAGCGAAAATAAGGAACAAGGCATGGTGAAGAGATCCTGGGGAGTGACAAGACAGAGGAACGGTGGAGCCCACAGCAGAGGGCTGTCCCTCACTCCGTGCAGATGTGGCATGCATTAAGCATCCAGGGTTCCGCGAGCAGGTAAGGCACTTTAACTCTCCAAACACACATTATACCCAAGCACTTTGCTCTCCCCAAGTCACTTGTCTCCCTTCCTCAAAGCACTTACTTACCTATGATCTATAAGACTGTTTTCATTGTCTTATCATCTGTCAAGGGATGGAACTTTTTACTTATGCTGACTGTCCCATAGAGTAACTAGAAGGATTGATGTCTAAGACACTATGACTTCTGTAAATCCATGGCAAAGGATGGATGAGTGGCATCCCACAACTCCCAGTGCAGATCTGAGCACACCTTGGGCTCCACAAAGACATACCAGTCTGTTACCTGGATGACTTGAGTTTTATACAGGCCCTGTCTTTTCAACAGATGGCAGGAGCACAATTAGGAAGGTCCCCAAGTATCTGGCATTAATAAGATACAAGCGTTGTGACTGATTTTAGGGGCTCACCTGTAATTGCTGATGGTATTGGTGTCAATGGAAATCGTGTCTGCACAGAGGCTGCCACTATATATCACCAACCTCTCTCTTGTCAATCTGCTCTGAAAATTGATGTTTACGAAAGATACTTTTAGTAGAAATCCCAGGTTTGTGGAAAGGGAGGCAAAGACAGGGGCAGAGCTGTGTGTGTGTGTGTGGGGGGCTGTAGGGTCTTCTGAGTAATTTCTTTCTTTCTTTTTAATTTATGGGGCAAATCCTACAGGGGGGACCTGACAGATTTTATCTCCTTTCAACTTTTAAAATGGAATCAGGCTCTTGCTTCTACAATATACTAGAGGCTAGCCCATCAATTGCCTTTCAAACAGAAATCCATTTAGTGGGGATGACCTTTGCCCCAGTCTATGTATTAAGAGCAGTAAGCTACTATAAGTCACTGGGCTCAACATGATCAGTGTAGGATTCTTCCCGCGTCTCTCTTGTTCCTTCTGCTGAGGGTGGAACGTTGCAGAATCAGTGAGCTTGACTCGAGGGTGTCCTCTTGTGGTGAGTATGACTTCTTTTCTTGCACTAAACGACTCTGGGCTGTTGTCTTAGCGTTCTATGCTGTGAAGAGACACCATGATCACAACAACTCTTATAGGAAAACTCTTTATTGGGGTTGGCTTACAGTCATTGTCATGACGGGAAGCATGGCAGCATGCAGGCAGATAGGGTGGTGGAGAAGGAGCTGGGTGTTCTACAGCTGGATCTGCAGGAAGCAGGAAGAGACCGAGACTCACTTCCTCCAACAAGGCTACACCTACTTCAATAAGGCATCACCACGTAATAGTGCTGCTCCCTGTGGAGGAGGGAGGAGCATTTTCCTTCACACCTCTACAGGTGTCCTCCTCCTGGGGTGTGTATGACTCCTCCTGTCTCTCATTAATTTTGTGTTGATTCCCGGGCTTGAAACTTCCTGTGTTGCTCATCTCTCTATCACTATAACAAATACATGAGATAAGTCAACTTACAAAGAGAAAGGTTCATTTTTTGACTTTCAGCTTTGAAGCTTAGTACATGGTCAGTTGGTTCTACAGTTTCGGGTCTGTGTTGAGGCAGAAACGTCAAGACCAGAATGCAAACAATAGAGAGGGGCTGGGCTGGGGCTGTAGGTGGGGGTGGGGCTGGGGCTACCGATTGTGGGTAGAACGCTAGCCTAGTGTACATAGAGACCTGAGTCCTAGCACCCCATTAACCAGTCACCATGGCACACTCCTGTGATCCTAGCTGGAGGTTCAGGAGGATCAAAAGTTCAAGGTCATCCTCATTTCAGCTACATAGCCTTGGCTACGTGGGGCTTGATGCAAAAATCTAAACAAATAAGCCAACCAGGAAGAAGGGACTGGGATCCCACAACTCCCTTCAAGGGCCCTCAGTGACACGAGGAGCTCCAGACAGGCTCTTTCTATTAAAGCTCCCATCACGGTCTATTAGCAGCATTAATGCTGACCTAGGGACTGGTCCATAACACACAGGTTTTCAGGAGACATTTCAGTTCTCTCTGAGGCCATACGAGCACCCAGACTCCAGGTAAGCCTGGACTGCAGGCTGCCAAGACTCCCTCAGTGCCCACCTAGCTTACCCCCAACAGCCTCTCCTCTCCTTGTCACCATATCCCAGCCCACAACAATGATGGCTACTTCCTCTCTCTCCTTTTCTGGCAGTTAGTGTGTCTTTAAATGCTTTTGCTCATGGAAGTTTTTCTCTATCACGAAGGGGCTTAGACTGCAACGAATTTCTTCTCCTGGAAAACTGCATGGATTTGGGGTTTTAAAAAAGCCATGCTTAGCTATTCATTCACTGGAATGCCTGTGGTCTGGGCCATAGTAATCTCTATAATTTACCCCTAGGTAAACATGCTGGGAGCTGTCTTTAAGGGAGATGTTAGTGCTCTGGCTTCCCTTAGTGTCACTGATCATCATAATATAAGAACACTGACATGAAGAGTTGGCTCAGTTGGCTGCCCTTGCAGAGGACCCGAGTTCATTGTCTATCATCCATGTCCTGAGGCTCACAACCACTTGCAACTTCAGCTTTAGGGGATCCTCTTCAGGGCACTGGCACACATGTGTTTATGCTCATGCATGTGCACATGCACACACACATACGTCTAAAAAGAATTAAAAATAAAATGTTTAAAATCCCCAACAACATGACAGGCACTGTACAAACTCATCTAATCCCTATGAAAGAAAGATGTGCATTGGCATTCTCCTGATAAGACAAAAATCAATGAAGTGCAGAGAGATCCAGTAAAAGATTCAAGGGTATAAAGATGGGAAATGCTGGCTGAGGTTTAATCTTAGTTCACCTGGCTCCCATGCCATGGGTCTTTGTCATGAGGCCAGCTCCCATCTTCAAGTGCAATGACCAAAATGACCAACGCCCCTCTTTCTCTCTCTCTCTCTCTCTCTCTCTCTCTCTCTCTCTCTCTCTCTCTCTCTGTGTGTGTGTGTGTGTGTAAGGGTCAGAGATGAACACTAGTTGTGTCCTCCTCAATCTCTCTCTACTTTATGTATTGAGACAGGGTCTCTTGCTAAACCCAGATCTAGCCGGTTCAGCTAGTCAGCTGGCCCACTTGTCCAGGAATCTGAAATTTATTTGGGTGCTGAGGATATGAACTCTGGTCCTCTTGCTTGTGCTTCACCCGCTGAGCCATCTTCCCCGCTCCAACGCTGATGCTTTCAACAAAGAGCACACACTGGTTCAGCAGAGAATCCCCAATGCTCTCCACTGTAGAGATGTCTAAGGAACATGGTATTGGTACCATTAACTAATAAAGCCAGCGATCTCTTCCAGAAAATCTACCCACTAAGATTATGAGTTTGTAAGTGACACATTTTTATTTAATTACAGAGGCTCCAGAGAAGGAATGTAATTTCATGCTACGTCTCCTTGGCTCACTTATTACTTTAAAGTAACTTTGTCACTGAAAGTATTTAAAAGAGAAATTGCTGTAGGGAATCTAAGATTCTTGGATGGTTTGTGTCTAAATAAAGGGTGACACCACAAGGGGCAGATAAAGACACATTATTAAAACATCTATAATTAAAGTACAAAGTCTTTCCGCATGACTATGTAAAGTGAGACGTGTTAGTTACTAGTGAGTATAATCTAAGATTAGGTTGGGAAGATGGGCAAGTTAAGTGTTCAGCCAAATAGCGAACTGTGTATTGTTTTCTAAAGATAAGGTTTATATTTGATGAAAGGTGAAGTTTATTTTCTGTTCAATTTAAAAGTTGAGATTACTGTTTCTCAATCACTTTTTATTATACATTTATGCATATGGGGAGGAGGGTGGTACTTGTGTGGTCAGAGGACAGCTGTGGGTATCAGTTCTCTCCTTCCTCCACGTGGGTCCCAGCTTATCAGACTCAGGGTTAAGTGACTTTACCCACTTAGCCATCTTGCTGGCCTTGGGATCACCCTTGTATAAGAATTTGTATTCCTTCTCTTCCTTCGTTCCCTTCTTTTTTCACCTTTAATTAAGTTTTAAAAGACCTTTGTTTGTGTGCATGTGAGCCAGAGAACAACCTTGGGTGTCATTCCCCAGGTACTGTCTACCTTGTTTTTCAGACGGGGTCCCTAACTGGCCCAAAGCTTACCAAGCTGGCTAAGTTAGCTGGCCAGGGAGCCCCAGGAATCCACTTATCCTCCTCCCCCCAGAGCTGGGATTACACATGTTCACAATAAAATGTCTTATTTCCTAATGAGAATAAGGGTCTATAAGGTCTTGCTGTGTAGCATAAGTCTGCAGAGGGGCATGAAGGAATAAGTGGTTGATAATATCCCAGAATCCTGCTTGTTTCCCACACTGGTCACAAGGGCATGTATTCAGACTCTGCTGGGAGTCACCATCAGGCTCAGGGCCCCATTGGTACCTCCAACTGTCCATGAACCTGTCAGGTAGCCACAGCCTATCAACCGAGATCTCCTGGCATCTGGTGAGTATGAGGACCTGGCCCTCCACCACCCTTTCACACTATGCTGACCCCAACCTGTAAAGGCACCCATTCTTCTCTTGTACGACTCACCCCCCAGTGGAAGGAACAATTTCTCTGGAAGGCTCCGCAGTTCCAACATTCTTCTGACTGTTTCTTTGGTTGAGGCTCGGGTGGGGAAGAGGCCTGTAGGATATACAGCTCATCACTGCCAGGAGGCTCAGCTGGCTCTGGGTCCTGCAGCAATCCATTTGCATGGCAAGGGCCACACTTCTGCCTCTTCCTATTAAATCTGGACTTAATTGGCAAAGCAAGTGGATGGAGCATCTCTGCCATGGCAGGCAGCTTGCCATCCCAGCAGGTGGACAGTGTGCACATGTGCCAGAGAGGAAGAGATCTGAGGATTAGGTCCAGACACCTGTCAGTGGACATCGGCATAGCCCCTGGGACTGAATCTTGTCTATTCATAATAGTCTGGGCCGGGAAGGCTGCTGGCCACAAGCTGTTCCAGCCCTCATCACCTCCTCCAGGCAGCTGTTACTGCTGGCACCTGGTGACGTTTTTTGGTTGTGTTTGACCTTTACCTCTTTGCTTACTAATGCGCTGTTGGCCACAAGCATCTCCTCTTGAGGGGGCTGTCAGGATCAAACACTTGCAAACCACTTGCCATTTTCTCTGTAGTTGAAGAATTCTAGGTCTTAGTGAATTGCCCAGCAAGCCGTGGCTTGGATAACACCACCCTTTAAACACTGCTGCCTTTTCCTTCTCAGACACCTATGCTGAGGGGAGTTGTACTTGAGTGGAGGATGAGGTGGGCTCAGCATGGCCAAGGCAGGTGGTCTTCCATTGCAGGACCCTGTCTGTTAGGTGCGTATATGCAAGTGATTGAATGTTGTACCCTTTTCAAAATTTATATGTTCAGGCTGAGGAGGTAGCTTAATTGACGAGTGCACTTGTCTTATTACAAGCATGAGAACCTGAGTTCCACCTGTAGAACCTATGAAAAGCTAAAATCAACCAACCAACCGTCCTGTGGTGGCATGTCTTTATAATCCCAGAGCTGGAGAAGCAGAGCAAGGTGATCTTTGGGGCTTGTTGGCCAACCAGCCTAGCCTACTTGGTGTTTTCCAGGCCTTGAGAAACACCACCACCTCATAAAGATAAGATGGACAGCACCTGGGGATGATGACTGAGGTTGTCATCTGGTCTCTATTCATACACACATACCCACACACACATGAGCACCCGTGTGCATATGAACACACACACACAGTGGGAGAGAGAGAGGAACGGGGAGAGTTCATTTACGGATATCTGATCTTCAAAGTGATGGTTTTACAAGATAGAGACTTTGGTAAGTGAGCAGTCAAGAGACAGAGCCCCTGTGAGTGGGAGATCCCAGGAAGCTACCTTGCTCTCTCTACCACATGGGTACCCAAAGACAAAGTGGCCATCCTTGAATCAGGACCCAGCCTTCACCAGAAACTAAGACTTCTGGTGCCTTATCTTGGTAATTTCAGCTTCCAGTACTATGAAAACTAGGTTTCTGTTGCTTTACGTTATCTTGTTTACACACCTGAAGATACTAAGAGAGTGTTCTTGGGATGCAGTCATAGCATCAGTCCCTACTTGTATGTACCCTTAGGAACTGCTTCCATTGAGATGGAGTCTGTGTTTACTGAAGGGAATTTCTCATAGTTATCTCTGTTCTTCAGTGTAAGAAGATCTGTGATGGCATCTTTTTGAATCTGAGCACTAAGTCTTTGCTTTATTTTACCCTCAAACAACTGTTAAAGTGTTCTGTCACAGACTAGGCAAGTTGAATAATTCATACCTCTCATCCCTTCTCATTTTGACTGCCAAGAAATACAATGTTAAATTGGCAGGGTGATTATTATGACATTAATCAATAGCCAGTTGTTTCCCTGGTATTGTATATCATTCTTCTAATTGGTTTTCAAAAAATATCATATTTATATGATAAATTACTAAGTTTGCATGTTTAGTAAGTTATCACAAATTCTCAGTGTTTGTATGTTTTGTGGAACTTAAGATTGGTCACAATTCCCTTCTGAATTTGTAGAATATATAAATATTGACATATGAAGCAGGTTTTTGTGTGTATGTGTTGGTGTGTATGCACAGGTGTGTGTGTGCATGTGGAGGCCAGCGGTCAAACTCCAATGCCTACCTGAGTCATTATCCACCTCCATTTCAGAGACAAGGTTTCTCATTGGCCTTTGGGTTGCAGATCTGGCTGGTCAGAGAGCATCCTGTCTCCACCTCCCCAGTGCTGGGCTGGGATTATAAGTGCAGGCCACCCTGTGAATTGTTTTTACAAGGGTTCTGGCAGAATGAGCTAGAGTCTTCGTGCTCCTATGGAAAGCACCTTAATCAAGAGCCATCTCCCCAGCCCACCAGTCTCTTTTCAAGGCTTGTGGGCAATAAAAGACCACTGTTTGTCTATTGTTGCTGTGATGAAGTTGGTGACCAAAACTAACTTGGGGAGGAGGTTTGACTGACATGTTCCTGGTCACCATCTGTCTTAGTTTCAGTTTTTGTTGTTGTGATGAAACACTGTAGTTATATCAGAGTCCACACTAGCTGCAACAGGCAGACTTGTCCATGAAGCAGGAAATTTGAAAGACTGTTTCTGCTGTATTGACGGTTTGTCAATTGTTTTCTTTTGTTTCCTGCAGACTATTTCATGAGGCAGTCTCACCTTTAGGAAAGTTCTCAGCATTTTTCTGTGGGTTCTGTATGTCCAGTTTATACAGTGCACTGTCAAGCAGTCCGTGAAAGAGCAGTTTCTTGCCCAAATGGCTAGCCTTGTCACATTGAAGACAAATTCCATGACAAATTTCTTCAGTGCCCATCAACCTCTCTGAAATATCTGGTACTGTCAGAGGCAGACATGTCTCACTGTTGGGAAAGTCTAAGTTCTTAAAACATTTTTAATGCCATCTTCCATACATCTGTGAAGTACTGAAGCTTATCTAACTGAAATATATCACTTTATATCTAGAAAACCTAACTAATGTAATTAAAAGTTTGATTATTATAGATGACT
>JAQHUG010000125.1:2144459-2168929 GCA_028555095.1 Dicrostonyx torquatus
TGTTTGAGACAGTGTTTCCTACATACCCTAGGCTGGTCTTGAACTCACTGTGTGGCTCAGCTGGCATAGAACTCACTCCTTCTACCAGGAGTTCTGGACTCTGGGGATTATCAGTTAAGTGTCAACATTAGTAGGGTGAATACTGTTATCCTCTTTCAAAGTCAGTGAAATGGTTACCTTTTGATTATAACAACAGCAAAGAGAGGACTTAAAATACATGTTTAGTCTGACACATGGGTACCTGGGCAGGTGGCCCTTTTTGAGAATGAACTCAGTCTGCTACATGACCTACCTAATGTATGTTTGATGTTTGGGGTGTGGGATGAGAGGGAGAAGAATCAGGCATGTATAAGAGTTTCACTCTGAGCTACTGGTTGGCAAGGATGAAAGTGAGACAGCCAGAGATCAGATGGGATCCAGGGTGACTGGGGGTGGGGGTTAGAGATGTGACTCTGGAGACGCTCCTTATGAATGGCACATGAAGCCACACAGCAAGCAGAGGTTGTGTTCCACTCTGCCTCTTTTGAGAAATGTTTTCTCTTAACATATATTAATTGTATACAATGATGGGTTTCACTATGACATTTAATACATGTTTATAAAGTATTTTGATCATAGCTATCCCCTTTTCCCCATTCTTATCCCCCCCACTGATTCTTTCTCCTTTCCCAACTTGTTTAAATGTTTGTTGGGAGGAGGAGAAGAAAGAGAACAGTGGGTTTATTTAACATCTCTTAGAGGATCATGGGTGCATGATTCTATACAGGAGTACAGGTGACTTAACAGTGACCAATAAGTGACCAATAAAAAAAATGGGTCTTCCTCTCCAGCAACCATTAGCTGCCTATAGACATCCTCCCAAGAGGGGGTAGAGCCTGGAGTTCCTTCTCCCATCCATTACATTCTTTCATAATTAGGGCTAACTTGTCACATGACAAAACCCTTTTCTCTATCCAAGAGGGTGAGGTGCGCTGTTATCTTCACCGAGCAGATGACATTCACAGGGTTATGTGTGAGCCATGTTTGCCTTTATGTCTTTTCTCCCTGCTTTGCCTTGCTAACCTGTTGGCAGAGAATACAGGAAGGCCAGAATCAATCTTTGCTTTATTTTCCTCACAAGGACGCTTGTCCCATACATCTGCATTGGGAAAAGGATAAAGAAGAAAATGTCTACATGCTTCTGGGCTTAAACTGCACCACACTTCTTTGTCTCAGTCACACCAGAGGAATGGCAGCCCATCAATCCCAGAGAAATGCCTATCTTCCAGGAAGTTGACTTGGATTTGTCTGTTTCCCCAATAGCAGATGTGTAAGTGTTATCTTTTGGATGTTGAATGTCCCCTAAAGATCATGTGCTAATGTTAAAGTTTTGGCTTCCAGGGTTATGTATACGGAAGTGAAGTGAAGTGGTGTAGACTTTAGAAAGAGGCTCGTATTTACTACATGGGGGATGCTCTTGAAGGGGATTGCAGAAGACTGTTCTCTCTCTCTCTCTCTCTCTCTCTCTCTCTCTCTCTCTTTCTCTGTATATGTGTATCTGTGTGCATGTATTACATATTGGTTGTATTAGGTACTTTTCTCATTGTAATGACAAAAAGAAAGTTAAAAGAGAAAGAATTTATTTAGGTTTGCAATTCAAGGATAGTGTCCATCAAGGTCGGGAAGGCACAGTGATAGGAGCAGGAGACAGTTGCTCATATGACACCCACAGTCGAGAAGCAGAGAGAAACAGGAGCTAGGACTCTGTTTTAAAACCTCAAGCCCTCCTCTAGTAACTCACTTTCAGAGGCTCCACCTCCTAATGGTTCCACAGCCTTCTCAAACAGTGCCACCAGCTGTAGACTAAGTGTTAAAACCCATGAGCTCATGGGGGGCATTTCACATTCACCCCACAATTCTGGTCATGATAGGAGTAGTTGGCTCTCCTACATATTCTCCACCGCTGTACTTACCAGAAGCACCAAGCTACACACCTGCCTAGTCATGGACTAGACCTCCAACCTTTGTAAGTTGATTAGCTTGGGTTTTTCATTTTAGTGATGACTTGGGTAGTAAGAATCTCAGGAGTCACTCACTTAGAGCTTATTGTGGAGCCAGGGGATATGGGTCAAAGAGAAACATCCTCAGCTGGGGGCAGTAGAGGGCAAAGATGCAGATAAGATGTGGCCAGCTGGCTTCCTGCCCCTGCTGTCTGTCACCCACCTTTCCTGTCATGATGTGCTCTATCCCCCTGGACCCATAAGCCTCAAACTCCCTCTCTTCCCTAAACTGATTTTGATCATAGGGTTGGTTACAGCATCAGGAAATAGTCAACTATTACTCACTGAGGTGTTTCTGACCACCCCAAAAAGAGAACATGAACTTATGCTGTGCCCCTATGTGTACTGCATAACCCCCAGAGATTGGGGCAGACTTCTGACTGATTCTCCTCCTACCCTGGGAACCCAAAGCACTAGGAGACTCTCTGGGTCTGCCATGGTCACAAGAAGCTGGGCCCATAGTGTCTTCTTGGTGGATGTCCCAGGTGGATGGGACATCCCGCAAACTTTCTTGAGGACCCTTCAGTATTATATCCACCACATTTCATTTCCCAGACTTTAGGATTCTTAGAGTTATCAGGGAATGAAAATTATTTTGACTAAAAATTAAGGTTACAATTAAAAGACAAATCAAATAAGGATCCTCCAATTTGCAAGAGGGCAGTGCCAAACTCTTTTCTATCACAGTTTCTTTACATGAGTGAGTGGGTGTGTGCTTGTGTGCATATGGGTTTGCATATACATGTGTGCATGTGTGGGTAGATCCCAGAGGACCTCCTCTGGTGTTGTTTCCCAGTAGCTATCCATCTTTGTGAGGCAAGGTCTCTCATTTCTGGATCTTGCCAGTAGCCTGGGTAGGTAGAGAGGAACCCAAGGAGCTTGCTTCTTCCTCAAACTGAGATTACATGTATGTGTTGGTAAACTAGCTTTTATTTTGAAATGTGGGTCCTGGGGATGGAACTCAGGTCTTGTCCTGGATCTTGCAAGACAAATACTTCACAGGATGAGCCACCTCCCTAACTCTGTCATAAATGAGTTCTGAAGGTCTGTGACCCTCCCTTGCCCATGCAATGGAGACTGTTGTGGTTGGAAGGTGAATGTCCCCATGGGCTCAATGAACACTTGGATGGACTTAGCTGGTGTATCACTTCAGAGAGTTGGACAACTTCAGTAGGAGGAGCTTCATTGGAGAAGATAGGTCACCAGGGCAGATGCTGTAGCCTGGTCCCACTTCCTCTTTGTTTTCTGCTTCCTGAGTGTGATGCAATGTGACCAGCAGCCCAGCACTCCTGCTGCCAAGCTTTCTGTACCATGATGGGCTGTCCCTTCTTCCTGGAGTTATTTCCTGTCCCGTATAAGGTCACAGCAGCAAGAAAACTAATTCATACTTTTTAAAAAAAATGTTTAAATCCAGGCCACCAGAAGGCAATATTCTTTGCTCTCTATCTGTGCTATCCAATCTGGCAGCCATCTGCTGCCACACAGAATGTGGCTTGTCAGGACTAAGATTTATTTTCTTCTATTTTTTGAGACAAGGTCTTGTTACATAACCCAGGCTTGCCTTGAACTTGTTGTCCCTCAGCCTTAGCCTCCTGAGTGCTAGGATTGGAGGTGTGTACAATCTCATCTGATTTTAGATGTTCTATTATTGTGAAATATACACACATTTCAAATGCTTAGTATGGGGAAATACATAAAATATCTGAGTAACTTTTTATATTTACAAGATGTTAAAATGATTGCTTTGGGAAGACATTAGGTTAGAATATATATTAAAGTTCGTTTTGCCAATTTCCTTTTAGTTTTTATAATGTGGCTACTAGGAAATTTAAAATTATACATAGTAGTGATTTTAATGTAATGTATGATTTTCATTATATTGGAGCTGTGCAGTTCTAATATCTGGAAGAGCAGAGGAAGGAGGCAGGGCTTTTGGGCCCTTTCTGTTTACAAGACACTAAGTCTTTAGATCCATCTTTCGGTATTGCCTCAGGACAGACAGGGAGCAAAGACCTTCTGGAAATCCTTGACGTGATCAAAGGCTCTGGGAAGTAGCCATGTTGTGCTTGGGGCTCTCATGTCCTTTGCTAACTGAGGAGTCTCTTTTCCTTGTGTGTGCTGCCCACTGTCAACTCATGCTGTTGGTGTTCATGTGTAATGATGTCAACTTCTTTTTCACTTACCCTGTGCTCTTTCTGTCTTGCTCTAGGTGGTGAGATAGTCTACTTTGTTCAACTTCTATTCCATGGTGAAGTGGGGCTCTTTCTCTGTCCCGGCATCTCTGGGTCTAAAAATGAGCCCAAGAGACTCATCCAGATGTACTCACCAGGTAACAAGTCCACTTTAGTGGTTGCTGTTCAGGCTCCACCACTCATCCTGGCTTTTCCTCCCATGTGCCAACCACAGTCATGACTCTGTCTACCATAGGTCTGCCTTCTACCTGTGGTTCTCACAACTACTTTTGGCAGTCACCCTGCTTCTGCGTTATATGCACTCTGTCCTTTGTATTACAGTATGACTCTGGTTGTGGGTTGCAATTCATCCACAGGTCTGCTAGACCTCCAGGGATGAGTGGGACAATAGAGAATTACATACTAGAGTCTACATGTATAATTTCTCAGAGAACAGGTTATTATTTATTTTTTAAAGATTTAAAAAGTTAATTTTAATTATGTATATATCTGAGTATAGGCTATGCACACGTGAGTGCAGTGCTCCTGGAGACCAGAAGAGGGCACTGGATACCTTCAAGCTGGAGTGGTTTTGAGACATCAGCTGTGGGCATCGGGAAGGGAACTTGGGTCTTCTGCAAGAGCAATGCTCTCTGCTAACCACTGGGCTGTTTCTTCAGCCCCAGAGTACGTTCTGTTGCTTCCCAAGTGTGACTGGATTCTAGAGACCTAGTGTTTCCTGAAGTTTGAGGCACTGTAGCTGCATAGTTCTCCCTGTCCCTAGTCCTTAGTGAATGATTTCAATCACTCACAGGCAAGCGAGGTCTGAAATATCACATGGGGAATCCCAGAAATAAAGAGCTAAGTTTTAAATAGAGCGTGATTCTGAATGGTGTGGCGAACTCGTGTGATCATCTTCTACCTGGAAGGACACGAATCCCCCTTTTGCCTGTTGTCGTCCCACTATACACTGCACAGACACAAAGGCAGCAGGGCAAGGGCTCAGGGTTGCAACCGTGAGCAGATAGAAAGCTCTCCTCCTTGTAAATCTGTCTCAGTGCTTATGCCAAGTAATATAGAGGGTTTGGTACCGGTTGCCTCTTGTTTCTTAGGGATGCAAGTCTTTAAGTGTGTCCTCCATGGAAATGGGGATGGAAACTAATGTATCTGACTAGTTTTTTGAGGACTGCCACCTTATCTTGGGTTGGTAATTTCAGATAATGTGTGCTACAGCCTTTCTCTTAAAGAAGTCAAGACCAGTGTTAGTAGCTTTGGACTGTACTTGATTGCCAGTCACTGAGGTCATGAAATGTATCACCCAGACTAGAGAAGATCATGGCACGTACACGTTTTGTTGAACAGTAGAAATATGCATACAATTTCAAAGGCATGTGTGCTTTCGGTTATATTTGTGCATATGATGTAATTGTGCATACATGGCACATGCATATGTGTGTCATTTATGCCTGTGTATGAAAGTGTGTGTGATAGTCACATGTGCAGAAGCCAGAGGAGGACACTGGGTACTCTGTTCTATTACTCTCTTCTTTATTTCCTTGAGTCAGGGTCCCTCACTAAACCTAGAGCTAGGCTGGCATCCAGTAAGTCCTGGGATCATTCTGGCTCCTACTTTGATGGTGCTAGGTTACAGTCATAGGCAGACACACTGTGCTTTTTATGAGTGTTGGGGATTTGAACTTAGGTCTTTATAATTCTTCAGTAAATACCCAGGGAGATGTCTCCTCAATCTCATATGATGCAACTCTGATGTTATTATTTTTCATGTATTTTTACTTATTGAGCATTTCATACCTATATTCAATGTATTTTGCTCATCTCCACTCTTCCCTTCCTTCTTCCCAACTCCTCCCAGAGTCCCTCATCACACACGTTTTCAGCTTCATAACTTCTTTTGTATTTTTCATAATCCACTAAGTCCAATTAGTGCTGCCCATCTGTGCATGTGTGTTGACCCTAATACTGGACCACTAGAGCAATTACTAGAGGCCACATCCTTAAGGACCCCCCTCTCCTAGAAGCCATCAACTGGCCATAGCTCCCTGGCTAGAGGTGAAGACATGAGCCCCTCCCATAGCCGTCCTGAAATTTGTTTGGCTTGATCTCCTGTAAAAATCCACAGCAGCTGTTGGTTTATGTCTGCAGTGGTCCTGCAATGTCCAGACGACACTTTTGAAATTGTCTTCTCCAACCTCTGGCTCTTCCATGCCTTCCAACCACTTCTTTTGTGATGGTCCCTGAGTCTTAAGAAGGCATTGTGTGATATAGATGTTTCATTTAGGGCTGAGCCCTCCATGGCCAATTATTCTCTCCACTTGAACTAGTTGAGAGTCTAAAGATCCCAAAGTGCAGTTATTAGATGCCCTAGTTGGTATTATGGAGTTTGAAAACGACAGATTCTGAAGAGATTCTACAGCCTGTGCCCTGACTATTGGAAGTTTAGTTCACCACTGAAGTGGGTCAGGGGAGAGTGCCTGGAAGACTGACAACAGCCACATTGCTGTGGAGTCTTGAGGGAAGGCTTCCTTATCATTTTTGGGAGAAACCTCATCTCTAAAACAGTCACTGGCTCCACTACTTGCTTCCTGAGCCCACAGCTTCCTGTGGATGCATGATACCAGTGAACTATGTAGTGTTGGGCGGGGGGAGAATTCCCAGTATTCTTTGCTTCATTGTTGGTGCCTTTCTTTCCTACTTTAAGTCTTTTGCCTCTTGTGGTTTCTGCCTGAGGCTTGCCCACAAAGTATAATGGAAGCCTGCTGCCTTTGCTGAATTATTCGTGTGTCATGGCCCTCCCCAAAGTAGGAAAGAGCTCCTGGGACCCTGGCAACAGAGGAGAGGGAACAGAGGAAAGAGAGGCAGAGAGTGCTAGAAGCAATCTTTTCTTTCTTGTTCATTTTTCTGTGTATAAGCACAGGAATGTGTTCAGCATGCTCCCTTTGTTGCGGGAATAAGGATAAGTGGATTTAATTTCTATTTTGGGACATTGCCTTGCCTCTGTTCCTTTTGTCTGTATCCCTTGATCATTTAAAACAGCTTGGCAGTGCTGTGTTTCACAGTGAAGTGAGAAAAGAATGCTAATTTATGAATAGTGAAGTTCTAGTTTAAAGAAAATAGATAGCTGCTTTTCAGTTCGTGTGTGTGTGTGTGTGTGTGTGTGCGCACACACACACACACACACACTTATGCATGTGGGCATGTACATTCTATGTTTCTTGTGCAGAGTTCACAGAATAACTTTGAGTGTCAGGCCTCACCTTCTACTTGTCTGAGTCAGGTTTTTCTTTTCTTCTTTGGTCTGCACACACTAAGTAGTTACTCTGAAAATTCCAGGTTTCCCCTATTTTCCCCTTCTGGAAATAAATCCCAATACACTACTGGATATTACATGAGCTCTGAAGAGTCTAATTTAGGTCCTCATGTTTCTATAACAAACAGTTTTACCCTCTGATCCGTCTCCCCCTGCCTCAGTTTTCTGCTCCAAGTATGGGGATGGAGAGGGGCTCCAGACACACGAACAGATATGAGTATAAGGAGCTGTGTCCGCTCCAGGTTTCCTCCATGGATTTTTGCCAGGAAGGGACCAAGGACCATTGATCTGCCCAACTCTGACCTATGAGCAAGCATTTTGCATGTGGAATCATTTTAGTTTTCACTTGTCTTCCACCAGGAAGAAAAAAGTAAAGGGTGGCAGGGAGTCACAGTCTCCTCCCAATGGGACTGGCTCTTCCCAGGGCCTCATTTCTCTTCTGTGTGTCTGGTCTCGTGAGTTAAATAGCAATGATGCACATGTAGACATGATCTGTGAGTGCAATTTATTTCTGTATTTATGCTTTTCTTTTTCGGAGTATCTGCTGGAGTGGATCCGCCAGAATAATAACAGATACTGAATACAAGAGTCCCCTCCGAGAGAACACACACACCCGCAGAGACGGTGCTGGAGAAACAGTTTTTCCTTGCCCCCCTCAGCCCAGAGTTAGCAGACATTTGCTAAGAGATTTCAAATTCTGGAGGTAAAAGGAACTGATGATTGATTAGAAGTAGCCACCAAGCATTAAATGCACAGGATGCTGTTCTAGGCATGTCATAATCATTTAGCACACTCACTTTCACACCCACTGCACAGATCGAGGAGAGCTTGGCTCCTAAGTAAGCCCTCAACTTTCCCCATTCATGAACACTCGTGTCAATAGCTTTCTTTTCTATGGTAGTTGATGCTACTTCTCTTTTAAATTTTAAACTGTTTTTATTCCTTGTAATTTTATATATGAATAGATTGTATTTAAGTCATACCTACCCACCATTTCCTCTAGGCACCATCTACTCTATCTCCCAACTTCAACTGTGTCTAATTAATGCTGCTTGCTCATCTGTGAATGGGCATAAGGCACAGTTAACTGGAGAATGGGCAGCCTACCAGGGTTCTCCATGCACAAGACCAAAGCAGTCGACACTCCAGTATGGAGAGAGAAGGGGTCAGCAGGCCCCACACCTGTCTGATATGCTGCTCCTCTTGCTCCGGTGATGTCTCCATGACAGCTGGTCAGTCAACAGTGGCTTCCTTTTCCTCAGTGCAGAGCGTTCCGGAGTAGTGGGCACGAGTGGGAAGGATGGCTGGTAGTGTTCAGGTGCACAGGGGATGCAGAAATGCATAGCTTCTTAGACAAATGATCAGAGCTTTCCAGGGGCTCCCACTCAATGCACGCTGAGTGCCTTGGGCATGTCTGCGTGAAGTGTCATCCCTAGACTTATCTTCCTCTTATCCCAAGTCCATGCTCTTCTTTTTTTTTTCTGTACATTTCTTGGGATGCTTTATCTCTTGGGAACAGGACGGTATTTTTTTTTGTAATTTCACAGACAATTTAGAGGAAGATACAGAGCTTTCCCATATGGCCTTTGCCTCGCCACATGCACAGCCTCTCAGCTGGTTATCTGTTTTCCACCAAGCTGTGACTGTGGTGTCATTTCTGTTGCTGTGGTGAAATACTCTGAGAAAAAGCAACTGGAGAAAGGAGGTCCATCACTAAAGAGAAACCCAGACAGGAACTCAAAACAGCTGGTCACATCACACACACACACACACACGCACGCACGCACGCACGCACACACACACAGACAGAGAGAGAGAGAGAGAGAGAGAGAGAGAGAGAGAGAGAGAGAGAGAGGAGAGATTGGTGTCCATGCCGGCATGTTTTCTAACTTTCTTCATTCTTACATTGTTCACCATTACACACCACCCTAGTAATGGCACTGCCCATGGTGTTCTGGGTCTTCTTACAACAATTAACAACCAGAAAATACCCGACAGTTAGTGCATACAGGCCAACTAGATTTAGAGAGTGATTCTGGGTTGTGTCAAATTGAAAATCAAAACTAAGTAGCACACATGGGGTACAGGGTTAGTTCCTGGAAGCTGCTCAATACATGCAGACTCCTACTGCATCTTTGGAATTTTGTTGGGAAGTACGTCCATTTCAAAATAATTTTTATCCGTATACTCTACAGGCAGGTACACTTTTACATCTGAAGAATGAAAGCCAGAGACACGAACACACTGGGTAGGATGATGTGGATGGAAAGACTGAAATCCAGATGTTCTTAAGGCTTGCTCTTGTCACTCTGCCAAACCTCCTATAGGGTCCCAGGCATTTTACCGGACATCAGGGAAAAGCAACGTTGAGTAGGATATGGAACTTTTCTTCACAAAGCTCATGGATCATGGGGTGTTGGTGGGGACACACAGATGTTTATAGGTTGTTAGGAAACTGTGGAAGTTCAAAGACAGGTGTGCTGAGGATGGGATGTGACCCAGAGAGGATGGACCATCTATGGCTCTCTGATCTCTATGGAACCAACACCAAAGGTCTGGGATTGGAACCTCAGGGCAGCTCCAGGGAAATCCTTCAGTGGTAGAAGCATGTCTCTGGGGTTACAGGGGAAGTTATCAGAAGTCACGTGGGAAGATTTGTACCTTATTGAAAAAGACATGTCTCTGTGTGGTTTCCATCCATTTGCTGCATCTGTGAGACAAGTTGTCTTTTTAATGGGGGAGCGGAGCCCATTTCTGTGCCACCTGTCAGTGTTTAGCATGCCACTGAGGCTTATTACTGCTGCCATCTGCTGCCAAGGAGAAGTGTTCATGTTCTGGGTGGCTCTTAAAACTCATTAGCGGGAAGGAGGCAGGGCTGAGGATCCTAGTGGGAACTAACACAATAAAAGTTTTCATTCTCTTCCTCTGTATTCTGGAGGGTTCATCCTCTGTACCCCAGCTGCCTTCTGCTAGCCTCACTGGTGAGTGTGTGTGTGTGTGTGTGTGTGTGTGTGTGTGTGTGTATGCCAGAGGTCAATCTCATATGTAATTCTTTAGGAGTCATACACCTTGTGTTTTTGAAGGTCTTTTGTTGGATCCTAGAACTCTCCAATTAGGCTTGGCTGCTTGATCACTAAGATCTAAGGACTCATCTGTCTCCACCTCCCTTTGCCTGGGTTTATAGGCACATCTGCTCATGGCTGCTTTAAGTAGGTGCTGGAGACTGAACTCAGATCATCTTGTTTGCACATCACTGGCTGCCCGGTCTCCCTAAGCCCTCTTCATCCTCTCCTTTGTCCCAGGTTTTTTTCCACCGTGGATTCTGTGTCTACAGCATCACAGGGCATAGTTAGCCACAGTTAGCAGTTTGGCCACATATCCACTTTTATTTCCTGCACCAAGTAGTGGGCATATACTGTCATTTAAGGAGACATCAAAACCTCCAAATATTGGACTGTTGAAATGAATGGCTTTAGATTGGTAAGATACCTCAGTAAATAAAAATGCTTTGCTGCATAAGTTTGACATCTTTGGTTTGACCCTGGAATTTATGCTAAAAACAACCAATCATCCAGCTAGCCAGCCAGCCAGACAACCAACCCACCAACAAATCAACCAACCAACCCACCAACAAACCAATCAGCCAGTCAGCTAACCAACCAACCAACTAACCCACCCAGCAACAAATCAACAAACACACCAACCCAACAACAAACCAATCAACCAACCAGCCCACCAACAAATCAATCAACCAACCAACTCACCAACAAACCAATCAGCCAACCAGACGTGGTGGTGCTTTTCTGAAATCCTAGTGCTCTCATAGTGAGATGGTGTGGAGAAAGGAGAACCTGGGACCTTGGTGGCTAGCTAGCATAGGTGTATTCATGTAGCAGAAACAACAACAAAAGAGTCCCTGTCTCGACAAGGTGGAAGGAGACAGCTGGCTCCAAAAGTTGTTCTCAGATTTTCATAGCTTACCATGAAATATGTGTGCCTGTATATATTTACACATGTGTATTATGCACACATATCCATTCATTATGAAATAATCATATAAAAAGATGTCTTAAGTCTAATTTAGTTAAACTTATTTACTTACACTAATCTTCCTTAGGTACCATTGAGGTCAACAGAAATAAACAAGGCATGGCTGCTGCTTTGAGGGTCTCATGAGTTGTCTGTACATGTTCATTGCATGTATGAGGTGCTGATTACAAGTGAAGTGAGCCATATCCTATGTAGTAGCTCACAGAGGGGAAATGAATGAATGCTTTTTCTAAGTTTGGAGCAAAGCAGGTGTACATGAAGGTTCGTCTTCATTCCCAGCTCCATAAGCTTTAAAATCACTGTGGAAGCAAACCTCTGGTATGTCTGTGAGGAAGTTTCTAGATTAGGCTAATTAAAGTGGTAAAGCCCACTAAGTGTGGACACCACTATTCCATAGGCTGGTGTCCTAGACTGAATCAAAAAGAGAAATCTAGGATTCATCTTTCTGTTTCTTAACTAAGGATATACTACATTAAGATGCCTCTGGCTCCTGACAACATGCCTTTCCTACCTTGGACTGTAAGCCAAGTAAACCCTTCCTTTCATAAGTGGATTTTGTCAGGTATTTTACTGAATTGAGCATGTGATTAGATTTGCATTTAGGAAGAAATTCAGGATTGTCTGATCCTGAAAACCAAAGGAAGGAAGAAAGGCCAGAATCCAGTCTATGGAGAGATCCCCTATGGTGAAAGCAACCATGGATTATCATCAAAGAAGCCAGCGAAGGCTGGTTAAGTGGAATGATGGGTGTCAGACTCAGATCACAGGTCCTGAGAACTGACCTGAGGTAAAGAAATGACACTCCTTCTTCACTGAAAAGTGTGTGGGGTGAGGTTCAGTGTGGCTAGGCAGGCTCAGCTGGGTGTGGGAAGGTGCTTTGAGCCAGAGCTGGGTCATGAACAGCCTAAGAAAAAGGAGAAACGAGAGCAAGAGCTTGTGTGGGTGAGACCCAAAGAGCAGATGCAGTGAGAGTTGTGTGAGCCCCCATCCCGTGTGGGAGGAAAGGAGGACGAGATGGATGGGCTCCGCTGCAGCAGGGTGTGTGGGTTTGCTTGTGGGTATTTCTTGTCTAGTAGCATCTGTTTTCTCTCAGATGTAGGAGGCAGGATCATCTGAGGAGGGAGGACTGTGGTTGTGGCAGAGACAGAGCGAGAGAAAAGTAACACTTTGGGAAAAAACTAACACAGAATGATGGTCTGGAATTACTTGGCGGAGGTGGGCTCCCTTGAAGGTGTGTATCAGAACATATCAGGTGCCTGGGTTGTCATTTTCTGCTTGGACAGAGGAAAGAAAAAGGCACCAGGCTGAACTTTCCTAGGCTTGAGTTTCATCTGAATGGTGCAAAGAGAAAGCAAAAGATGGCTCAGAGAGCTTAAGGTCCGGACAAAGATATTGTTAAAAATCCTGAACCCTAAAGTCTAAGTTGACTTAATTAATGAGGAAAGGAGACGGATGGTGGCCCCAAAGAGAGTGCAGTCTAGAACTCTCAGACTGAAAGAAGTTGGATGAACAAAAGGAAGAAGAAATAGACCATGGCTGGATGTTCTTACAATGCTGCTTCTAGAGAGAATGTTACAGGAGTGGGTTTTCTGAGGTTGGAGGGAGAGAAAAAAGTCAACTTTCCCCCCAGCAGCCATCTGTTGCCAATAGATCTTTGGCTATTGTATATGTATATGATATGGTGTATCTGTGCATGATGGATATGCACATGCATATACACATGTATATGTATATGATGGATATTATGTATGTGCTATATATGCATATGGTATATATGTATGTGTATGTAAGCTATGTGTTCAAAGCTGAGAGGTTTACAGTTGCCTGCTCTAGGGTTTTCCTTTTAAATTCTAGTAAGTGGTCCTTACGCTTAAAAACAAAAATAAATAACCAAGCAAAAAACCCCAAGGAAACAGTGGAGAGTAATTGAGGAAGATCCCCGACATTGGCCTCTGACCTCCACAAGCACACTCTCAGAATTACACACATGAACATGCATACAAATCACATACAAGAGAAGTCCATGTACTTTTTCCCTTTAGTACTACTGAATTTGATAACAAGTAGACTCTCTGGCCTGGGTCCCACTCTGCATTTCTCATTTTAAGAAAAATTAATTAATTAATTAATTAATTAATTTTATGCATGTGAATGTTTTGCCTGTATGTACATACGTGAACCAGGTGCATGCCTAAAATCCATATAAGTCAGAAGAGGGCATCAGATCCCAGGGATCGGGAGGTATGGATGACTGCGAGCCTCATGAGGGTGCTGGGAACTGAAGCTGAATCTTAGGTAAGAGCAGCCAGTGCCATCTCTCCAGCTCCCATAGTACTCTCCTTTCCCTGCATGGTTTGGTTTTGTTTTGGTTACCATTTCTTTATGAAACCTCTATGCTGGCCTACTTCACTCTGTGTTGTGTGTGTCAGTGTCATCTCTCTCCTTCCTGTAGTGTGTGTGTGTGTGTGTGTGTGTGTGTGAGAGAGAGAGAGAGAGAGAGAGAGAGAGGACAGAGACAGAGACAGAGACAGAGACAGAGACCACGCATGAGGAGGCTAGAGGATAGTTCAGGCTACTGTCCTCAAAGATAGGTTAAAGTCATAGAGCAACTATAACTAAGCTTGCTTTATTCAGAAGGAAGATCAGGTAGACCATATTCAGAATCCCGAGTTGATGGTCTTGAGACATTAAAATTGCTGTGGACAGAGGCCCTCAATATCCATCTTTGTTTTTTTCCTTTTAGCTTAGACCAAGTCTCACTATGAAGCCCAGGCTAGCCTGAAACTTTTTATATAGTTCAGATAAACCTTGAACTTGTGATTCATCTGCCTCAGACTTCTGAGTGTATGCCACAATGCCTGGTTCTCACCTGTTTTAGTACTGAGCACCGTGACAATGCTGGGCTAAATAGAGAAATATATAACTAATTTGCTGTCATCTCTGTCGATGCCCACAGCAGACAGCACTAACTGATGGCTGCGCTTTTCTCTATGAAGTTTGAATGATCTTATTTTTTTTATATTTCTTATGGTTTATTTAACTTTATTTTATGTGCATTGGTGTGAAGGTGTCAGATCCCCTGGAAATGGATTTTCAGACAGTTGTGAGCTGCCATGTGGGTGCTAGGAATTGAACCCGGGTCCTCTGGAAGGGCAGTCAGTGCTCTTAACCACCGAGCCATCTCTTCAGCCCCATGAATGATCTTAAACTTTTCAATAGAGTGTTCTTGAGAATCAGTGCTAATTGAGTCAGCTGACCTGTGAGGTAGAATCAGTCACCACCTCTGTTAGTTTCCCAGGTTGCTGTAATATATGATCATGTGACGGGTGACTTCCAAACAACAGAAGTTTATTCCCTTATGGTTGTGAAGAAATCTGAGCTCAGGGTATCTGCAGCAGTGGTTTGTTCTGGAGGCTCTGAAGGAAGGCTCTTCCCCTTTCTCCTGGCTTCAGGATCCTGTGGCAGCCCTTGGTTGTCTTTACTTTGTAGCTGAGTGACATTGGTCTCCATACCCATCCTTATGTGGATTGTTTCCTTCTGTGCTCTGTGTGTCATCCCTCCCACCCTCTCCTTTCCTCTCTCTTCCCCTCTCTGTGTTTCAGGTGCACATGCATGCTCGTGTGTGTGTGTGTGTGTGTGTGTGTGTGTGTGTGTGTGTGTGTGTGTGTAAGGCTGGAGTGTAATGTTGACTGTCACATGACTTCACATGCTTATTTTTTGACACTGAGTTTCTCATTGACCTGGAAACCAGATAGAGCTGGTTGGCCAGTGGGCCCTGGGGACCTGCCTGTTTCTGCCTTCTCACTTCTGGAACTGTAAGATGGGACCACAAGGCCAAGCTGTTTTTAAATGTGGATTTTGAGGCCCAAAATCAGGTATTCATGCTTGCAAGGTGAAAACATCCACTGAGCCATTTCTTGACTGCCCTCTCCTTTCTTTCATAAGGACACCAGCCATCAAATTCTAGGGTCACCTTAAATCTAGTTTGACTTTTTCTTGACATCTTTAATTAATTAATCTACAAAGACCTGTTTTCAATAAGGTCATATGTATAGATATTGACATTAGGATTTGAACACATCTTTTTGGGAGCCACTACTCTATCCACTATACACCACTATTAGGGAGCAGTTTGAACCCAGTCCCTGGCTCCTGGCTGTCTTTCCTGCTCATCAGAAGGTTTAGCTGAGATCATGAGGACATGTTGGTGATATTATAAGAGGAGACATGGGTGGGTTTGCCATCTCTCTCTACGTGCATGCGTGGAGAGGCCATGTGAGGACAGTGGAGGAAGTGAGGAGGGTCTCATCCTTCACTTACCTTTCTGGTAGCATTTCTAAGTACATGTTTTTTTAACTTATGCGGTTGACGACATTTCATAATGACACTCTGAGCTGGTGGAGCAGACTTCCACCCCCAGCCTCAACTAATTACTGGATAAATGGCAGCCATCTGTGACAAACTGTGCTAAAACTCAAGCTTTTCTTAGGAGTTTGGAATGGGACCAAGAGAGAGTCGGCATCTCCCCAGGCATCTTGAGGTTACACAGTAGACTTTGAGGCTCTTGGTGTCCACGTGGTGGGCAGCAGAAAGGGCAGGTGTTGGAGGAAGCACAGGGGTACAGATGCACTAAGAGAAAGGCAGCTAAGAGGCTGGTATGATCAGAGTCCAGAAGAAAGCCTCCCTGCCACCTCTAACCCTTCTGGGACTATTTTTCTTCCCTCTTGAACTCCACAGATTAAGATCTTAAATATTTTTCATTGCAAACCTCTATTCTTTTATCCTTATTAAGGCAGTGTGAGTTCATTTCTGGTGTTTGCAAACACACAACAAATCTCAAGTTTGCCGTCTTGGCTGTTTCCAGTATTTACCTTTAGGTACTTAGGGTTCTGTGAGAGGCCCAGAATCCCTTGGCTGTCCAGATGATGATGAGAAGCCAACAAATCATAGATACTTCCTTCTGAGGCTTCTCCTGCTGTTGAAGTAGCTCACAGAGCCAGTATGATGCCACAGACAACACCACGAGTGGGCTGGGAGAAATTCACACCACTAGAGGTTGACTTGGAGGTCCTTCAGGGATATGAATTCATCTCCTGTCACAGAAGAAAATGAAATTGTCTTTCCAGACTTGTTTTTTATAGGATATTATTAACTTTTTCTTAGTTTGCTCTTGTTTTGCCTGGAGCGGAAGTCTGTTGTGTTATCTGAGCCTCCTCCCGACTCAGAACACACTCTGATAGTTTCAGTCATTGCTCCCAACAATCACAATTGCTGTTGGTGAGGATTTATAGATGTCCTTACATTTCTAAATATCCTTTTATGCCTTTCCATTTCTATGGCAACCTAGATAGGCTGCTCAGCACACACAGATACCTCTCTGGGAAAAACCTGATAGAGGAAAAATCTGAATTACAGACGAGATAAGTAGGAGTGTGGCTATTCACATGGTTTTGTAGAGGATTCAGACAGCAGCGTCCCCTGGTGCCTCTGGTGTATTCCCTATTCTCTTTACAGACCATCAACACTGTCTTACACATAATAGGCTCTGAATGGAAATTCTGATGATTGATTGATGAGCCTCTTGGGATGGATAGAGCTGTGAAGCTAGGGTTATAGTTTGCTGCTGCCAATTGAGATAAATCATGGAGGAAGGGAAAACAACCATGAGCCGATAGCCACGGTCAGTAGGGAAATGGGACTCAATTTTCTTTTTTAAAAAAATGTGATTCACACAAAGTTTTTAGGAAGCTACTTGCTGCATAAACTAAACTATACATGAATTTTTCATGTAAATGTCCCCAAAGACACAAGAAAATTCTTCCTTGAACAAAGCACTGGGTAACCAAAGAAGGAAGTGCATCCCCATTCCACAGTCATGCTGGGAGCCAGTATTTTTGCAAAGAAGAATTAATTTTCTTTCTCTGTCTCTATCTCTGTTTGTCTGTTTCTCTGTGGGAAGTGTGTGCTCATAGGCATGCATGCAGGTGCACACGTGTGTTCAAATATATTCATGCCTGCTTGGAGGACAGAGGATGACAGCTGTCATTTCTCAGGGTCATTGTTATCATTCTGGTCTTCCCTGACCCTGTAAGAGACAACTATGTCCCCCAATCTCCCGCCCCCAGGCAAGCTGATCTCCATCTCTTCATCTTCTCTCTCTCTCTCTCTCCCTCCCCCATCCTTCCTCCCCCCTTCAACCTTCTTTCCTCTCTCTCTTTCTCTCTGTCTTTACATCTTCTCTCCATAATCTTCTTACCCTTATACCCTTCCCAATACCCGCTAAATAAGCTCTTTACCAAGCTCTTTCTCTATGGTGCATCTGTCTGTCTCCCACCTGCCAGGGGACCAGCCAGGGGACCAGTCAGGGGACCAGCCAGGGGACCAGCCAGGGTCATTGCCATGAATCTTTCAGTCACTCACATTTTTTTTTTTTAAAGACAAAGTCTATGTCTAGCAGGTAAGCTACCGTGGCTGCTCACTCAGAAGTGTGCATTGCATACCTGGCCTTTTAAATGTAGAGTTTGGAAGACTGAGCTCAGGTCCTCATGATTGCAAGGCAAGCACTCTGCTGACTGAACCCAGCCCTCCGCCATTAATTTCCTGATTCTAGGATCATGCTGTAAAGAGGCCCAGTTTGCAAACTGAAGCCTTCATTGAAATGAACACAGAGGAGGCTGCCAACACCATGGTCAACTACCACATGACCGTGGCACCCATGCTGCGTGGACAGTCCCACAAGGAGCTCAAAACCCACAGCTCTCCCAACCAGTCATACACCCAGGAAGCCCTGTAGGCCGTGAACTCTGTGTAACCTGGAAACTGGCTGCCGTGGGTGCTGGAATGGCAACGGCAGGCAAAGCCTGTTGCACAGGCTCATTGTGGAAAACCTCTTCTGCCCAGTGACCCTGGACATGCTGCACCAGATCCGCTCTAAGTTTGGCACAGTCTCGAAGATCTTCACATTCACCAAGAACAACCAGTTCCAGGCGAGGCTGCAGCAAGCAGACCGGGAGTGCCCGGCATGCCAAGCTGTCCCTGGACGGTCAGAACCTCTACAACGCGTGCTGTACTCTGCACATCGACTTCTCCAAGCTCACCAATCTCAATGTCAAATACAACAACGACAAGAGCAGAGATCACACTTGGCTTGACCTGCTCTCTGGGGGCAGCCAGTTAGCTGGACCAGACCATGGCTATTTGGTATGCCCAGCGCAATGCCAGCCTTTCCTGCCTTTCCGCGTGCAGGAGCGAGGTTCCCTCCCACCTCTCCCTCCCCTGCGCGACATTTTCTGCTGCTGCGGCTGCCATGGCTGGACACATTGCTATCCCAGGCTTGGTAGGTGCCAGGAATTCCATCCTTCTGGTCGGCAACCTGAACCTTGAGAGAGTCACACTCCAAAGCCTCTCTATTCTCTCTGGTGTCTATGGCGATGCGCAGCGGGTGAAGATTCTGTTCGACAAGGAGAATGCACGTGTAGAGTTGGTGGACTGCAGCAAGGCTCAGCTGACCATGAGCCCCTGAATGGGCAGGCACAGCCGCAGGGGAGTCAGTGTGCATCACACTGTAAAAGAGTCAGTGTGCGGTTGCCTTGCGAGGACCACGGCCTGACCAAGGACTATGACAGCTCACCGCTGCCCCGTTTCCAGAACCCCTCCCACCCTCAGTCACCCTTCACCTCTCCAATATCCGGCTCTCTGTGTCAGAGGATGACCCGAAGAGCATCTTCTCCAGTGACAGGCAGTGCTGTCAAAGGTTTCAAGTTCTTCGAGAAGGACCGCAAGATGGCGCTGACCCAGATGGGCTCTGGGGAGGAGGTGGTCAGGCGCCGATTGGTAACCTGCGTGTGTCTTTTTCTAAGTCCACCATCTAGGTGTCCCTGAGCCTCTTACAGTTTCTACCATCCCAGAAAAGCCACTTTAAAAAGCAGCTGAGCCGGGCAGTGGTGGCGCAGGCCTTTAATCCCAGCACTCTGGAGGTAGAGGCAGGGGAATCTCTGTAAACTTGAGGCTAGCCTGATCTACAAGAGCTGGTTCAGGACAGGCCCCAAAGCTACACAGAGAAACCCTGTCTCGGAAAACTAACTAACTAACTAACTAACTAACTAACTAACTAACTAACTAACTAACTAACTAACCAGTAGCTGAAATGATTTTACAGACCAGAGAATTTATTTTTCTTAAAGAGAGATCATTTGCATGTCTTTTTAAAAATTTATTTATTATGTATATAGTGTTCTGGGCACCAGATCTCATTATAGATGGGTGTGAGCCACCATGTGGTTGCTGGGAATTGAACTCAGGACCTCTGGAACAGCAGTCAGTTCTCTTAACCTCTGAGCCATCTCTCCAGCCCACCCCCCTTTTTAAAGTTATTTCTAGCCCGTGTTGCCATGACTGAAAACGGCTTGGGCCACAGAGGCCCAGTCAGACCTGGACCCATGCCTTGAGGGGCTCATGTGTGAGGCCACAGTGGTGCCCTGAACACAGTCACTTTCTTGTCTACAAAACCAGCCTGTCTCACAGTCGCACGCCCACCCTCTCATACCACCGGTCTGTCTCTAGACCTGCAGGGGAGCCAGCTGGCCTGCACCATAGGCTCCTTGTGCTTTCCAGGAGCTGGGGCCACTGCCCCCACCCTTATAATCAATTGACATGACACTCCCATGTCCCTGGCCAGCCAAGGGACTTCATGTGACCTTTGTATTCTATCCTGTGGAGTCACAGACACCTGTGCCTAGCAACATTTTCACGTGACCCAATACCCATTTTTTCCCCATTTATATGTAAGAGATAAAGTTTTAAGTAACTTTTTATAGCAATGATACAATGGTATGTGTGTAATTCCTCCTTCCCAGTGACCAACTTGCAGGTGGGGCCCAGGCCAGTGCAGCCTCTGCTTGGGGAAAACAGCTCTGAGACCAATGGGTTCCTACATTCAAATTTTGTATCAAAGTTTTGTTTTCTGCCTCTGACTAGGCCCTTATAAGGGTCTAACCTCTAGGATTTAACACTCCTCAAAAATACTCTCCTCCATGCCTCGCTTGCCTCTGTGTGTGTGTGTGTGTGTGGGTCCCTGGACTTCTGTGAAGGAGTGGCAAGAAGTAAATAATTATGATCTTTAGGCCTGTGTGGGGCTGAGGTGGTGCAGCAGTTTTTTTGTGGGGGCAGATGTATATTTTGGTAACAGCTACAGGCTCAGTATTGCTCCCCAGGGCCAGCCCTGGGCATGTTCCACCATATCCCAGATGGTGTGTTGGGGAAAGTTTCCGTTAAAGCAGTTTCCAAACCTGAAAAAGAAGTGGGTTCTCAGACCTATCCTGGAAGTTGGAAAGATAGCGGTCCAAAGAGCTAAGAGGCACCATGTTAATGTGCTGGAAGGTTCTATGGCTGTGTCTTGAGGTACACTTTGGCACATGAGAGACTGGGGCTTTTTAATGCCAGGGTCCATGAGAGCAAGGACTAAGAGAATGAGTGAAAGTGAGCTAAGGGGGAGCAAGAGAGACAGATGTGGGCTGGAGGTTGGTGGCTCTTGTGTCCCTGCTGAGGAGAGACAGATGTGGGCTGGAGGTTGGTGGATCTTGTGTCCCTGCTGAGGAGAGACAGATGTGGGCTGGGGCTCAGTTGCTCTTGTGTCCCTGCTGAGGACTCAGAGACATCCTTTAGACCTGTAGTCTTGGTGACAATGACAGTCACACTGTGAGAACTATGGTCCTGGGAATCTACTTCCTCTTGTCGTGGTCATATCCAGCGACCGGTTGTATAACAATTTCCTTTGAATGAAGCATTCCCTTCAAGAAGGAGAGGAGGTCATGAGACTCAGGAAGTAAACTTTACACATCTGAGAAATGAGACTTACTAGGATTCCTGCAAGTCCCCCTTCCCCGCAAAGCTTTGGAGACAGTAAGCGACTGTGTCTGTAGGTAATGGCAAGGGAGTTCCTGAGAGGAGATTCTTGAACTGTTGAGGTTCCTGTGTTGCAACTCTCAAGAGCTGTCACCTGTTTTGGGGTAGACTTTTCTGTGCTGCAACTCGTTGAGTTGTCTCTGCTCCCTGTCATAATTCCTCACCCACACTCGTGTAAAAGCTCACTGGTTTGCCACGGTGGCATTTGGTGGAATCATTTACCTTGGGTTTCCTCAGGGGTGGGTAGAATGTGTGTTGAGTCTCTCCAGGAAGTCACACACAGCGTCCTTCAACCACGGAGTCCCTGTGTGCTCTCCTTCTCAAGAATGCGGGCCCGGAGGTAGTGGTCTCTTAGGGAGTGTGCTGCGGCTTCACAAGCAGGAATCTCTGATTTAAATTTGAATTTCTGTTAACAGCAAGCTTTTTGCAGCGCACCTCAGAGGTGACTATTGGTACAGCCCAAAGGAGCAGCTGGGAACGTCTGCTGTGGCCCTAGGACAGCTTTTATAGCAGTGGACCTCAACCTTCCTAATGCTGTGCCCCTTTAATACCGTTCCTCATGTTGTGGTGACCTTCAACCCTAAAATTATTTTGTTGCTACTTTGCAACTGTAATTTTGCTACTGTTATGAATTGCAATGTAAATATCTGATATGCAATGTAAATATCTGATATCTGATCATTTGATCTCAAAGGAGTTGTGACCCACAGGTTGAGAACCACCTCTTTAGCGGACTTTAAGCATCAATGAAGTGTTGTGTCTACCTTTGAGAGACAGCCAGCAGCTGTGTTCCTCAAAGTTTGCCCTGCCTGGGTTGCAGATCCAAGTCCTCACAGCGCCTCCATCCTCTGTCTCTGCATCCTTTGATCTTCCACTTCACCTTCTATGGTGCATGAATCAGCTGCACCCTGCTTTACTGCTCCTGATCCCCAAGATGCCTTCTCTGTAGCAGATTATTAAATGACTTGAAAATACACATGTATTTCTGATCATACAGTCATTCAGAGAAAGGTGGGAACTGAACTAAGCAGTTATAATCTTCTGGTTTAGATGCATTTAAGGATGCCTTTGTAATTAGCACCAGTGCAGAGGCATCCTGCAGCCCACTGTGGGAACTGCTGCCCAGATGAGATGAAGATGCAAAGACTAACAGGGCCTGGAGGATATGCTGAATGGGTAAGATGAAGGTGAATATAGCATGTTTGTCAGATTTGGTCTTCTTTGAACATATCTGAATCTCGTGTGTGTGTGTATGTGTGATGTGTGTGTGTACGCATGCGGGTTTCTGGTGTCAATGAATGTATTGTAGTATAGATGCATACAGACATTAGAGATCTTTCCTTAGGAACTAGCAAACTTCTTTTTGAGATGAGGTCTTGCAGTATGAGGAGTGGGCTGCGTCCTGCCACCTGGCTAGCTTAACTCCCCCAGATAAGCACACAGAAATTGTATTAATTAAATCTAACCTCTTCTTGGTCAACTCTCACATCTTGATCTAATCCATTTCTATTAATCTGTGCTCACCACAAGGTTGTGGCTTACTGGGAAAGATTTAGCATGTCTGACCTGGCGTCTCCATGGCGGCTCTCTCTATCTGCTGCTTTCTTCCTCCCATAATATGGTTCTGTCTTCTCTGCCTAGCTAAGTTTTGCCTTATCAGGTCAAGTGGTTTCTTTATTGACTAACCAATGAAAGCAACACAAATACAGAAGGACCTCCTATACCAGGGTCTCTCATTTGGGGTTCACTGAGCAGGCTGTGTTGGCTGGCTAGAGAACTTCAAGGATTTGTATGTCTCTGCCTCCTTGGCACTGGGATTCTAAGTGCATGCCACCAAACCTAGCTTTTTAATGTGTGGTGCAGGGCATCAGACTTTGCCACTCATGCTTGTGCAGTAAGCATGTTACTGAGCAAACCATCTCTGCAGCTGCCTGAACCTCGCCACTTACACCGTGTCCACAGGCTGCGTGCTGTTCCATCTTCTTGTCTTTATTATTTATTTATTTATTGAGTTATCAATGTGGGAGGACTTGCTCTATGGCAGGCATTGCTTGTAAAGTGTTTACACACAAAAGGAACACAGTGCCTACTGTTATAAAGCATACAGTAGAACTAGGAGAAGACAAATGTTAGAAAAACACACTATTAAATAAATATGTTATTGGAATTGGAACGTCCATAGAAAGAAAATCCTGAAAGAAGTCATTAGCTCTCCCAGCAGATACACAGGCTGTGTCTTGGAAACCACTGAGTTTCCCACAGTGACTAGTGTGGAGTCTGCATATGTGAGATCTCTGGGGCCGAAGACTAGTAAGTGGCTTTGCCTCATTATCACCTTCTCAAAATGGACATTGACTAGAGGGACATGCTGCACAGAAGGGTCTCACCAGCCAGGCAAGTCCTTGGGTCAGGTACCTATGCTCCTGATCTTTCTCCCTTAAATGGTAAGGAAGGTAGTCTTCCCCTTGCTGGCTAGCCAGCAAGCCAGCACTGGAACCCTGAATGTCACATAAACAAGGTACTCCATATATGCAAATTCTGTTATCGTGCCAGCTCCACAGGAACAGGGTGTGACTTAGCAAGCCCTCCAGGGCCACAGGAACAGGGTGTGACTTAGCAATCTCCTCAGAAGCCCTCCAGCTCCACAGGAACAGGGTGTGACTTAGCAATTTCCTCAGAAGCCCTCCAGGGCCACAGGCTGTAGAAGCTGGGAGGGATGGGACAGTCTTCTTCCAGAGCCTCTGGAACAAACCAACCCAGTAAAAACCCACACTCACCAACTGTTCCGTCAGATGTTATGGCAGCACTAGGAAGCTGATGGAGATGGCAACCGACCTCTTCTCATGGGACATCCACGGCTTCCGTAGACCACAAACCTTTCATGCTCTCTCTGCCTCTAAGAAGCAAGGGCTCCTGTCTTGGCCAATGTCTCTTGTACAACGTCGTACTCTTGTGAGCATCCCTGTGGCATCATGCTCC
>JAQHUG010000125.1:2194598-2205531 GCA_028555095.1 Dicrostonyx torquatus
AGGCGGATATTTGTGAGTTCGAGGCCAGCCTGGTCTACAAGAGCTAGTTCCAGGACAGGCTCCAAAAGCTACAGAGAAACCCTGTCTTGAAAAACCAAAAAAAAAAAAAAAAAAGAAAAAAAGAAAAAAAGAAAAAAAAGAAAGATTTGTGGCTTCCCTTAGGCTATCACACTATTGAAACAATGGATCCTAGAAGGCAGAATTTCCCCAAGAGTCCCATGTAGAGACCGAGAAAGGCTGAGGTTCTGTGGCTAGCCAGAGGAGGAACTTGTCTTCCAGAGAGAAGATTAACAACTTGTCAGACCATCTTGTAGGAGACTCTGGGAAATAATGAGCTGCTTCTTGGTGGTGGGATGACATCTTGACGGGTACTGCTTGGCTATGTATGCAACTTGTTCTCCATTTAAAGCCTCATGTCAGGGCCTTGTGGATGGACTTGGAGACCACTGGGCCTCTTTGTCCCCTTTCCACACCAATTTCCTTTTCATGTTTTTTCCTTAACTGACCTTTTGAGGATAGGTTAAGCTGGATTGTTAGAGCTGAGGCCCAGGCTCTGACCCCTAACAACTGCAGAAATAGTCTCCCTGACTGGCCTCTGGGGTAGAGGTTGAGAGGCCTGAGTTTTAATTTACCAGACAGCCTATCGGGGCTGTTTAGGATAGTATCTCCCAGAATCCCTTCGCCCCTCAGCTTATAACAGTGCCAGACATTTGAAACACGCCAAATGAGAGCTCAGCAGGGACACACTTCCTGCATCTTCCCCACAGATACCCATGTTGAGACTCCTGCCTATCATGAGCCTGTTGCAATGCTGGAAAACTAAGATCTTTTGGCAAATGCGTTAATTCGTAATTACAGCCTTTAACCTCTGAATCAAGTTCCTTTTCTGGTTGCTGTGCAGTTTTTCCTGGCCAGACGTGGATCAATGTCGCTTCAGCCCATATCTAGTATTAATTTCAGAACTAAGAAATGAAATATCAATCTATCTTAGTGAGCCAGCGTATTTATTAGAGTTACTTACAGAACCAGGGATGACTCAAAGGCGGCTGGATCACTGAAGAGCCTACCTCAGAATGGGTGATGACTTGTGAAAGCTAAACCCCCAAAATCCCTGCATGACTTGAAGAACAGATACTCCACTGATCAGAGATTTCTTATTCTCAGCAGTTGTTACTGCAAATGTAACCCTGTAAGCTTCAGCAACTTCCATATCCTTGTAAATTTTGTTTACTTTTTGAGCTTTCTAAGTTTCATTTACTTCCAGAATCTTAAAGAACCTTCCTTCACGTAGGAATGATTCAATTCCGAGAAAAGAGCAACACACCAGTCCATGGGGCTTGTTCCTGTGTGGGGTCATTAGAGTAGATGCTCCCCAAATTGCCTCTTCTCTGGCTGCTTCCAAGGCTCCTCTGTTAGAACTCACAAGAGCCTGCTGAGCTAATACAGTGGGGATGCTTCCCAGCATCCAGTGTCTTCATCAAGGAGTCGCAGAGAAATCTCTCAATAAATGTGTTGCTGGTGAGTTAACATTATACCTCCCAGAGAAGAGTCAAGGCGTGAGTACACTTCTAGTTATTAGTGGACTCATGAGGGCAGGACAGGAGGTTTGCTTTTTATAGGGAGAAGGAGGCCAGAGGAAGATGCAACCGAGGACAACCAAACATTGTTGCTAATTATGAAGCAATTCCACTGTGGTCCTATAATGATGCTAGATGCAGGAGACCAGACCCTGTGACCAGAGACCCCATTTTTCATCCAGAAAAACTTGGAGCCCAGACCCTGTGTCCAGGGACTCCATTTTTCATCCAGAAAACCTTCCCTTTTTCTTGTCTTTTGGTACAGCCTCTGTCTTGAGTTGCCAACTTATTAAGGACACCACCTCTGAGGACGTCCTGACCCCACCCCCACGCTTCACTCCCTCCATCACCATTTCAATTATAGAGCTCATTTTCCCCCATTGGTCTGAAATAGTCAAATAAATTCTCTGTCTGAGTGCATTTTTTAAGTGGCCATGGTGTTAGCTTATTTATTCTCTTCCTTAACACACAAATGGCTTCTAAAAAGAGGAGTTTAATTTTGCAGCTCACTGGCCCATTCTGCGCATCAGGCACTCTGGTGGCCGCAGCGTGCTGTCTCCTGTCACTGCTGTCAGGACCAGGGCTGCCATTTGGCTTCCAGGAGTGGGATGGATGTGGGTAACAGACCATGGCCTCCATAGGAAGGACTATACTTAGCAACAGTACTTTACAGGAAGATCCGTGATTATTAACCCCAAATTTTGTTCTTAAAGGGGTGATGTTTAACCCTAGTTGCATGTTACAGCTACTTTTAAGATAACCAGTGTCTCAGACACCTATTCCTGAGATTGGAATACTGAACTGTTTCAAAGGATCAGTTAAGAGCCCCTAGCAGAAGGCATAGCTAGGTGGGAGAAGATTCTGCTGGAAACTCCTAGTGTGGTTGAGAGGTATAATTTCTGGCTATCTAGCTTGGTACAAAGGCCACATTCACAATGCTTTGAGAGTGAAGAAGAATCCGTAACCTTATGGCTCCTTTCTCTTATACAAGTTATCTTCTTACATTAACGTGAAACAAGATATTTGTCATTTAAATTATGTGTCTGTGGTGTGTGCCTGTGAATGCAGGTGCCCACAGAAGGCAGAAGATCTCACCCTGGAGCTGGGTTGGCCATTGTGAACTGCCCGACGTGGGTGTTGGAATCTGAACCTGGGTCCTCTGCAAGAGCAGTATGCTCCCTTAAATACTCAACCACCTCTCAGTTCCTCTTACGTTCCTTTTTGACAAGACCGAGGTGGAAAAGATTTCTCCATGGTGGTGGCTAGAGGAGCTTTGGTGTGTGAGTCCCTCCCTATAGGAGCCATTGAGGAGTCAGAGGTGCAGTTGGTCATCGCTTCTCCTTGCAGGAGCTTCTGTAATCTCTGTCGCTAATAGGCAGCGCCCCAAATTATAACCATTATTGAAAGTAGCGTCATTGGAAACAGAGTTAATGATGACACCTGAGAGAGCAGGAACTACTTGCCCCATTTTAACTCATAGTTTCTAAGTATCTTAAACTGTTCAAATTCTGTCCTTTCGGTGGGCATTATTTAGTTCTGAGAAGGTCTTCTTTGGCTTGCTGCAGAAGGGTGCATGTGACAAGACACTGGCTACATTTCTAGTCATTTTTGCTTCCTGTCCCAAGGATCTCAGAGCAGTCAGAGCCATCAGCCATCTCCCATGTACACCAGGGTCTTTCATATGTTGTGATGTTTAATCTTATTTGTCAAATACTCTGGAATCAACTAAGAGATACATCTGTTAGACAGGGCATTTCTAGAAAGAATTAACTGAAGAACATATCCTCCCGACCCCCATAGTGGTTGGAACCTTCTGGAAGATCCCAGATACAAAATTTCCCGGTGAAAGCAGTGCTGCTTGCTTGCCTGCTTTCATTTCTGGCTGGTCAATGCATCTACCCTGTTGCTGCAATGCTGCTCCATCCTTTGTGGCCATCAAACTCACCGTTTTTAGCTTTTCGATATGAATAGCAACTCCCCAGGAACCCTGCATGACTCCAGTGCCAGAGTGGGGTTGCTGAGGTGTGCAGACCTCTGGACTGAGTTTCTCTGGCTCTCCAGCATGCTGTTGGAGTACCCAGCCTGTATTGTGTAAAGCAAGCTAATCAAGAGACAGCGTCTGTGCTATCTGTTGTGATTCTCAACCTGTGGTTTATGACCCCTTTGGGGGTCAGATTTCAGATATCCTGCACAATACATTACAATTCATAACAGTAGCAAAATGACAGTTACGAAGTGGCGATGAAATGATTTTATGGCTGGGGTCAGCACAGCATGAGGAGCTGCACGGAGGGTTGCAGCACTGAGAAGGTTGAGAGCCACTGCTCTAGAGGATCCTGACTAACACATGAAAGGTCGGTGAAAGGAAAAGCAGACAAGAGAGTGGGAGACTTCACCGCACAGCAGGCTTCACCTGAGAAACGAGGTCTCTAGGATGGGAAATGAGAGCAAGTTGTTGACTTTAAGAGGAGAGGTAGTTCTGGGAGGGAGGGAATCAAAACCCCCTTTTCTGGGCTCATGACGACTGTTTCTAGGTATGAGCAGGAGTGGCAGGTCAAGGGATGTCAGGTGATCTAGAAACAAGTCCCTTGGCCAGGCGTAACCAGGGGTCAGCAGGGTTGGGGTGGGGGCGGCAGTAACTAGGAAAGCAATTGCTTTGGTCCTAATGACTGTGGTCTTGTAACATTGACATCATTTAATTAAAATGGAGGTGCTTTACAGAATAGTGAGGCCCTGGCTAGCAGTGGCCCTCACTGCAAATGGCTTATCACTCTCTGGAATTCCTCCCTTCCCTTTCCCAGTTTCCTGCCACGTTCCAGAATGCAGGCTGTCTTCCCTCCATCAGTCTTTACCCATAGTTCTTCTGCAGTCTCCCTTTCCACTCCTTGCCTGGTCAGAGTCATCCCTGCTGAACTGGCCACCAGTGTCAAGAATCTTGTTCTGTTCCGTATTGTTTCTGTGCTGGACAAAGTGTCCGGAAAACAGATACGATTCATTGACACTCGAGTTGCAGAAACCTCACCAGAGAGGTTTGGGAAGAGCGGGACAAGAGTTAACAATTGGCTAAGTTATGAGTCAATGGCTGTGATGTCTTGAAATGGGTCTTTTTTTTTCCCCACATATTGCAAAATGCTGCTGTGAGTGGCAGACCCTAGTGACGGGGGTGGTGGTGGTGATGGGAACGTGTCCGCCTGAGAGGAGATGGTGCTTATGAGTCAGACATATCCAAATCTTCCTATAATTGTCTGTTTGACATTTTGAGTTTTATACCATGGTCCATTTATGCCACATCTAGAGCCAAACACACACACACGCACGCATGCACGTAGAATAAAAGTCATTACACAGACAAGAGTTCAGTTTGGTTGTTAATGGCATTTGCCTTTGTTTCCTGTCATTTTATAACTCAGAATTTGGTAATTTTCTTAGCCAATCTAACTTTGACTTTTCCATCTTAGCGTAAATATAATTATATTTTATCCAGGATTTTCTAGAGAAACAGAATTAATAGAACAACTATAATACTACAGAAGGGGATTTTAGATTGACTTTTATGATATGGCCTGGGAAGTCCAACAATGACTGTCCGCATGGGAAAGGTGGTAGTGGCTCGGTCTATAGGGTGGATGTTTCTGCAGCCCTGATCTGTCCGCATGGGAAAGGCTGAGAATCTGGTAGTGGCTCGGTCTATGGGGCGGATGTCTCAGCAGCCCCGATCTGGTGTCTAAGGCCTACAAGGTTACTGAAGAGCTGCTGGATTTCAAGGTCTTAGATTAAAGTAGCTGGGTTTTGATGCCAATGAAGGGTAGCAGCAGCAGCAGCAACTACACATTAGATGCGCTCACCAGCAATAAGTTAAGACAAGCAGCAGTCCTTTCTCCTAGGACCTTATTCTATATGGACTTCTCTGTATTTGTATGTGCTGCCCACTCAGGGGTAGGGTCTTCCTCTTTAGTTAGTTCTTCTCAGAAATACCTTCACAGAGCTACCCAAAGGCATATCTCCTAGATGATTTCATATTCAGTCAAGTTGATAATCAAGATGAGTCATCACAAGTTATAACATCTGTTTAATGAGGTTAAAAAGAAAAGTATTCCCTGTGGTCCATGAGGTGGCTTGGCACTCACAACCAGGCTTGGTGTTTTTTATAAGGATCATAAAATCAGAAAACACCCATACATGGGAAGCCAACAAGGCAAGAGCAAGCTTACATCATTGACATGTCTACCTATGAACTAAGAGAGGATAGGAACCAAGCCCAGCGATGATGGCACCCTCAGGCTAAAGCAGGTGACACCTACTCACCAGTTACAGTGTGTACTTCCGTGTGTTCTTGCCTCTTTCTCTGCGGTGGCTGTGTGTAGGTTATTTTCCTTATCTTCTATATATTTTTTTTGATTTTTTGAGACAGGGTTTCTCTGTGGCTTTGAAGCCTGTGCTGGAACTAGCTCTTGTAGACCAGGCTGGTCTCGAATTCACAAAGATCCGCCTGCCTCTGCCTCCCGAGTGCTGGGATTAAAGGCATGCGCCACCACCGCCCGGCATATCTTCTATATTTTTAAGTGTCCTGGACTGACCAAGTATTGCTTTTATGATGGAAAAAATGAATGATAATGTAATTTTTGCATTTGTCAGGGAAACAAAGTCGAGGATGAGCTGCAAGACTGAAGATGACGGTACCCAAGATTCACATGAGAAGAGAGGCTCTGGCAGGGGTGAGCGAGACCTAGACTGTAGGGCTCCCACTCTCCACAAAAACTGCTGAACGTGTGGCTCAATGTTGCTGCATCTGAAACATTCTGAGTACCGATCTCCGTAATGGCATCAGGAAAGCACAGAAAGCTTGCTTTAGTTGAAATTCCTGAACCAAAGCCCAGCACTGGTTCATAAACAAACACCACTCCCAGTCGTTCAGTGATGGCAACCAACCCAGGTATTCAGCTACAGAGGAACGGAGAAATAAAATAATGTGGTATATACGTAGAGATGTATGGATTGTTTTAGGTGTACCAAAGAATGAAGTTATATCATCTGCAGTACAGTGGATGCAACCCAAGCTAACTGTGCTAAGAAAATTAAGTCAGTCTCACAAGAAAAAATTGTCATAGTTTTCCTCATTTGTGAGCCTTAAACCTTACAGATACATAAAATCTTACCTGTACAGAAGGCATGAGAGTGGAAACAAAACTGACTAGGGTAGCCAATGGGAGAGGAAGGAGTCGTGGGAGGAAATATGTTCAAAGAGCATTATTTACCGCCATGAAAAGACTCGAGTTGCTGTATGTAGGAAGGAAAAAAGTTTTTTTTTTTTTTTTTTTTTTTTTAGCTCACAGCCCTGGAGGTTCAGGACCAATGGTTTTGGCTTCTGCTCAGCTCTGGGGAGGACTTTATTACAGGTAGCATTGTGGTGGCAGGAGTACATGGAAGAGAGAGAGCTCACACTTCAAGCCAGGAAGACGGAGAGACCAGGGGACCAGTCCTGCCCTTTCACACACACTGATTGGGGTTGTCCAAGAATAACTATATCAATCCTGCAGTGACCTAATTACTTCCCTCTAAGTTCTCTCTCTTAATGGGTCCACTACCCCTCATGCTGACACAACGGGGACCAAGCTTAGAACACATATGTCTTTGGGGTGACAAACCAGACAGAGATATGGAACTATGGAATGTTAATAGTGAGAGGGGTGAGCAAGGGGGCTGGGCAGGAAAACCCCGAGAAGAGAAGGCCAGGGTCGCCATGTTAGGAGGCTGTCTCCACCACTGATGTTTAAACTCGGGAGTCACATCTTTGAGGCATGACAAGAAGCAAGGCATGGCACATCTTCTTGAAGACTGTGGAGGAGATGAAATAAATTAAAATAATGTAATTGCTAAGTAATTTCAAGTCATTTTATATTAACCAAATGCAGATACATTAAGAACTGAAATGTGAAAGGAATCTGCATGAATTATTAAAAGATAAAACACTGGAGCACAAAGAAGTTTTGTTCCCGCCTCAGGCTGCTTCATGGCACATCCTCAAACTCGCAGGAATTCACTCTCCTTGGCCAATTTCTCATATTTTTTTTTCCAACAGAAACTGAATTTATAGAGCAAAGAACAGAAAACCCTCTGGGACCATGAACTGGGGACCAATTTTCTACTTCTTTTTAGCTGTGAAAGGAAAGGCAGAGGAAATAACCTGTGATAAAATTTTAAAAGCAATTAATGTGCATATAAAATTCTAAGAGAACTCCATTAGGTCCAAGAAATGGTCTTTTTCATCATTCTGAAGGGGCACAAGACGGACCTTCTCCATGGGCTGCACAGCTGAGGAGAGGCAGAGTGGCTGTGTCATCTCAGCTCATCACTCACCACCTACAAGCAGCGCCCATCTACCCTCCCTCCCTCCCCTCCTTCCCCTCCCTCTCTTTCCTTCCTCCCTCCAACCCTCCCTCTCTCTCTTCTTTTCTTCCTTCTTTCCATTTATTTCAAAAAGACATCAAATCTCCATCACACGAGAAGCCCTCTGCTACTGTGGGTGTCAACCTGTGGGTCATGACCCCTTTGGGGTCAAATGACCTCTTCATGGGGGTTATCTTAGACCATCAGAAAACATGGATATTTACATTACAACTCACAATAGTAGCAAGATTGCAGTTATGAAGTAGCAACAGAATCATGGTGTGGTTGGACTCACCACAACATAAGGAGCTGTATTCAGGGGTCGCAGCATTAGGAAAGTTGAGAACCACTGATCTAAGGCGTGCATGTGGAGGTCAGAGGACAACTTGCAGAGGTCCCAGTGTGAGGAAGGTTGAGAATGGCTGGTCTTCCAGGTGCCATGACCACAGAGAAGCACAGTGGTTTGGTTTGGCTGTGAGATACCCAAAGAGTCCTGGGTTTGAGCACTTGGCCCCCACTGGTGGTGCTGTTTGAGGAGGTTGTAGAAACCTTAGGAGGCGGAGTTTTGTTGGAGGAAGTGGGTCACTCAAGATGGACCTTGAGGTTTTATAGCCCAGGTCTAGTTCCTGTTCACTCTCTGCTTCCTGAGTACAGATGCACTGTGCCTAGCTGGCTTCCCTCTCCTGTTTCCACGTCCTACCCCTGATTTCCTGGAACTGTAATCCAGAATAGATTCTTTATCTCCTAAGTTCCTTTCTTCAGGGGCAGGAGGGCAACCATACTCACATGCTCTCGTGCTGTTGTGGTTACAGCTCCCAGGTCCTGTGCAGGTGAACACAGGAACCCAGTCATGCCTGTTATTGCAGGACGCGGAACTGTGGATCATAGAACTTAGGTGTTTTCTTCAGCTCAGTTATATCACAGGCTGGCCATGGGGTAGTTATTTGATGGGTCTGTTGGTTCCTCTGTGCTTCTGTAATAAAATACCAAAGGTCATGCAATTTAGAAAGAAAAGGAATTGATTTCCTTTAGTTCTGCAGGTTGGAAAGTGCAGCACATAAGTGCAGGCATCTGGTGAGTGTCTTTTTGCTGTTATAGCAACAGGAGACAGGAGAAAGTAGGGGAGATGGTGCCGGCAGCCTCAAATCCCTTAACCTCACTCCTGGCTCAAACACCTCTCAGTGGTCTCCACCTCCTAACTGCTGCATTTCCTGTGCTGGAGCTGTTTAATCTGAACAGAAACATTCCCCTTCAGCGCAGGGCTCTCTCTGTAAGATTCAGAAGTAAAGCTAACTCACAAGGTTCTCAAAGTACAAACTTGCTGGCAAGTCTCAGGAAGTTCCCAAAACTTACAGTGTACACAGAACCCCTCCCTAGGTAGCAGCCCGGAGGGGAGGAGCCCCAGTCAGCTGAGCTGTCTGCAAGTTGTCCAAGGATGCAGCTCTCATGCATGGTCCTCTACACTGCAGTGGGCTTTGCAATGATGCCTTGTGTCACCTGCTCCCCATCTACTCACTGATTCACTGAGCTAGTGTTGGGTGCAAACATGGCTTTGGTCTGTGGCCAGTGCCCACTGTTGGAGTTGAGTAGACATTTGTCTGCTTCTCCTCAGGAAAGGTCACATGACAGTTTCCCACACGTGGCTTTTAGGTGACACATCCATGCCAGAGAAGGATCTGACTCTATTTGTGCTTCTTTCTCCATTTGTAGCATGTAGACCCCATTACCTCTGCTGTCCTGTCTCTTTCTCAGGATGTCCATGTTTTCTGGTCATAGGCAAGGGCTTCATCATCTGCATACATCCCAATGTCACATGATGTTAGTGGGTAACATAAATGATACACAAACAGTGGTCTCAAGTGTTACTAGTATAGTAATTATGCCATTATAATTAGCATTTCCTCAGCTGGAAGACTAATGAGGTCAAGGTGACAAGGTGCCTTTGACGGAGAACCCTGAGCAATGCTGAACACGGGCGCTGCGTCGGGAGCCACACTGCGGGCTTGGGGTAGGAAGCCAGGAAGGGGTTCTGTGATTATTTCTTTGGTGTTTGTTCTAGCTGTTGCTGGATGTTCTGTCCCACCTTCCACTGAGTGACTCAGAGCTGGGAACCAGCCTGCTGCTTAAGGAACAGAATCCTCTCAGTCTCTGCTCAGCCCAGTCAGCGGGGAGAATGTGGCTACCTTTCTCCAGGAGATACTGCTCCCGCCAACCACTCTCCTTCATGGAGTAGGGAGTTGGTGTGGCCTGAAGAGGATGAGGTAGGTGGTTCTACCAGAGGAAAGGGCATGAGGATGCTGCCGGTGCCTCCAGTGGTTTCTGGCTTCTCTCTACAGACCACTTATAAATAACGAAAACGAGGCCCTGTCAATAACTTCTGCCAATCTAGCTCGCTGAATCCTCACAAAACCCAAGGAAGGGAATTTTACTTTTTTTTACCATCACACAGAGAAGAAAGGGTAGCCACTCACAGTCACATGGGTCACAAGTGTGAATAAACCTGGATTCTAAATAGTCAGCTCTCAATATTCATTTAACTGTTGATTTTATGTGTATATATTATATATACACAAATATAAACTTATATGTAACACACATGTATATATTGCATACATTTGTGTCTTTTCTGCACATCTCCCAAGATAATGTATCTCTCCTACTAAAGGAAGACATCATGATGTTTTACATCTATTGGTCTATCTGTCTGTTTAATCTATTTACCTGCAATCTATTCAATTATTACGTTAGAGCACTCTGAGTGGGCAGATCATGTCACGTGGTGAAAGCCCCGCACTCTTTGGAATTAGCATCTTCTAGATCTATAGCCCAATTCACATATGTGAATATTCTCCATAAACTTTAATTTCTTAATATTTTTATCTCTAAAAGCTATTAATAAGCATTATGCATATGAATGGCTACAATCCTACATCTTATCTATGTACAGTGCTTACTTTGATTTTAGAAAT